>OX411308.1:6690299-7265932 GCA_948150685.1 Rhaphigaster nebulosa
TCTTTCTTGTAATTCTATACTGTTATCGATGGTGGAAGTATGGTTGACTGTAGAAATAAAAATAAATGTGGGAGAAGCTTCGTTGAGGTCAATGAAGAAAAACACCAATTTTTTGCGTGCCAATCAGGTTTAAATTTTAGGCCAGCATCAGTGCTAAGAAAAACAAGATAACAGCAGTGGCAGTACCAATAACAACGAAAGAATATCGTAGCAAACAGAAATGACTAATACAATGAAAAAAATGAAGTTTATAGAAAAAAAAGGTGTTAATGTGTAATGTAACAGATTATGAATTATATGAAAGATAAAATAAAATATATCAAAACTATTAATTACAATAACTACTTACTAGTAGTATAATTACAATAAAGATTTAGTTGTATGAACAGTATATCCAGATAATTATGATAATTGTGTTTCTGCATTGATTGCACCTCACAACTAAGTTTCTCATACAATATATTTTAGTAGATTTTTCAACTATATTCATACTAGCATACCATATTGTATTTATAATTCTTTTTGATAAAAGTTATTAATCAATATTTTTTTACTTATTTCACATGTTCTTTATGTCAGTTTAACAGCTTTATTAATTAAATTTTTCATTGTATTTTTAAATAATCTTTGTAAAATTGTAATCTTTTTTTTTTGGTTTTCACCAACAAGTCAGCAGGGCCGGATCTAAGGGAAGTAAGGGGGACACTTACCCCGGGCAGCAGGAATTTAGATCAAAATTTTACTTTTAGGTGAAGCAAAGAATATTTTCTTCTGCTTTTCAATTGTTTTAACCTTATTTCATTCAATAATATGAGTTAATATTCTTTGCTTCACCTGCAAAACTTAAACATGATTAGCACGCAAAAAAATAAGTTTTCATATTGGTGTTTTTCTTAAGCTTAATTTCATATTGGTGATTAAATAATTAAGCTGTAATATTAAGTACAGCTCACGAATAAAATTAAAAATATGATAAAGAATAAATGAAATTTCTAATTAAAATAAAATAATAAAATTTAAAATATCAATATCACCGATATATCGGTGCAAAATATCGATATCTCGATATATCGGGTGTTAGGATAACGATATAATATATCGGTTTTTCAAATCCGATATATCGATATATCGCGTTCCTATATTCCAGCCCTAGTAAGGACCGTACTGCTTCTAGGCCAACGGTTGTGCAAGGAGGTAATTTGGACGAGATCACGCTCAACCGCCAGATTTTTCCCCCAATTAAGGGTACCCATTTTATAGAGGCTGAATGATTTATCTGGCACAGTATATCTGATATTGCATAATAACAAGTTTTATGTGCCTGTAAAACTAGATCGCATGGCCAACAAGTTTCCATAAGTCTTCTAATTATTATTGCATCAAATCACTCTTTTGTGTATTTAAAGAACGGAATAGCTCAGTAGTAAGGCACTAAGTTGTTCGAGACCGGCTGAGGCAGATAATGATTTATTCTGTTATCAGCCGTGGATCGACCCTGGGGGATCGGGATACCCTTCTGGGGACCACTCAGCCTCTATAAAGTGGGTACCCTTAATTGGGGGAAAAACCTGGCGGTTGAGCGTGATCTCAGCCAAATCACCTCCTTGCACAACCGTTGGCCTAGAAACAATACGGTCCTTACCTAGTACTGAATCCAAGACCCTTCATGGCTTTTAGTGATACAGGTTTTTTTTTGTTTTTTTTTTTTGTGAATTTAATATATGTTCTAACATAATATATAATGTAATATACTCTAAGATAACAAACTGTAATGAAATAAAATATAGAAGTGTTTGATAAAGTCTCATGGTTATCATTAAAATGTTGCTAAGTGCCTTAAATATCTGAAGCTATTTGCCCCTTGCGTTGAATTTTCCCACGCTACCTTAGGTACCTTAGGTACACCTTAGGTACTGGTCTCGTGAGATGCTCAGTTGTCTGAAGTAAGTTTTTATTTTATTTTATTTTTTTTACATTAATCATTTGAGCTTCCCTGATTTGCTGAGATGATTATTAAATCGGAAATGAGGCTAAGAAGAAGAATGACAGACAACCCAGTTCTGCCAACCGCTCCATTTGTCACGGTGGAGCTATTTTATCGCAGCACTATCGCGGTAATTTATCTGAGTGTCGCCCAATTGTGTCGTAACACGAATATATTAGTCTGCAAAAGATAGATTAGTTACGAAATATATTTGATGAGCAGAATAAATGATATATGGGCCATTATCACACAACAGTCCAATCAATGTCTGACCGTAATTCATATATTCGGAGTTTAAAATACAAATTTCATTATATTAACAAACTTGATTTTTCAAATTCCATTTTATTCTAGATGAATAAATATGATAGCAGTAATATATTTTTAGTCGTTTTTTCCCCGGAAAAATAGACTATTGCAGTGGGTCGAAGGTCGGCGGTGAGCGACTGCGATTTCTATCCGTTTCATAACCCCTAGAGCACGATTATGGAAAATTTGGAGATGTCTGATATATATTTTTTTCCTGCTACATTTGAGCACCTCCAGCGGTCCCCTTTGGGTCAAATGAGCTGAAATTCGGTATGTAGGGCTTTCTCCAAGGCAGAACGATACCATTAAAGAATGGGTAAATTCCATTCAAAATTTCGGTATGTTTACCTGAAATTTCGGCGTTTTTTAAGTTTTGCGCATCGCTACAGCTCCACCATATTAGTTTATAGGGCTGAAAATTTGTATATGAATTGAGTTGGTGTCGGGGAAGTATCCTTTGGGGGTCTCGACTTGGTCCCCCCATCCCCTGGGTTTTCCGATTTTTCAAAACATTTGCGCACCTTTAAACCACCTCCAAGTTGAGCTCAAAACCTGTTTCATTCGAAAAGAAATTAAATTACCTATAAAACAAAAGAAGTTTCATCGAAATCGAACGGCTATTAGCAAAGATATGGCTATTTCAACTGTTTCAATGCCTTATTAGTCGTTTTTCCCCGAAAAACAATGTGTCATTTTCGGTAAATTGTCATTTCATATGTAAATTTCGGTATGTTAGGGGACTGCCTTTTGTGGGAAAATACGACTTTAGTGACGGAGTTCTACTGCTCACGGATTTTTTTTTTTAATTTATTAGGTCGCCAAAGAGGGCTCTGTATTTTAAAAATACAAATAATAAAGAACTTTTAATATTTAATAAAGAGGAGACAAGTAACGAAAATAGAACTAATTATAAGTCCAATAGACGTGACTGAAAGTACCCGATACTTTAAGGTTACAATGTATTATAACTGCTACTTTCCGGTATTAGTTACAAAGTAACAGATTGATATATTCCCACCCATCTTCACACTAGGCAGTGCTCATACTTCTTCCCGCAATGTTTATTTACAACATTACACTTTCATGTAACTCGCTATTGATAACGGAATTCTTTTTTGCCTGATTATTCCAAATTACTAATTTTTTTAAGAGAAAAAATACTATAAATATTTTTCATATGTCACCTAATTTAACATATTTGAACATTCCCTAGTACGATATATCCATATAAATATATATGGAAATCGCAGTCGCTCACCGCCGACCTTCGACCCACTGCAATAGTCTATTTTTTTCGGAGAAAAAACGACTAAAAATATATTACTGCTATCAGCATAAAAAAAATATTATTAAATTACACTCTATATTTGTTAGTAATATAATAATTTTGATCATATTAGTAATCATTTATATAATAATTATATACGCCATTAAATGTCCATCTTTAAGGGAATCACTGACTATCACTCCATACTAAATGTAATATGGAACAACTGTGAATGCGAAATCTTATGTGGAGTGTGAGAGGGGAGAACCTGGAATATGTGGAGTGTGAGAGGGAAGCTGGAATATGTGGTGTGAGAGAGGAGAAGCTGGAATATGTGGAGTGTGAGAGGGGAGAAGCTGGAATATGTGGAGTGTGAGAGGGTGAGAGCTGGAACATCGGCCTTAAAATCAACTAATTCCAATCCCTCCAGCCGATCGTGAATGTGGAAAAAAGATGGAATCAAAAAATGAACTGCACAGTTTATAGACTATGCAATACTAATAATAATAAAAAATGTTTGCCACTAAACTACAGTGTCGCTAAACTTTACGATATTGATTTCATAAAATGTTTTAAGCAAATATTGATATGAATAACTTATAATTAATTTAATAAAAATAAATTATTTAATGCTTCTGTTATAGTAGAGTTACAATTGTTCGGCCCATTAATACATGTTTAAGTGAGCATAATTCACACCTGTAGGTAGTGGCATAGTAAGAGGGGAGGAAGTCGAAGGGGAGTCGAGTGGGTCCGGACCCTTTCCACTCGAAATTATAAAATACTTATAATTATTGATATCTGTAACAAAAAAATTGTAAATCTGTTTGAAAGTTTTTTTATTTTCAAATGATGGTTTCATAATAATGATCATAAGTATGGATAATAAAAAAATGAAAGAAAGAAACTTATAAAAAACTTTCTCATTCCTAAAAAGAAGAAAAAAAAACATTGTGTCTTACATAAATACATGTTTCGTTCTTTTATGAACTCGACGTTTACTACTGTTCTTTGTATAGTTCCCAATATTTTTTATTAGTGAATATTTGTTAGACTTACATTTTAAAAAAAAAATTGTTTACATAGCCTGGTAATATATTCTTTAAGGAATGACAATACCAATTACTTGTGCATAGTTTTAATTTTTTATAATAAGTTTGGCACATGAAGTTAAATATTGGGCAAGCTTAAGTTAAATTGGTCGTAAGCCAGCTTTATATGATAAATTTTTTGATTTATTTAATTTAAACTTCCTGTTAAAATATGGATATATAGTGCACAGAGCTCCGTTGGCTTTATTCACACATAAACAGTGTGGTAAGTAAAAGTTAGTCTTTTATCCATGTTGTATTTGAATGTTATTTTATAAATAATATACCGAGGCATAGAAAATATTATATATAGAAAGGGTATGAGCTTCTTTAAAATAGATCCATGAATGGACCCTCTCCTCTCCCCGCCCGAAACAAAATCCTGGCCTGTCGGTACGAAATGGAATGATGGAGTGGAGTGGGGTCTATGAGATTGTCTCAACTCCAAGCGCTCCAGCTGTTCCAATTCAGTATTCCATGTTCCATTTGGAGTGATCGTCAGTGGCAGCATTAAGTGGACCTGGTAGCATTAAGTGACTTTACCGACTTATTAAAAAAAAATAAGTTCGAGATTTGGTTGGTAACAATGTAAAATTAATCAGTATTATATCAATAATACAATAATTAAACGTTCAGAATAATGCTGAATTTTATAATTTTAAACCTGCCTATGTCACAGTAAAAGGAAGACTAACTCTGAACAATTTTTTTTGTTTTTAGATTTTTATTTTGCCCTGGAAAATTATCTGGAAAAAGAGGCAACTTCTTTAATGCTTCTGGGACGAAGTTGTTGATATAGTCCGGGCAACTTTATCAATGCCTTTGTGAGCTTGTCTTCCTCTTTCTAGATTTCTGTGGACTCGCATTTACATCACTCATTTATTATTATGTATTTTTTAAAAATCAAAATACTTTTATTTAATGTGCACAGCGGCTCAGCATGCACTATCTATAAAAATCTATAAAAAATAACATAACTTCTTTTACTAAGCAACAGAAAAAAACGACATTCCACAGACTACAATACAG
Source organism: Rhaphigaster nebulosa (assembly GCA_948150685.1). Lineage (NCBI taxonomy): Eukaryota > Metazoa > Arthropoda > Insecta > Hemiptera > Pentatomidae > Rhaphigaster > Rhaphigaster nebulosa. Next base: position 6,695,980 of record OX411308.1, read on the forward strand.
TAAGTTAACTAAATGCAGCAGTGCACCCAATAATTGAGTGTTAAGAGGGACCGGAGTCAGTGAGTTTAGGTCTCTTTTAACACTTACAAAAATTAATGGTAACGAAAAAGCTGGCTTAGAACGCGTGAATGGGTTCTCTTTTAACACCAAATGAAATTATAAATAAATAATAATAAATTTTAACACCAATAATGAACCCTCAGACAATGCTAAGCTGACTATAACTCAGAAATTAAAAAAAAAATGTCTTAAGCCCCTTGCTGCGAGATGGAGCAGGCGAGTGGAATTTGACAGGGTCTCGAAGTGCTATGTTTGTGAAACACGTAACTGGTATCTCAGCACCCACGCCTTTTCTGCTTCCGTCGCCAACTGAATAATACTTTTGTTGCGCCTGGTAGACGTAACAAGCACCTGATAGTGTTAAATAAAAATTAAATTATTATTCTAAAGGACATCTCGAATGTTCCGGGAGATGAATAGTCCTCTAATTATTCGAAAAACTATACATGGATATAAAGTCCAATATGCTATATATTTGCTAATATTGGTCCGAGTTAGATGATTTTTGGTTTATTATTTTCAATAATAGACTTTCTTAATGGACAAAGAAAAACAAAATTATAACACTCCCTAAAAATTTGAGGTTTTACGTTTCAAGATACGTAGAATCCAAATAAAAAAAAAAAATCCATCCGTCCGCCGTCCGCGGCTTTTCTACAAGACTAGAGGAACGATTTTCTTGAGATTCGGCAAAAAGGTCACACCTCACCCCAGAATGATCCTAGGAACTTGACATTACCACCCGTCTGTTTGTTTCAAAATGGCGGTCGATTAGGGATTTTATAAGCACATAACTCGGCTATTTATAAATATTGAGGGGAAATGTAGAGTGTTTTGGAATCAGCTTAACAAGGCAATAATATATATATATATATATATATATATATATATATATATATATATATATATATATATATATATATATATATATGTATACTTTTGGTTTATTATTTTCAATAATATTGACCTTTGTAATCGACTAATAACTTTTTTTTTATAACCCTCTATCAAAATTTGAGGTTTTTTGTTTCAAGATACGTAGCATCCAAATATGGAATAATGAGTAATGAAAATGCTTCCCTACAAAAGCTTAAAAAAAAAAAATCTAAATCGGATAGGTATTAGTTGAGATATAGCGTAATGAACTTCGTAGATTAATTCTCCGGCGCGTCTGGTCATCGTGGCCCTAGGCCTCCTGACTTATCAGTTGGGCTTCTGACTTCGTAGCATCTCTCTACTTCATCCTTCCTTGGATTATTTCTGCACTTCCTTTATCTTCTTGATCTTTTTCCTTTTCCCACTGAAGCGCACATCAAATATTTCCTCTGTATCATTTTACCCTCTGATACGCCGAGTACATTGGGGCGAGGGTCCCAGAGTGCCCGGTTCGGAATGTTGTGAGTTCGATTCCCACCAGGGTCGGTTAATGTTTATTTCGTGGCGATCCCGCGAAATGAATCTTGACACTCCCACTCTGCATAGTACGCGACGGTGACGTAAAAGTCGTCAGAGGTTGGCAAAAAGGACCATAAGGCCCACTTGCCGGACTAGTTTCCGCCACCAATACCTGTACCAGTACCAATACCCTCTGATTACATGTCCTAACCATCACAGCCTATTTGCTATGACACAGGTTTATAAATTAACACTCCCAGTTCGGCACTCTCACGGCGATCATCTTGGGACAGGCTTCAAATTTCTGCTCCATAGGTGCCTACTGATTAATTTCTTCGCTGAACTTGGTAGATATCTTTTATAAAGAATTCTGCACACGTTCTTTTCCCGATACATTCCAAATTACTCATTTGTAAGATAATCAATTATCTGAACTGTAAACCAAAGCAATACGGAAAGTCCTGAGAATAAACAGACCAAATATTTTTGAAATATTACTATTTGGAAATAATTAATCATAGTGTAATAATTTGTAGCGTTTTTTTTTTTATGTTATTGAGAATTTAATTAACATTCAAATTATAACTTAAAATTTTCCATAAAATATTTATTTTGAAAGCTATGAGCAAATAAACTTACTTTTCATCATAACATTTTTTACTTTTTCCAGATGATCTACCATATATGAAACCTTTCATCAAAATCCTTAGAGTATTTTAAAGAGCGATGGAATCGGTCCATCCGTTCGCGATTTAGTTGTGGCACAGATGCACAGACAAATGACCGATACTTTGACCCGATTACACTAACTTCCTATGAAGATAGTCAAAATCTGGTGCGGTGCGCGCATCACACAACTTTCCCTTACCATCCTATGATAATTATCCTTTTAATACAATTTTAAAGAGTTCACATAAACACTGCTTCTAATAAACTCAGCAGCATTCAATTCTTCTCCCACTTAAATATAATAAAATAGTTTTTTAAACAATTTTAGTACAACAATTCTGTACACTACCTATATATTTTAACTTTGTCAAGTTGCAAATATATTTTAAAAGTTTCTGGTTTAGTTACATAGAGAGATTTAGTCACACACTAACAGATAATTTCTATATGTATAAAGTATATATGTGTATATTATATACAATACAATATATGTATTGTAACATTCTAAAAATAATACTAGCTATGGAGAGGATAGAGGCCCTTCTAAGGTCCTAATTTAAAAAATAGTCAGTTGTATCATTGATAGGATTTGATAGATCCTAGAATTTAAAGAACTTATAGAAAAGTATTTATGTTAATAATTTTGTTCACTGTTTATTTTCTTAATTTATTCTAAGGTAACATGAGCCTTAAGATGAACAAATTTAAGTTTTAATAACTTCTCTCAATTTCATGCAATTTCATTCATAACATTGTAAAAGAGTTTATATACCTATTTGTGTATATTTATTTCGTATGCAATCCATGTAATTAAATATGCAAAGATAAATACATTTAATTTTATTATATTTTAAATTTTCTAAAAATTTAAGGAACTTTAAAACTATTATTTTTTTTCTGTGCGATGATAAAATTAGGAGGATCAGATATTTGTTCTAAAAGTTATTAAAATAATCGATGTTTCTCATCAGTATCGAGTTTCTTTTGAAGAGATACGGAGGTTTTTTCTCTTTTTTTCCCCCTTGTTAATCGCTTTTAAGTTTTATCGGCTGAATAACCTTTCGAGGAGAGGAATGCGAGTAACGGGGGAACTATTAATACCCGCATTACGGCTTTACCTTTATCTTTAATATTTTCATCTTATGTCTTCTCTGATATGGCGGGGTTCGACGCCCTCTCTTGGTAAAATAATATGAGCAAGGCCATTCCGCGAAGTTTATATAATGTCATAATCCATTTCGTAAGTATGGACAAAAAAAAAAAGTGTGAAAGAAAAAAAATAACAATAATATTAGTAAAATAATGCTTATAAAAAATGTAACTGTTACTGTAACTGTAACTGTAAGGAAATTCGAAAAAAAACTTAATTTCACTTTTAACTCGATATATCAAGTCATCTTGGGTCAAAAACCTTGGATTTTTTTCTTAGAAAAACAAATTAAATGACGATGATTTTCACAACAATAATATTTTGTTTATTTATTTATAATACATATTACCTAATAAAATAAAAATACAATTTAATTAATATAATAATTTTAAAAATATCTATGGACACCCCATGACTTTTTAGTACGCCTATTAAACTATAAATCGGTGACTCAAAAAGTAATGCCGAATATGGTTACTAGTTTCCGAAGATAGCAGTATCTGAAAAACGACACTCGGCGTCGCGACGTCTATCTATAGACACACACAAACAAGCTCTTGTTTCTGGAGGTCTCATTCCGTTATTGTACGTCGTTTTCTTTCTTCTTCTAGGGGATCAGTTAGAATTTTTCTAAGTGGTAAATCATCAGCCATTCTGGCGAGATGTCCTGCCCATCTGAGCCTTCCAAACTTGATGAAACGGGAGATATCCTGTTCATGATATAAATCATACAGCTCCCGATTGTTTCTCCGTCTCCATTCATTGTTTTCAAACACACCTCCATAAATTCGGCGCAACACTTTCTCGCTCAAATATAAGAAGGAGCTGGTCCTCAGCTCTGGATGTAGTCCAGGTCTCTGAGCCATAACAAAGTACAGGCCGGATAAGAGTTTTATAAATGATAATTTTTGTTCGCCTTGTAACCAGATTGCTTGAAAAATGCTTTCGGAGTCCAAAATAGTAGCGGTTCGCAGCCAATATTCTCCTCTTGATCTCAACTGCGGTTTCGTTGTTGAAAGTTACCATAGATCCAAGATAGACAAATCCTGAGACCCGCTCAAACCTGTAAGGCCCAAAAGCATCACTCGCACCTGCCAATCCCGGAGCTTGATCCGAAACCATGTACTTTGTTTTAGCTTCATTGATAATGAGTCCCATGCGTCTCTAGTTAAGGGTGATACCCCTAGTTAAGGTGATACCCCTCTCATTAAGGAAGGCTTTAACTACCGCTTGTCTGGATCTCCCCACAATATCTATGTCGTCTGCATATGCCAACATCTGTACCGATTTGTTCCATACCGTGCCAGTAGTCTGATCTGAGAGTCCCTTATTGCTTTGTCTAGCGCCATGTTAAAAAGTAGGCATGCCAGGGCGTCACCCTGCCTGACTCCCCTCCGTCGTTTTCTTTCAGTTAGTAATAAGTTCCCAAGAGATTTCTTCGTGTTCCGTGACAATATTAGAACTATCTATGTCACTAGATAAAGCATTGGAAATCGGCGGTTTCGACATTTTAAGTGGAAGAACCAGCTGAACTTATATCTTATTCTCCTGCTGCAGACTTGTTGATATCACAAATGAGGAGAACAAGTATTTTACTCTCAATTTTAACACTTAAAACAAGTAATATAACCACTGCCTTCTGTATATTACTATTAATGGCATTCTTAATTATCTCTCCTACACCGCCTCCTTAATTACTTTACTTTTTACTTAGTCACTCTTCCACATCTCTTTGAGCTTCAAGGTATTAAATTTTGTCTGTTTATTTATTTTTATTTCTCTCTTTACTTATTTAATATAGTTTTTAATTTTTTAGTTATTGTTATTTCTCTTTCAGTTTATCTGTTGTCATTTTTATATAGTCAGTTTTATTAATAATCACTTTAATCTATTAATATTTACTAATTTATTTTTAGTTGTTGTTATTACTCTATCAGTTTCATCTTATAACATTTACAAATTCATCCCTTTTTTTTCATTTTTCTCACTGTCTTTTAATTATTTATTTTAACTCATTCACTTTATATAATCGTCGGTTCCTAATAAATAGTCTTTACTATTTGTGATTTACTATTTTTTTGACCGCCTCCGGGACCATCTCGTTCCTACATAAAAATTTTACGGTCAACTATTGATTATTCAATTTGGTTGGTTATAGTTATTTTTAAATTTGATTGACGGATTTTTAAAGCGCTCATTGCGATGAAAACGCTAGGCATTTTGAGATAGACTTAAAAACACAGAGACCATTTTGCAAGACACGGTTATAGCATTTCCAAGTCAATTGTAACCTTTTCCATTTCAATTTTAACCCAACAGGACACGATTTAATTCAATATTGAAAAATAATTAATTTAATTACAATAATGACTTTTGAAATAATTTTGGCATATGTTCCGACATTTTTTTCGTTTATTAGATAATTGATATTAAGTGCTAATTTCAAGTAGTCTAATTTTTTTTAATGAAATTGTTGTTTATTTATTTTTAAATATTTATTATTTCTTATTTATTTAGTGAGGGGAGGGTGGATTTCATCGATTTGGTGATCGTTCATCCGGTTTTCGAAGTTGCTAATGCCAAATTTACTTCTGAAATTTTGTTCGGCCACAAGAATTTCTACTTAATTATCAGTTTTAAAAATTCTTCGATATTTGTATCGTTTACTATGTTTTCAGGGGCGCTATTTTCGAATTTAATATCGGATTTCCGATAGCGCATGCGTATTTAGATATTCCGTTGTTATTTCTATGATAAAGGGATGTATTGTTTATTAGGTTTTCGAGGGTTCTGATTCCATTTTTTTTAATTGGATTTTTAATTTCCCCATGCCTATTTTGTATTTGCTTTACTGTTGGTGTTTTCTATGATATAGGGATCGTTTATTATTTTTTCAATGGTTCCGATTCCATTTATGGAACTGGATTTAGGATCGCGCATGCGCATTTCGCTTTCCCGTTACTGTTGGAGTTTTCTATCATATAGGGATCGTTTATTAGGTTTTCGACGGTTCTGATTTCGTTTAATAGTAAAAGCAAAAATAATTTGTCCTCATTCTCTCAGTTTAGGTTATTATTTTTAACAATTAAAAAAGTTACTTACCAAAAATAAGTAAATATTCCCACTGAAATTGTGGAAATTTTCAAGATGTCTTCCTCTAAAGCACCTTTAATCTTTATTATATGAAATAATTAACCATCTCTCGTTGTTATTAGTAATGAAAAATGGATAAATATAAAATATGCAAGAATTCGGTAATTAACTGAAGGAGAAAAAAAATAAAAAATAAAATAATCCCTAGGTTGAAAACGAATTTCCGGAAATAATAGTAGTAATATAGCTGTATAATATACCGCTGGAAAGCTAAAGAGTTTGGAAAAATTAATATCTAACATATAGAGTCGTATAAGGTGATGGATTGTGATGAAAAACGCATAAATTGTTGTAGATAATAATTTCAATTTTTATATTATTTAATGGGAACTAAATGTTTCCATGGATACTAAATAGGATTTCCATTGAAACTCAATGTAAGCATTCACTACTATATATTATTACGGTAGTATAGATCCCTTTTCCGGCTCTCAGGAGCGATGGATTTTGATGAATGAGGTATCAAAAGAAAGGGAATTTCATAAAGAAGTGATGAATTCCAAGTTCGTTTACTAAATTCTTACTAGGGCTTAAATAAAAGTGGTGAAAAAACTGGGAGGTTTCAAAGCTTTGACATCTGAGAGTAGGCGGATCGAGACGGGATAAGTTGGGTTTGTAAAGATTTTGACGCGGGCATCAAGATCATATACGCTCCTATGGAGCGTAACCTCTCATTGTCCTTACCATCTCCTTGTCTCGGACGTTACAATTGTAGGTGGAAATTACTTTTTCTCCTTAGGTTCTGGTTGAGATCGTGATAGCTAAACACGTTAGGGAGAGGGTCTCAGAGTGCCCGGACCGGAACGGTGTGGGTTCGATTCCCACCTTGTTCAGTTGATATTTATTTCCGAGAAATAAATCTTGGCATTCCCACACGGGTTAGTACGTGGTGGCGTATCAGTTTAGTATCAGAAAGTTAGTACCAGTACCAGTAGTAGGTTATGGTTGAGAATCCTTCATCATTGGGATATCTCTAATGATCGATTCATCACTTCCTAGTAGAGTCTGAGGCAATTAATATTATGAGTATGTTTCAGCTATCGTTGGCGATAACCCATTCTCGTCCATCCTCTTCTCCCTTCCAATACGCAAGGAATGATGAAGTGATGATGTGGTATGATGAGTCCCACATACCACAGAAAGGCTATTTGAATTCTGGAGTTCACCTAGTATCAAAACCGTATAGTTCGACTGTTCTTATACAGCCATACATCTCCTATGCTGTTCCATCTTGAATAAGGGGATATTTATCATCCAAAGACATAGATAAAACTTCATAGGTCTCTAAGCTACTCCTCCGATGCTGAGGGAGGGACTACCTGTCCTCATTACTTTGACTCCTGTAAGACCAAATAGATAATATAAAAAACTTAATTTTCAAATTAAACTGGAAAAATTGTGATGAAATTTACATACCAGAACAGGGTAACATATATCAAATTTCAGAAACGACATAGCGTCCCTAGTCGACATATGTTCACCTATCGAAAATGAAAAAACGCGACTTCCATGTTGGTCACTTTGAAACGACATAGTCCATAAACGAGACGCATAAAGTCTCGAATGTCTAACCCCCCAAAAGACACAAGGAATCAACATTGATGGTTTGGAATCCAAGACTTTATCTTAATGCCTGCGTGAACTATTTCGTTTCAAAGTGACCAATTTGAAAGTTGCATTTGTTCATATGCGATTGTTGGATATATTCGGGACGATATACTGATTGATTTTAATTCTTTGAAGAACCATAGTAGTTATAGATTTAAATAATATTTCTTCTTGGCGATGTATTGAATTATTAGAATGCTAATTTACAGAATTAAAAGTTTATATCATCTCTTAGGCTAACCTTACTTGACTTAGGAGGTAATTGTTCGACGATTGGGCGAATATCGCTTATTCCTTGAACGTTTATGGAGCCTATGGAGCGTATTGGTCCAGCGTTTTAAAGCATAAAATCCTACCGTTTTCGAGATAACGCACGATATAGGTCCGCACGGGCCTCATGCCATCTTGCGTACGTGCCGTTGTCATGGCAACTTTATATCAATTTGAGTCTGTTTACAAAAACTTTTAATGAGTGGGAAATTATATACTGTTTCTCATGTTCAACCCTAAAAGGCACTTCTATTTATGAATACTACACATAGAAAATGTTATAGCAGGATCTAATTGCCTAACTGCTAAATTGAAGAGACGTTTTCCAGTGAGGTAAGCTAATTACTTATCAAGTATGAACTGTAACTTCAACATAGTCGTTACAAATTATGTAGCTTCACCAAATGTGTGTGTTAAATAAACTTTATTGGTAATATTATATTGTTTATACGAATAAATATGTTTCCCTAATATCGCTTATACTTGGAATTAGGGATTAGAAAATTTGTAATGCGAGAGTTATCGCTCGGGTATACTAGTTTAAAATTTATTTCTAGTAGGGAGGTAGGTTAAAACTTTGATGTGCGTACTAGATTTTGTTTTCTTAATTGAAGGAATTTAAATGTTATAGTAATATAATAAATTATATTGATCAAGACCTGTGGATTTGGATTTTGGTGGCGTTCGGCAAAGGTATCGGTGCCGAACCTCTGGGTTCACTAAATCTTGTTATTATTATTATTATAAAAAAAAAAAAATGAACAAAATGTTGTGACACTTGACTCCAAGAGATCTTTCGGAGAACCCATTCAAAACAGCTGGTGACTGTGTTTATTTCCTCTCTTGATCTAGTTTGTCATTTCTGGAACACTTGACAACACCAAACATATCTATATTTACTATATTTGAAATAATTTATTAAATTATTTAACCCTATAGTATTTTATTCTGTCTAAAAAAATAAATAAATAAATAAAAGCCTTTTTATTGTAAAACACGATAACTTAAAACTGAGAGAATGAGGACAAATAATTTATGCTTTTACTATGATTTATCGCAGAATAAGTTTGTTGAGGAAAACTGAAAAATATCTTTTGTCTTTATACTTTCATATAATGATTTTATAGCTCTAAGTAAATCCATAGATTCTAAATACTGGCATGTATATTTAGTATCTGTATGCCAGAGCTAGACTTTCCAAAGTATCTGTATGCCAGAGCTAGACTATCCAAAGTATCTGTATGCCAGAGCTAGACTATCACAAGCAAAATCCTATTTCGCTGGCTTTATTATCGTTTTTGCATTATAATGGCCATATTTTTCAAGCATGAGTAACGTAAATTAGTTAAAAGGATAGTAAAAAAAGTGCAAAACTCCAAATATAAATATTGACTACTATCAACAACAAGAAATCTAGTGCAATCTGAAACTTCTTTTTACTCTTCTGTAAAAACTTTGTAAATGTTATTTACAGTTTCCTTGGATTAGTATTTTGTATATAATATCTGACGTGGACAACACATGACTTCCTTTTACGCCTATTAAATTATAAATCAGTGGCTCAAAAAGTGATCCTGAATTTGGTTACTTGTTTCCAAAGATTGCTGTAAAAAACGACACACGGCGTCGCGACATGTGACACAAACACAAGCTCTTGTTTCTGGAGGTCTCATTTCGTTATTAAATATCGTTTTCTTTCAGTAGGTAACTAGTTCCCAAGAGATATCTTCACGTTCCGTGACAGCATTAGAACTGTCAGTGTCACTAGATAAAGCATTGGAAATCGACGGTTTCGACATTTTAAGCGGAAGAACCCGCTTAACTTATATCTTATTCTACTGCTGCAGACTTGTTCAACTCACAAATGAGGAGGAAAACAAGTATTGCAGACTCAATTTTAACACTTAAAACAAGTAATCAAAATGTTTAATTAGAGTGGTAAAAACATCGCCTCTTGTAGCGTTTATTACCGAATCATATGATCTCTGTATTTAATTTTAATATATTTTTTTAATTTTAAGTTTATTATAACCTTTAAGTAAAGTACCCCTTTTGGCTCACCAATTTTAAGCAAAATCAAGTATATTATTTATATTGATATAAAATTATTTATCAAATTTGAGATGTTTTACACTATATTTTGATATAATTTTTGATGAAAGTCTAATATGACCTTCAAGTAAAGTACCGCTTCCGGTTTTCCAATTTAGACCAAAATTTAGTATGTTATTTAAATCAATATGAAAATTATAAATACTAAATACGAGAAGTTTTTCATTATATTTTAATATAATTTTTGATGAAAATAAGTTATGATCTTCAAGTAAAGTACCACTTCCGGTAATGATGCAGTGACCAAAAAGGGAGGTTCAAAACTGAATTTAACAACAATTCTAAATACAAAACTTAAACTTTCTACGACTAACTGTTTCTGAGTATTGCGAGATACGCACGTACGACGAAACTAATCAAAATGGATTCAGGGATGGTCGAAATGGATATTTTCGTTGAAATCTGAAAACCGAAAATTTTCGCGACAGGAACAGGCTGCTTCAGAATTTTAATATGTTTGTAATTTATTCTCGGATTTAGGTGCTCATTAGTACAATCGTTCGGTCATAAACATCTAGTAATCGAATTATTTCTATTACTGATTTGTTCAAAACTATTATCATTACGTCAAAGTCATTATTTCTAAAATCTGAATAATGATGCCTCCAATATCATTCATGTCCAATTACTACCGATTCATGACAGAATGGAATATAATGCAGTATAAGCGGGGGGAGGGGAGGGGAGGAGGAATTGCACGACTAAATTATAATCCGTTTATGAATAATTCATAAGATATCTAAAAGACAAATTCCCTTAAAAATGTAAATAAATTTAAAAATCCTCTTTTGTCTGAGCTGGCAAGAGAACGGGGGAAGGAGTCGATCGTGACTCCCCTAATGTCGATTTATCAATCGACCTTAACGAATCCAACTCTCAGAATAGATTCGATGATAAATAGTGAATCGCTTCACGGCGCCACAAAAAAAAAAAAAAAAAATTAGATGTAAGAAAGTCCGATTTAAATGTAGATTCATGAGCGAAATACTTTATTCAAAAATCTTAACCGCGCGTTTACACCTTTGCCAATCCTTGGCAAACCAAACGTGTAAAGGGGTATCACCCTTCTCATCCGGGTATGTGAGGCCCGTCAGCCTACTGTAGGCAACTCACAAAGGCCGGGCGTAGGAGTGATGATCCTACCCCAAGTAACTAAATTGCGAGTCGCTTTGTGGTTTTGTACGATATAAAATAACTGGCCGGAGGTTTGGACGATGGACGGTCTGCTTAAGGAAAAGAAATATGGGTTCTCGTGCGCCTGCTGACTCTGAACAGCCATAATCTGTGGATCTGGACCGGTTTGTCACCTTCCTTGAACCCGAGTGAGTCGGTGGAAAGGACATTGCCGAATTGGCCCCAAAAGGACCAGTTATGGAGCTATGGATAGCCTGCCGCTGCTCCATGGAAACCATGGTTCGTAGCAACGTGAGGTTGGGTGACCCCCTCCAGGCTGTCTCCAGGTCTGTAAGAATACCACATTCCGCAGCCAAAGGTCTCTATGGTCTATAGTGCCAATAGAAAAAAAAAATGTTTTTATTTTATATTTTTAATTGTTTAGTTTAAAATAATAATAGTTTCAACCGAAATTAAGAGTGGACAAAAGTTGAAATAGCCGCCACAGTAGCCTGTTGATAGGTTAGTTTGCTAAGCTTCTGTAATTCTTCTTTAGACATTTGCTGTTTGGTTTGGCGTTTGACTTGCCTAGGCTTGGCCAATGCTTTAACCCACCTTTAGGCATCGTTCTTCTCTTAATATGAGCGACTAATTTTCACATCCTTAAAGAGCAAATATAATAATTTTGTTGTAAAATGTAATCTCTAATTTCTTAAGTTTCAGGAAAAAAAGGTGCGAACGCTTTAACGTCCAAATTCTTGAATACAAATTTTGCTCGTAACATTTCCTCCATTTTGCTCGTAACGTTCCTGATAAGCCAAGCTTGGAAGATCTGTATTTTTACACTAAACTCGATTTGAGTAATAGAATGGGTTGTAGCCCAACTGATAGGCAACGTTGTTCAAATCGATTTAAAGCCAAATGGGTAATGAGCTATCGTTGAAAATCATTCGATTCACTTTAAATCGATACTATCTAAACATCGATAGATGAAAATAATCTCAATTAATACTTAACGAAGGACTCTGTACAAAAGTTAATTTTATAGCTAGTTTAATAGGCGCCTGTCAGATCGATATTTTTACCAACTCACATCGCTTTAGAATTCGATTTTCTATGAGAATCTGTCATAATATATACCCCAAAACATTAAAAATTTTAGTGTTATGAGCACTGTAGTGCTATTGGAGGGAATTACGAAGTTGAAACGATACTTCAGGTTGCATGGCTGTGTTTTTCCAAGTTCCACACCTAAAATCTAAAATTTGTGGATTTTAAGGATAGTGTCAATCGATTCTTGAGCATCCTGAATATTATAAAAGTAACAGGGCATCTGTAAAGTAAGAAGGAGTAGTAAAGTAAGAAGTGAAGAAGGAAGGTGTAAAGTAGACGAGAGTTGACATTAGCTATAGCTGTCAGTGGCTCCATTATCTTTATTGCTCCTTGAGCATTATCCTTTGTGTCCTTCCTTCTTCTAGCTCAGCTGTCCGTCTCCTCCAGGACACCCAGTTACTGAGGCCTACATTTTCCACTACCTTTCATAAACTCTTCCCGAATTTTCAGGTTATTCTGGGAAAAAAAAAAATTGACCCAATTCTTTTCTAGTTCCAATTCTTGGCCTTATAATGTTCCTTTCGCGGGCATTCCTTATTTTTCTAATGTGTGGACTAAATAATGCCTGTCGTTTAATGCATCAGGATTTATAATGTTATATTATTAAATGAATTTAATTTAAAACAATGGGGCCGTGGGGACAATGAATATAAAAAAGATTTGGCATAGGCTGTGTACACCACACATCATCAGGGTTTTAAATTATGGATTGATAAATTATTTGCCACTTCTATAAATTTGTTGTTTTGAAAACTAGTTTTGAATGTTATACATTCATCTTTAGTTCTAAAAAACAAAAATTCAAAAATAAGCAATTCAAAATATAGTTTTGTATTATTATACATATTCCTCGCGCGGATCTCATTACCGCGTAGGGGAGCGTCCCACGGGTGACGGATGTGGGGATGGTCGGTGGAAATTCCTTGGAAATTCCTCCCGGCTAAGTCCGATGGACTCGCTGACCAACAATGAGAGCGCCCCTCCAGGCTTGCTGGAGGGTGTGACGTAGGTTTGAACGCCCTACTCACATATTTTTAGTTCACAAAATACCACAAAAAGTCATGGATCTCTCTGAGGTAAAACGCTCATTATCCGGAAGTAAACTAGTCCCCCGTTCGGGTCTCCGGGTGGGGACTGCTTCAGGGGATTCATGGCGCAAGTTGAAAATTAGAGATTTAGGTACAGGGACGTGGAACGTAAGAAGTTTGAATACAGCGGGTGGGTTAAAATCGGTGGCAAACGAGGTTAAGAGATACAATGTAGATATCGTGGCACTGCAAGAGGTTCGGTGGCCAGGGGAGGGTTCGTTAACAGAAGGGAACTATTCTATTTGGTACGGTGGGAGCGGTAATTATTGTTTAGGTACTGGATTTCTAATAAGGAATAGATTGCTCTCCGCATTGAGGGACGTAAAATTTTTTAGTGATAGGATGTCTGTGGCCATATTTCAGGGGCGATGGTTTAAAATCGCGCTGATAAACATACATTCCCCTACCGAAGACAGTGATGATGAAGTTAAATGCGAATTTTATGATAAACTAGAGTGGGTATATGATAAACTACCTCGAAACTGCATGAAAATAATATTAGGGGACGCAAACGCAAAGGTGGGAAGGGAAGAAGTATACTATCCGACGATCGGTAAAGAAAGTTTGCACGAACATAGCAATGATAATGGGATCCGTCTAATAAACTTTGCTATCTCGAAAAACCTAACAATCAAAAGTACTACGTTTAAACATAGGGATATTCATAAGTATACGTGGACATCGCCGGATTCACAAACACGCAATCAAATTGATCATGTTTTGATACAACAAGGATGGCAAAATAGTATAATTAACGTGAGGTCTTATCGTGGTGCATGAATCATGAATTAGTAATCGCGAAACTTCGACAAAAACTTAATATAAAAAGAAGGAAAGAAAGCCGTATTTGTTCCGAAAATTTTGATCTAGATAAATTGAAAAACCCTTCAATTAGAAATCAATTCGCGGTAGAAATCAAGAATAGGTTTGAAGCCTTGGAATCTTTAGATGAGGATCGCGAAGATGTAGACAAGCTATGGATCGGAATTAGGGATAATATTAAAGAGGTAAGTAATCTGTGGCTTGGAAAAAGGGACAATAAAAAGAATAAACCGTGGTTCGATAATGATTGTCTAAACTTGTGCGAAAAAAGAAGAGCCGCGAAACTAAAAGCTTTGAATAATCCAAGCGATAACAATGTTGCTAATTTCCGGGCCTTGATGAATGAAACGTCCAAATTCCTCAAAAATAAAAAACGAGAATATCTTAAAAACAAAATAATAGAGATAGAAACTAATAGAATTGAAAACAACGTAAGAGACATGTACAAGGGTATAAGCAGATCGCGTAAACAGTTTGAACCAGCAATGAATGGAATTAGAGATGAAAATAACAATATCTTGGCCGATCCGGGGGACATTGTGAATAAATTTAAAAAACACTTTGAAAGTATTTTGAATTCGGGAAATAATAATCAATCTCCTCCTTCTGAATATCAGAGTGCTGAACCGTTAATTGAAGAACCAAGTAAGGAGGAAGTCGAAATAGCCATCGGAAAATTAAAATCTCATAAAGCAGCGGGAATCGACAACATTTCCAGTGAAATAATAAAAGCGTGCGGTGAAGCTGGAGTTTCTAAAATACATTTTTTGGTTAAAAAGATCTGGGAAAATGAAAAAATGCCCGAAGAATGGAAAGAATCTATACTTATTCCGATTCACAAAAAAGGTCCGAGGACGGAGTGTAATAACTATCGCGGAATATCATTCCTCCCGATATGCTATAAAATATTCTCGTTGATCCTAACTAGTCGAATCACGGAATATGCCGAGGAAATTATCGGAGACTACCAATGTGGTTTTAGACGGAACCGATCAACTATCGATCAAATATTTTCCTTACGGCAAATATTAGAAAAAAAAATAGAATTCAACGGTGTAGTTCATCAGCTTTTTGTGGATTTCAAAAAGGCTTATGATTCCATAGATCGCCGGAGACTGTATGACATTTTGATTGAGCAGGGAATACCGAAGAAGTTAGTAAATCTAGTAGGGATGTGCATGACCGAAACATTCAATAAAGTTAGAATCGGTAATTATTTTTCGGAGAAATTTGAAGTTCGCTCGGGGTTAAAACAAGGCGATTCCCTTTCACCTGTCCTATTTAATTTAGCATTAGAGTATGTCATTAGAAAGGTAATGCTTACCGAAAGGGGTTTAGATCTGGGTGGTAAAATATCCGTGCTCGGAGGGGCTATAAATTTGGGAGAAAAATGTTGATAAAAAAAATTACATACAATGAGATTCGATTGGAATAAAATCCCGCAATTCGATAGCTTACTGACAAGTGTTTAGCTATCTTTAACTATCATTATTCATCGGCATGATGAACTTGGGAGGAAACGTGTAGCATGCGATGTCGAATCGAAAGTCGAACAGTGTGGGCCTAGCTTTAGGGGTTTTAGGACAGGAAATTTATTTTCAAAAATACGTTTTAGGTGTCATATTTATTCGCTCATAGCTCGGCTTCTATAAATGTTAGAAAGCAAGAATTGATACCATTCAACACAGAAAATGAATTTCATTAGAGATCACAAAAAGAAATTTCGGATTTAGACTTAAGATGGAAGTACAGTAAGAGAATAAATTTGACCAATTTAAAGTGTCACCACTCAGAGTGCATTATGATCCAGATATTGTATATAATATTTTAATCAAGCTTTGACAATATTCTTCTTCACAATGCTGCTGAGATATACTGACTTATGATTCTACCCGCATTGGATGTAATGCCATGAAATATGAGCTCAATTATCTATCTCAAAATTCATAATATTATTGAAGGATAAGAACTAAATTTTTACAAACTAGATTAAAATTTATATTACTAAAATTATATATGTTATTAATTAAAGAAATACAAAGCCAAAAATTATTATATAGCCATTCTACATTGAGATAAGGATATCGTTTAATTATATCTATCCAACCGACTCCCTATAATTTGAAATTTCAGCAATGACAAAATACTTGTTCGTATCGTCTACAGTTTTTGGATTAAATATTTCAAGCCCATTAAGATTTTCTATTCCCTAGTAAATTCATGATCTCAAATTACTTTATATAGGGCATTTATACAATATATGATAAAGTAAATAAATTAAACAATATTCTTCTTCACAATGCTGCTGAGATATACTGACTTATGATTCTACCCGCATTGGATGTAATGCCATGAAATATGAGCTCAATTATCTAATCAAACATTTAGAAATGGAAGAATTTCTTTATAAAGATACTCTAAATTATGATTCCTCAAGCTACAAAGTAAAATGTGTCCATCAAACTCTACAAAGGTAGTTCTCAACCTGTGGGGCGTGATAAAACTAAAGGGAGGGGGGGGGGCGCGAGTATATCGAGAAAAAATATATCGACAAAAAATAAAAATAAAAATATTTATTTTACAGAAAACATTCTGACATAATAAAAAATAAAATACAATTTACACTGATATAATATACTTATAAATAGTTATTGCACAATTTATTTAATAATTAATTTATCAAAATTAAATTAAAATCCCGATTAATACTTATTAGTGACTCCCTTGGGTTCACGTTCTAGAATATTCGAGACAAATCTATGCATCAATATTTTGAATATTGCATTGATATATACTGTATTTGAAAATTGGAATCGATATGTACATTATGTAAACTAAATTAAATAAAAACTAATGTTATGATAACAGCACGATTTCAGTGAAAATTATTGTATGAGGGGAAGGGGGCGCGATGAGAATTGTGATTGAAATTTGGGTAGCAAATACTAAAAGATTGAGACGCACTGCTGTTCACTATCAAAATAAATTGAAGAAGATCTGATTTTTATAATTTTAAATAAATGCAAACGTTACCTACAAGAAAAGCATATGGAACATTTACACAGTTCAAGGTATAGTGAACATTTATTCATCTTTTTTGCAACAGTTACTAAATATCACAGTATTTATAAATGCCAGCTAACTTTAAATACACTGCGTTATTAATGCAGATTAGACTATCAGGTAAATAAATACACCAGAAAAATTTCAGTAAATAATACAATTTGTCAGAATTAATGCAAAACAAGAATGTAAAATGTGCAACAGGAAAATGAAGTAAATACTTTATCATATATTGTATAAATGCCCTATATAAAGTAATTTGAGATCATGAATTTACTAGGGAATAGAAAATCTTAATGGGCTTGAAATATTTAATCCAAAAACTGTAGACGATACGAACAAGTATTTTGTCATTGCTGAAATTTCAAATTATAGGGAGTCGGTTGGATAGATATAATTAAACGATATCCTTATCTCAATGTAGAATGGCTATATAATAATTTTTGGCTTTGTATTTCTTTAATTAATAACATATATAATTTTAGTAATATAAATTTTAATCTAGTTTGTAAAAATTTAGTTCTTATCCTTCAATAATATTATGAATTTTGAGATAGATAATTGAGCTCATATTTCATGGCATTACATCCAATGCGGGTAGAATCATAAGTCAGTATATCTCAGCAGCATTGTGAAGAAGAATATTGTCAAAGCTTGATTAAAATATTATATACAATATCTGGATCATAATGCACTCTGAGTGGTGACACTTTAAATTGGTCAAATTTATTCTCTTACTGTACTTCCATCTTAAGTCTAAATCCGAAATTTCTTTTTGTGATCTCTAATGAAATTCATTTTCTGTGTTGAATGGTATCAATTCTTGCTTTCTAACATTTATAGAAGCCGAGCTATGAGCGAATAAATATGACACCTAAAACGTATTTTTGAAAATAAATTTCCTGTCCTAAAACCCCTAAAGCTAGGCCCACACTGTTCGACTTTCGATTCGACATCGCATGCTACACGTTTCCTCCCAAGTTCATCATGCCGAAAGTGGACAAAGATTAATGGATTATCGTAATTCTACGTTAAAGATAGCTAAACACTTGTCAGTAAGCTATCGAATTGCGGGATTTTATTCCAATCAAATCTCATTGTATGTAATTTTTTTTATCAACATTTTTCCTCCAAATTTATAGCCCCTCCATTTTTATTAAAATATGAATTTTAATATTTTAGTAGCAACGAAGGGTCAATAAAATGAATTTTGACCGAATAATAAAGCAGAGATGTTTTGTTTTATTTGCTCATTTGTCTTTTTTTACTTTCCCTTACCTATATACGAAGTATATAGTAAGGGGAAGTATTGCGATCGTGAAAATTTTCGAATTCGAGTTTTCAACGGAAATACACGTTTTAAGGTCCACTGAGTCCAAATGACCAAGTCTCGCGAAATGGTCTGTGTGTCTGTGTGTATGTGATCAGTCTAGCTCAAAAACGAAAAGCAGTACGATACTGAAATTATGTATTTAAGGTTGGCACATGCATGTGATATTACAACAACATCTTCGTCAAAATCAACTAACCGGAAGTGCCATTTTATATAATCGGTTTTACACTTTTTTACAATTTTCTCGAAAACGGCTTTAACGATTTTGATGAAACTTGCCTAAATTATTCTTCATAAAGTCTTTTAACTCATCATATATGTGATACATCACCGAGGAAATGCAGGGAAAAAAGTTATGACGAAAAGAATATTTTATTTACGCATAACTTCAAAAGCGTGCAATTTATAGTAAATTATGTACATAATTATATGAAAGGTTATTAAATTATCTAAAAAAAAAAAAAAAAAAAAATTATCAAAATCGGACCAGTATTAGCAAAGATATAGTATATTTTATGAGGAGCATAAAATAGATGGATAACCGAGCGCATCCGAAAGGAGATGGATGCGAACGAACCTCCTCCCACCAATCCACCAATCTGTTGTAAACAATAAGCTCTGTAACAAAGTAATTTAAGAATACAAAAGAGGAAATTAACTTAATAATTTCTACTTTCACATTATTTAATGGAAAGAAAATATTTCTATGGAAACTAAACCAGAAACATTTAAAATATATTTGCAACTTGACAAAGTTAAAGTATATAGGTAGTGTACAGAATTGTTGTACTAAAATTGTTTAAAAACTGTTTTATTGTACTTAAGTGGGAGAAGAAGTGAATGCTGCTGAGTTTATTAGAAGCAGTGTTTATGTGAACTTTTTAAAATTACATTAAAAACATAATTATTATAGGACGGTAAGGAAAAAAGTTGTGTGATGCGCGCACCGCACCAGATTTTTTCTTCGAATAATTAAAAATTTCAAATTTTTGGGCGATTAAGTCTTTTTAAAAATATCTGATGTGGAAACCCCGTGACTTCATTGTACGCCTATTAAACTATAAATCGGTGGCTCAAATTTGGTTA
This sequence comes from Rhaphigaster nebulosa, assembly GCA_948150685.1. Taxonomy (NCBI): domain Eukaryota; kingdom Metazoa; phylum Arthropoda; class Insecta; order Hemiptera; family Pentatomidae; genus Rhaphigaster; species Rhaphigaster nebulosa. The sequence goes on from OX411308.1 coordinate 6,716,015, forward strand.
GTAATTTCCAAGGATAGCAGTATCTCAAATACGACACTCGGCGTAGGGACGCCCATCTATTGATCCACATACATACAGGCAAACTCACACACGCACATACATAGCCACAAAAATTTTAAAAACGGTTAGTACAGACCTTGAAATATTTTAATATAATTTTTGATGAAAATCAATTATGATCTTCAAATAAAGTGCCACTTTCGGTGAGCATGCAGTGACCAAAAAGGGAGGTTCATTACTAGATTTTACAATAATCCTTAATACAAAATTTCAACTTTCTACGGCTGACTGTTTTTGAGTTATTATTTGAGATACGAATGTACGTTCGTACGTACAGACGCCACTAGTCAAAATGGATTCAGGGATGGTCAAAATGGATATTTCCGTTGAGATCTGAAAACCAAAAATTTTCGCGATTACAATAGTTCATTTACTGCGTACAAGGAAGTATAAACAATGTGGGACATCATATGTTATAAATGTGTTTACTTTTTTTTACATATTTATTGTCGTTCGTTTAATGAATTAGTAAAATTAATGTAAAATTCTTGGCTGTCCAGCAAATAACTATTGTATTTTTTTTTCACCCTCGTTAACTAATTAAATTAAATAAATTGGAAGCCTGGCTCGTTATCCGGGCACTGACTTGTGAAATAGTATTCTTACACTATCATGGATAAAAGTTCTTCTCTAATGAAATAAATATTAAAATGAAATTCTTTTGTTAAATGGCAGCTCCTTGTTGATATTTGTATAATTTTACTATTAAGTAATACTTGAAGACGTAGATAAGTTGTACCTCTTAGCAGAGAGGGAGTCCCCGGAGCCAAGGAAGAGAGGACACAGTTAGGAGAGGAAGACATCCGGCGAAGATCTAACGGAAGACGCTGCAGTAATTGAGGGCCTCCAAGCGGCTGTTCATTGTATGCTAATGTGGGTGGGTTGGCAGCACTGTCGGATGGTATCGATTTATTGTTGTAGCTGCTAGGGTTGATTTGTTTACATGCGGTTCCGTGGCTGAGATAGCGCGCCACTTAATAAGGTTCCTGACCCTTCGCATCTTAAGAACTCAAATATAAAAAAATGAAAATAAACATACTGTTCGGTATGTTGTTAGAACCTTTCAAGGCGGTCATACAAGGAGGTGATTCGGGCGAGATCACGCTCAACTGCCAGGATTTCCACCAATAAGGGATACCCAATTTATAGAGGCTGGATGAGCCCAAGGAGGGTCTCCTAATCCAACAGAGCTGAGCCACGGCTGATAGCAGAATAAATAATTATCTGCCACAACCGGTCTCGAACAAAAGAGTGTTTAAACACAGCATAAGTATTGTAAATGTCACTTCTTCGATTTCTTGAGGTAGCTTAAGTATGGCAATTAATCACTATATTAAAATGAAACAAAAATTCGTTACAGTGATAATGAGTGATTTATGAAATAATGGCACAGCTTTGCAATGAATTCGCCTTATCAGTAACTACCGCTCTCTAGCGCCATTTGTGGTAAGTTGCTGCTTTTTATTGAATTGTGAAATTGATATTCATTGGAATTATTTAAATTATTACTCCTTTAATTGAATGTTTAAAATTATTGCGGCTGTCGACTTCCGCTCGCTACGCTCGTTCGAGAGATGGGTAAATCCCAGCGGATGCTTTTCATTTGAGGTCGAGACCTTACCGTAATTTGAATTATGACTGCTATAGTTATATCACACCTGTATATTTGCGTCCGCTCAAGAGATAAACAAAACCCCAACGAATCATTTTCAGTTGAGATCAGAGCCTTACCGTAATTTGAATGATAACTGCTCTAAGTACAACTTCCCCCTGAGTACCGGAAGTCGATAGCACTAATAATTTTAAATAATATCTAATTAAAAGAGCAATCATTTTAATAATTCTAATGAATACGAATTTTACAATTGTTTACAAAACTGTTAGTTAGCCCAAATGGTACTAGAGAGCGGTAGTGCGGCGACAGCTACTGAGCGGGTACATTATATAGTCGTACCAGAAAGTAATTTAAGACTAACAAAAAGATAACAATATTTTTATTTTATTCTTTATTGTATACAGTAGGAGTTTATTACGGCGACAAAACCTTTATAATTACAATATATTTCTAAGGCTTCTAGCACTTTTTAAGACGAGAGTGAACACTGTGAGTCGTTATTATTTTCCAATTTTTTTTCTCGATATATCGTGAGCTGGAATCGATAGAGAGGATTGCTTACGTCATATAATAAATTGAAACATAAATTTCGAATATTTGTCGCTAAAGGCTTTTCCAAAAAATGACGTCGTTATGTAAATTATCGATCCATAGAGATATAAATAATACAAAATATAACAACTGAGATTGATGACCTCTTAGAATATGTTAAATGAATGATACAATGGTCGAATTACTTCGGCCATAGATTGTTATCACGAATATTTTTCTTCATATAATATGAAAAATAAATAGATAATAATGAATAATAATAAAGCTTGGTTATCTTTACATCGATTTAGGATAAAAGGAAATGTTTCTTAGAGAGATAGAAGAAAGACAAGGAAATGGGATTTAAATGTAGAAAGAGGCGATTGTGGGTGAAGAGAATTCCAAAGGATAGCTAATGAAAGATTTGACGACTGCAGAATTCTTTAAGAGAAGGCAGAAGAATAGAGGGTAGAAAGCCGAAGCCTGTAATTTGTGAACGAATTTCCGATTTTAACTGAAGAAGTAGGAATATCTAAGGAAGACGGTGGTATCAGATATGTCATCCAAAATGAAAGAAGGCACAGATTAAGTTGTTCATAGAAGCCCCCAAAGTTTCCACTAATTAAGTTGCTAGTTTTGGCCTGGAAATTAAGGGCTGAATAATTAGATCAGGGGTTCCCAAACCGAGCTATGCGTGCCAATACTGGAACGCAAGAACGTTCATCAATAAAATCAACTTTATAAGAGATAACAATTTTTTTACTTTCCCTTACCTATATACGAAGTATATAGTAAGGGGAAGTATTGCGATCGAGAAAATTTTCGAATTCGAGTTTTCAACGGAAATACATGTTTTTTATGGTCCCTTGAGTCCAAATGACCAAGTCTCGCAAAATGGTCTGTGTGTATGTGATCAGTCTACCTCAAAAACGGAAAGCTGTACGATACTGAAATTACATATTTAAGGTTAGCACATGCGTTGTGATGTTACAGCAACATTTTCGTCAAAATCGTCTAACCGGAAGTGCCACTTTATATAATCGATTTTACACATTTTTACAATTTTCTCAAAAACGGCTCTAAGGATTTTGATGAAACTTGCCTAAATTATTCATCATAAAGACCTTTAACTTTTCATATATATGGTACATCACCGAGGAATTGCAGGGAAAAAAGTTATGATGAAAAGAATATTTTATTTACGCTTAACTTCAAAAGCGTGCAATTTATGGTAAATCACCTATGCACTTGTATGAAAGATAATTGAATTATCTAAAAAACAATAAAAGAATCATCAAAATCGGACCAATAATAGCAAAGATACAGCGCATCGGACTAACCAGAAATGATAATTATATCATGGATTTTACACTTTTTTACATTTTTCTCAAAAACGGCTCAAACGATTTTGATGAAACTTGCCAAAATTATTCTTCATAAAGGCCTTTAACTTTTCATTTATTTCGTAAATCACCGAGAAAATGCAGGAAAAAAAGTTATGAAGAAAACAATATTTTATTTTCGCATGGCTTAAAAAGTATGCAATTTACTATAAATTGCATACTTTTTAAGCCATGTACAGAATTATATGAAAGGTTATTAAAGTATCTAAAAAAAAAAAAAAAATCATCAAAATCGGACAAGTATTAGCAAAGATAGAGTGTATTTTATGAGGAGCATAAAGTAGATGGATAACCGAGCGCATCCGAAAGGAGATAGATGCGACCGAACCTCCTCCCAACAATCCGCCAATCTGTTCTAAACAATACGCTCGGTAACAAAGTAATTCAAGAATACAAAAACGGAAATTAACTTAATAATTTCTACTTTCACATTATTTAATGGAAAGAAAATGTTTCCATAGAAACTAAACCAGCAACTTTTAAAATATATTTGCAACTTGACAAAGTTAAAATATATAGGCAGTGTACAGAATTGTTGTACTGAAATTGTTTTAAAAACTATTTTATTGTACTTAAGTGGGAGAAGAATTGAATGCTGCTGAGTTTATTTCAAGTATTGGTTATGTGAACTCTTTAGAATTATATTAAAAAGATAATTATTATAGGGCGGGAAGGGAAAGTTGTGTGATGCGCGCACCGCACCAGATTTTTTTTAAATTATTATTGAATGTATCAATTATAACATGAACAAACGCGATATATATGATTCAGGATGGTTACCGTAGTCAAGGCGACAGCACTCAGTGTTGAAGAGGACTTAAGAATCAAGTTGAGCTCCATCAAGCTTGATATTGATATTATGATTGTAAATAGACAACAACATGCTTTAAAATAGTTTAAATTATTTTTAAAAAAATATCTGATGTGGACAACACATGACTTCCTTGTACGCCTATTAAACTATAAATCGGTGGCACAAAAAGTGATCCTGAATTTGGTTATCTAGTTTCCGAAGATTGCAGTATTTCAAAAACGACATTGTGAAAGCACGTAAATATGATGAGGTACAATATGATGAGGTACAAAGTGTTTTGATTTAGGATTATATTATTATATTATTTTTACCGAAATTTTACGCACAACAACTAGTTGTTATTTTTTTCTAATCGATAGTAAATTACTTAATATTTGAATAATGCTTCAAGTTTTTAAATAATGATTCATTGTAATATTTAAAAAATATCTTATGTGTCCATTTACAGACATTTTCTTATTGCTTTGGTTTAGAGTTCAGACAATTATATTATCACTCAAATGTGTATTTGGAATGTTTTGAGAGATGTAAAGTTTTCGATCTATATAATAACTAATAAAAGCTGAACCGGTTTCCATAGCAACATGTGCAGAATAAATTATAGAAGATAGCTGCCAAGTTCAGCAAAGAGATATCAGACATGCAATCAGAATGAAGGCAGTGACGTAGGCAGAGGGAGGTTCACTGGAGGGTCCGGACCCCCTTCCGAAATTACAAAATACTGCTACTTATTTTTATATGTAAAAAAAATGTGTATAAACCTATTTGAATTTTATTATATAAACAATATACCTAAGCATAGAAAATATTCCATAGAGATTGGGCTTCCTTAGATCTACGGTTGGACTGGGTTTCTTTAATGTAAATCCTTGGATGGACACTCCTTCTCCCCCTCTCCCTCCCGAAACCAAATCCTGGCTGCGCTACTGAATGGAGGGTGAAATGGTACAGAGGAAAATGTTGGAGGCGCTTTTTCTTTCCTCAATGAAGATTGAGGAAAGAAAAAGTTAAACCAAGAAGAAGGATAAAGTAGAGGAATGATCCAAAGGAGGATGAAGAGGAAAGAGATGCGAAGAAGCTAGGAACCTAGGAAGCTAGGAAGCTAGGAAATGATAACTCAGGAAGCAAAGATCTACAATGTTCAATACGTTATATCTCAACTAATACCGGTCCGATTTCCATGATTTTTTTTTAAGGAATTTTGTTGATTTTTGATTGACTATAACAAATAACAAATAAATTTGAGGGAAAAGTTGTTAAAAAATATTTTCTCGGTCGATACAAAGGTCCATTATTGAAAATAATAAACCAAAAGCATTTATAGATTTTTTTTTTTTTAATGATTTCTAGGTATGCTGATTCCAAAAGCATTTCACATTTTTCCTTTATCTTCATACATAGCCAAGTTTTGGGCGTATAAGTTATCGATTCGGTCTCAAAAAATGAAATGGCGGAAGGTAACATCGAGTTCTGAGGACCATTCTGTGGTGACCTGGACTTTGGGGCCAAATCTCAGAAAAATCAGTCCTGTAGACTCGAAGAAAAGCCGGGGACATAGGACGGACGGGTTTTTAATTTTTAAAAAAAATTGATATTTGGATTCTACATTTCATTATACGTATTGAAAATTAAAAACCAAAAAAATGTATCTCAATATGACGAAAATTCAATTTTTTAAATGTTGTTTTGTCTCTGCTAAAAAGCTGGAATATGGCAGTTACGCGGTTTTTCATTATGACCGACGATAAATTTTTACCCAAAAATTTTGGGCCTAAACTAACTTCCAATTTTTTTTGGAAGGGGGAGGGATTTATTAACCATTAATAACCCTCGCTATTAACCATCTATGGGGCTAACGTGTAGAGACAAGGGATGGTTAGGTTTGGAACCGAACCCGAAGGAATCGAACGGTTTGGTCCAAGATGTCTGCTGTCTGGATACCAGAGCTTCTTAATCCTTTTTCCATGACGAGATATAAAACTGAGCATAATTATATCCGGTAGTAATATAAAAATAATAATATAAAAATAATAATATAAAAATAATATTTGCCTACAAATTTTAAACAGCTGTCCCAGTTTCCCACGATCATAACAATCAGCTACGGTTACGGAAGAGATTCGATTCAACCTTCGCCGGCTCATTTCGATCTATCGAACTGCTAATGGGATCTCGATGCTAATATTATCGATAAAATGTCGACTTCCTGTCGGCCTCCGTTTATTGTCGATTCGGTTCGGCAATTTGATTAACAAATTGTTTCATGCCGCTTTCGTCATTTCTTTGTTCATTGTTTCTTCTGACCTAAGTGGATAAAATTGCATTAATAGTATTTCCGATTTCATAAAAATAATTTCAAAAATAACTTTATGTAATTTATATTTGGTAAATTTTATTTGTGAATGTTACTGATATACTTCTCTTGTGAATGTTTTTCTCAGGCCCCTACTGGGCTACAAAAAGTTAGAAAATATACTTAAAATAAATATATCATGGGCATGTGAATAATGCATAAATCACTGGCCTTTGTGGAAATTTATATTAATAAGGATATTTTTAGTTTAAGTGTATTTTGTAATTACTTCCTTGTACGATGTAAAGGATTTAACCATTTTGACCATCCCTGAATCCATTTTGACTAGTTTCGTCGTGGCGTCTGTACGTACGTACGTTTGTATCTCGCATAACTCAAAAACGGTTATCCGTAGAAAGTTGAAGTTTAGTATATAGGATTGTTGTAAAATCTAGTTGTGAACCTCTCTTTTTGGTCACTGCTTGATCACCGGAAGTGGTACTTTACTTGAAGGTCATAATTGATTTTCATCAAACATTATATTAAAATAATATACAATACTTCTCAAATTTAGTATTTATAACTTATATATTGATTTAAATAACATACTAGATTTTGGTTTAAATTGAAAAACCGGAAGCGGTACTTTACTTGAAGGTCATTTTAGACTTTCAGCAAACATTATATTAAAATATAATGTAAAACATCTCAAATTTGGAAAATAGGACTTTTATATCGATATGAATGTATTTACTATATTTTGGTTAAATTGGTGAGCCGAAAAGGGTACTTCACTTGAAGGTCATAATAAGCTTACATCAAAAATTATATTTAAATTAAATATATAAATCATATGTTTCGGTAATAAAGGTTACAAGCGCAATTTAGTTTCCAATCTAATTAAACATTTTTATTACTTGTTTTAGTGTTAAAATTGAGTGTAAAATACTAGTTTTCTTTTAAAAATACTTTTATCTTTTTAATATATATTTGAGCATTGTTAATTTCTATTTTTATTTTCAGGGATAGTTTCATTTCATGTTTAATTTCAGAATTGTTTTGGTTAAGTTACAGATTTTATTTTTTGTTGATAAGGTTTTATTTTATTTCACAAATTCTTTTTATTCTGTATCTCCATGTAATTTTGTAAAAGATTTCTATGTCGGGGAAACCTAATTCCAGAGCAAATTTATTGGCCAATCCGGAGCCAATTCTAGACAAATCCCTAAAGAAATACCTGGACTTCATTTATACGAAATTAAAGCTTGATAAAAGTAGAAGGCTTCCTTGAAGTGGAGTATCTGTAGTCCAGTTGGAGGTTGAGAGAAACATTCAAATTGCCAATTTTAAAGGGCTTTAAATTTCCTGTAAGTTTTAAAACTTACAGTATTTTTTAAAATTCGGAACATCTACTAAGATAGGACAAATCTGTCAAAAAATATGTCAAAAAAAGCAAAGTCAGATATTCAGTAGTTCGTTTTAATAATTATTTTTTAAGTGCAAAATACATTAGAACCAATATCGTAGAGGAACAAATTTCCTAGAAGATTCATTCAAAAATATTTGTAATTAACCTCGACAGACTCTAAGAAATATTAAAATAACAATTTTAGAGAAAGTGGACATTTTTCAAATTTTCCTCTGTAACTCGTTTCCAGTGCATTATAGATACTTTTTTGACTTTACCAATTTTAAAGAACGTTAATTTTTCTGCAAGTTTTACATGAAATATTTTATTTAAATTTGGAAAAACTGCTGAGATGCGGGACCATAAACATCAACAAAATGTCAAGAAAACGCAAAAAGGTTGGATATTCAGAGGTTTCGCCTTACTAACTATTTTTTTAGAGCAATTTAGTGCAAAATGCACAATCACCAGTCTTGTAGAGAATTAAATTTCCTACAAGATTCATGCCAAATATTTGTATGTTATTTTAATATTTCTTGACGTCTATTGAGAGTAATTACAAATATTTGGCATGAATCTTGCAGGAAATTTAATTCTCTACAAGACTGGTGATTGTGCATTTTGCACTAAATTGCTCTAAAAAAATAGTAAAGCGAAACCTCTGAATATCCAACTTTTTGCGTTTTCTTGACATTTTGTTGATGTTTATGGTCCCGCATCTCAGCAACTGTTCCAAATTTTGATAAATATATCGTAAAAAACTTGCAGAAAATTTAACGTTCTTTAAAATTGGTAAAGTCAAAAAAGTACCTATAATGCACTGGAAGCGAGTTACAGAGGAAAATTTGAAAAAGTCTACTTTCTCTAAAATTGTTATTTAAATATTTCTTGGCATCTCTTGAGACTAATTACAAATATTTTATATGAATCTTGTTGAAAATTAAATTCTCTACAAGATTAATTATAATGAATTTTGCACAAAAGTGTACGCAAAAATAGTTATTAAGGTGAAACCATTGAATATCTAACTTTTTGCGTTTTTTTGACGTTTTGCTGATTTGTACGGCCTCGTTCTCAGCAGCTGTGCCGAATTTAAAAACATACTTTGTATAAAATTTACAGGAAATTTAACGTCCTTTAAAATTAGTAATGTCAAAGTTTTACCTAAAATGCACTGGGAGCGAGTTACTGAGGAAAATTTGAAAAAAAAACTGACGAAAATGGCGAATTTGTTGACCATACAATTTGATTGCAACCGATCTAGGGTGACAGACGTTCATATTTCCAGTAAATTTCGGCCTAGACGATCAAAAATTTTCTTGCAATCAAACACGTTTTTTGGCCTCAGCTCCTGGACTTCTTCGATATAGCTTGAATATTATAAATATTGGGATGTCCTTACTAATTTTTATTTCTTGTGATTTGTCATGGAATGGATTTAATGATTTTCATTTATAGTGAACGGGAATTTAATTAAAATAAGTCCATTATGATTTTCTCATCCTCTTTCCTACTTTCCCCGTATGTTGTCGGGAAAGTTAATTATGGACCTACACTGTAAATGTGTACACGTAATTTCCGTGAAAACGTCTGTAATTTATGGCAATGGGCGTTGTTACAGTGGATACATTTAATGCCCTCCATTCAATGTCCCGTTAGTTATGTAAATGGGACTGTTTCTAATCAGTCTCAGCGTTTCTAAATCACAACTAGCTGGAATTGGTTTCAGAAAGGAGCTAACTAAGTCGATTTTAATCATGGCCTAGTGAACTTAACTAATGCAAGGAAATTTTCAAAAAATTGACAGAAATTGCTTTTTGGTTTATTATTTTCATTAATAGATCTTTGGAATCGACCAAAGAAAAAAAATTGTAATCCCCTTCAAAATTGGAAGTTTTACGTTTCAAAATACGCTGAATCAAAATATCATATAAAGAAAATTCGTCCGTACTCCGTCCGCGGCTTTTCTCCGAGACTGCTTGACCGATTTTCTTGAGATTCGGTATCAATGTCACAAGTCACCCCAGGATGATCTTTGGAACTCGACATTAACATCCGTCTGTTTGTTTCAAAATGGCGACCGATTAGAGATCTTATAAGCCCGTTACTCGGCCATTTATAAAGATAAAGGGAAAACGTGAGGTCTTTTGGAATCCGCATAAGGCATTAAAACGAAAGCTGATGAAATTGTCTACAAAAGGAAAAAAAAAAAAAATTAAATCGGACCAGTATTAGCTGAGATATAGCGTATCTATTGAAAAACATGGTTTTTAGCGTTTTTCTTAAAATTGGAGGGTGGTGGAGAAAAACGCCTGGCACCTGAAACGTGAAAAGATTTTCGAGTTAAAAACCCTCCCAAATTTCAAGTTTTTTTATGTTTCACTTTGAAAAGATAATGTGAGTAACAGAAGAGAGAACAATTATTCTTATAATTTCTAATCATTCATCATCATACTGTAAAGTTTGTACGTAACTTTTACAAACAAAATTTAAAAAAAAAAAGAAGAAAAGATTAAGTTTAACATTGATTTTTATTTGCATATGTACACTTTAACAATATTTTCAAATATTTTAACATGATTTCGGATAACTTATCCTTAAAATCAACAAATTTGATTTTTGAGATTAATAATGCTTGAGAATAAGGATAAATTAATCAAAAAACCTACACACACAAAACAATATTAATAGTAATTATTAATTAATAATAAAAATAAATTAATAAAATAGGAAACTGATGACAATAAATAATATATACGATATATATATAATAAATCTGAACATTTAAAGCTATAATTAAGTTAATGAAAACATAATAAAAATTACCGATTATAATTATAATTATAATTACCGATCTCTTTTATCAGTGGGTTTTCACTGGCTGTTTTTTTACCAAAATATGTAGCAGTTTGTGATAATACAAGTTTTTGAATTAAGGGCAGTTGCAAGTCTTGTAACATTGTGGCTATTTTTCTGTAACGAGGGTAGTTGTTGATTATTCTCATGCATAAGTTTTGGGCTCTTTCGAGTTTTTTCTAATTGGTTATGTAAGTTGAACTCCACACGGGTGATGCGTAAGTGATTTGAGAACGAACGACTGATTTATATAAGATAAGTTTGTTTTTTTTTTTGCTATTTGAAATGAATGGGAAAGTAAATGAAAATATTATATCGAACATAGATTTACCGAGGAAACACACCATTCAGTTCAATACCTTGTCTTGCTTTCCCGTGGCTATGTTGAATGAAAGGAAGAAAAAAATATTTTATTTTTACTTTCCCTTACCTATATACGAAGTATATAGTAAGGGGAAGTATTGCGATCGTGAAAATTTTCGAATTCGAGTTTTCAACGGAAATACATGTTTTAAGGTCCCCTGAGTCCAAATGACCAAGTCTCGCAAAATGTGTGTCTGTGTGTATGTGATCAGTCTAGCTCAAAAACGGAAAGCTGTACGATACTGAAATTACATATTTAAGGTTAGTACATGCATGTGATATTACAGTAACATTTTCGTCAAAATCGACTAACCGGAAGTGCCAGTTTATATAATCGATTTTACACATTTTTACAATTTTCTCGAAAACGGCTCTAACGATTTTGATTAAACTTGCCTAAATTATTCTTCATAAAGAACTTTAACTTTTCATACATATGGTACATCACCGAGGAATTGCAGGGAAAAAAGTTATGATGAAAAGAATATTTTAATTACGCATAACTTCAAAAGCGTGCAATTTATGGTAAATTATCTATAGACTTGTATGAAAGATAATTAAATTATCTAAAAAACAATAAAAGAATCATTAAAATCGGACCAATAATAGCAAAGATACAGCGCATCGGACTAACCGGAAATAGCTATTATATTAGGGATATTAAACTTTTTTACAATTTTCTCGAAAACGGCTCTAACGATTTTGATGAAACATGCCTAAATTATTCTTCATAAAGGTCTTAAACTTTTCATTTATGAAGTAAATCACCGAGGAATTGCAGGGAAAAAAGTTATGATGAAAAGAATATTTTATTTGCGCACAGCTTAAGAATTATGCATTTTACGGTAATTTATCTATAGCCTTTTATGAAAGGTAATTAAATCATCTAAAAAATAATAAAAGAATCATATAAATCGGACCAATAATAGCAAAGATACAGTGTATTTTATGAGGAGCATAAAATAGATGGAGAACCGAGCGACCGAATCTCCTCCCACCAATCCGCCAATCTGTTGTATACAATGCACTCTGTAATAAAGTAATTTAAGAATACAAAAGCGAAAATTAACTTAATAATTTCTACTTTCACATTATTTAATGGAAAGAATATGTTTCCATAGAAACTAAACCAGCAACTTTTAAAATATGTTTGCAACCTGACAAAGTTAAAATATATAGGCAGTGTACAGAATTGTTGTTCTAAAATTGTTTTAAAAACTATTTTATTATACTTAAGTGGGAGAAGAATTGAATGCTGCTGAGTTTATTTCAAGTATTGTTTATGTGAACTCTTTAGAATTATATTAAAAAGATAATTATTATAGGGCGGTAAGGGAAAGTTGTGTGATGCGCGCACCGCACCAGATTTTTTTATTGTAAAGCTAGTACTATTGTAAATGTGATTTTATTACTTATACTACTGTTGTCAGAAAATAATGTTTTTTTTTTTAATTAAGTCATATTTCTTTAATATTTTCAAGTTGAAGCTTAAATCCTGAAGTCATTTTCTAACGGCGCTTTAGACTCTTTTTTTTCTCCATGATATCTGACAGTCTAGAGACTTAGTCACATGTACACACTTGAATACCTTGCCCCTTCCTCGTTAATAGCTAAATATAGCTGACCTTATTGGGATCGCTGCTTGCACAGTTCTAATTATGGAAATGAAAAGAAGCGATAAGAGACATTGGTGGAGGTGTGAAATATTTGTGAAGAGATCAAATTTCAGTTGCAATTTATTTTCAACAATGAAATTAGAAGACAGTATAGATTTCTGAAACTTCACCCTTTTGACCCCACATGGCTTCAAAATATTGCTGCTTAGGCAAGAAGATTAAGAAAAAACAAGGTAGATGTAGAAAAACCATTCCACCATCTCTGAAACTGGCAGGGACAGCGATTCTTAGCAAGTGGAGAATCGTTCACTAGCCCAGCATATACACTTTTAGGATTTTTAAGGAAGCTACACAGTCGGTTTTTTGTCATTTACAAATGACAAATAATTTTACTCTTTTTAAAATGTTTTTGCTGTGAACTTCCTTTTAGGTGTTTTTATAGTTGTTTCCCATTTCTCCCAGGAAGAATATTTCCAAAAAAAATAACGCATATAAACCTTCTTTAAGAAATTCTCTAAATTATAGTGAAAATCTCATTGACTGACTACTTTTCGAGTTTTGCAAACACAGACTGAATTTATATATAGAGAGAGATTATTTATAATAAATTTGCTTTTATTTCATTCTTAATTATTTTTTAAAATTAAAGTACACTAACATATCGCCACTTTAATGCAAATAATTTTAATTGTTTGTATAGCTAATGATACGCTTTATTTTATCTATATTCAATTTGATAGCTCATTCCAAACATCTGATAGTGTTATTTTATTTGATTAAATGTATTATTGTCTTTAGCCAGTTCTGCCGAAGTTAAATTTGAACTTCAGGTCATCGACCCACCATCTTTATTTGTACAATTCGTCCATGTTTACAAACATCCCAGTCCGGTCCGCTGTAAATATATATGTATATATTTATAATAGCTTCCATTCACACCTAAGGCCGTCGCACGTACCTTCCGGGCTCTTCCTTTTTCTATTCCATTTTTAAATCTTCACACAAACAAGTTCTTAATTTAAAAAGTTCTTTATTTAAGTCACTTAAAATAAAGATAAAAACATCTGGTGCGGTGAGCACAACTTTCACTTATCAATCTATGTAATAATAATAATAATAATAACACAGGTCAACGATGAAAAAACTTTTTCAACAATTTTATCTGATTCCTGTGTTATTTGATATACTGATTCCGAAAATAACTAAAAAAAAGTTCTATCACCCACCAATTTCTCACATTTTTATAAATAAAAAAAAAATTAGTATTCAAAATATGAAAAAAAATATTTTTAATCATTCAAATTGTATCGAAATCGGAGGATTAAAATAAATGCTATCAAATCCCGTCAAATCACATTTACCCTATGTCGTAAATCTATGACTTCCTGCCCTACAGCATCCTTTAATAATATCCCACTTATCCCTGTTGAACAGGTTCGATACCTTCGGCTCCATCTTGACAAACGTCTAACTTGGAATCCTCATACAAGACTGAAGCGGCAAGAAACTACACGCCGTTTTCGGCTAATTCAACACTTACTAGGCAATAAAGCTTCCAATTAATTACAAAAGGCTCATCTGCATGACCACAATAAGGCCTATTGGACTTACGGAGTTGAGCTTTGGGGCTCCACTAAGCCATCGAATTCCTCTCGTATTCAATCCTTATAATCCAAAATCCTTCGTAAAATCCTCAATGCTCCTTACTTTGTCTCGAATAAAATCATCCATAATGACCTTAATGTTCCATATGATGCCGATTTGGCCTGAATCAGGTACCTATCCTTCCATGACAAACTCCATTCTCACTCAGACCCACTAGTTTCCAACCTGACTTTCTCTTCAATTCCCGATCCGATCATCCGAGGCGTCTGAAAAGAAGATGGCCTCGGGACCTTATAGTTTAGAATTGTAATTGGAGTGCCACCAATGGGTTGTTTCTCTACATTTCTTACACGTCATTATATCGTGGTTCGCATTTACTTATATTTTTTTTTGTTAATACAGTTGTAAATTTCAATAAATAAATTATAATAAAAAAATCATTCAAATGATATTAGGTTGGCTATAAATTCTAATGTTATAAGGTTGGCAATAAAATCGAATGTCATTAGGTTGGTAGTTCTGATAAATGGAACAGCTGTTTGTTTTCTTCCAGTTAATATAAACTCGCACTGTAGTGTGTTATAACCTTTGTGCTTTTAATTCACATGGCTAATTGTGGTTGTAAAAACTCTCCTAACACGTTTTGTTATACATGCGGTGAATTTGTAGTTAAAAAAATCTGGTGCGGTGCGCGCATCACACAACTTTCCCTTACCGCCCTATAATAATTATCTTTTTAATATAATTCTAAAGAGTTCACATAACCAATACTTGAAATAAACTCAGAAGCATTCAATTCTTCTCCCACTTAAGTACAATAAAATAGTTTTTAAAACAATTTTAGTACAACAATTCTGTACACTACCTCTATATGTTAACTTTGTCAAGTTGCAAATATATTTTAAAAGTTGCTGGTTTAGTTTCTATGGAAACATTTTCTTTCCATTAAATAATGTGAAAGTAGAAATTATTAAGTTAATTTCCGTTTTTGTATTCTTAAATTACTTTGTAACAGAGCGAATAGTTTACAACAGATTGGCGGATTGGTGGGATGAGGTTCGGTCGCATCTATCTCCTTTCGGATGCGCTCGGTTATCCATCTATTTTATGCTCCTCATAAAATGCACTGTATCTTTGCTAATACTGGTCCGATTTTGATGATTTTTTTTTTTTTAGATACTTTAATAACCTTTCATATCATTCTGTACATAATTTACTATAAATTGCATACTTTTTAAGCTATGCGCAAATAAAATATTCTTTTCATCATAACTTTTTTCCCTGCAATTCCCCGGGGATTTACTACATAAATGAAAAGTTAAAGACCTTTATGAAGAATAATTTAGTCAAGTTTCATCAAAATCGTTAGAGCCGGTTTCGAGAAAATTGTAAAAAATTGTAATATCCCTAATATAATAGCTATTTCCGGTTAGTCCGATGCGCTGTATCTTTGCTATTATTGGTCCGATTTTGATGATTCTTTTATTGTTTTTTAGATAATTTAATTATCTTTCATACAAGTTCAGAGATAATTTACCATAAATTGCACGCTTTTGAAGTTATGCGTAAATAAAATATTTTTTTCATTATAACTTTTTTCCCTGCAATTCCTCGATGATGTACCATATTTATGAAAAGTTAAAGGTCTTTACGAAGAATAATTTAGGCAAGTTTCATCAAAATCGTTAGAGCTGTTTTCGAGAAAATTGTAAAAATGTGTAAAATCGATCATATAAAGTGGAACTTCCGGTTAGTTGATTTTGACGAAAATGTTGCTGTAACATCACATGCATGTGCTAACCTTAAATATGTAATTTCAGTATCGTACAGCTTTCCGTTTTTGAGCTAGACTGATCACATACACACAGACACACAGACCATTTTGCGAGACTTGGTCATTTGGACTCAGGGAACCTTAAAACATGTATTTCCGTTGAAAACTCGAATTCGAAAATTTTCACGATCGCAATACTTCCTCTTACTATATACTTCGTATATAGGTAAAAACCTGTACCACTACAACCCGTGAAGGGTCTTGGGCTCAGTACTTGGGGTAAGGACCGTACTGTTTCTAAGGCAACGGTTGTGTAAGGAGGTGATTTGGCCGAGATCACGCTCAACCGCCAGGTTTTTCCCCCAATGAAGGGTACCCACTTTATAGAGGCTGGGTGAGCCCCAGGAGGGTCCCCCGATCCCACAGGGTCGATCCGCGACTGAATACAGAATAAATAATTACCTGCCTCAGCCGGTCTCGAACCCGGGACCTTGAGATTAGTAGCGCAGTGCCTAACCCACTGAGCTACCCCGCTCCCATTCGTATATAGGTAAGGGGAAGTAAAAACATCAAAGGAACATTACTGACTTTGTGAAAAATGTAAGAAATACTTTGTATATTTTGGTGTAGAATCAAGACAAATGTAAAGTATCTTATGTTTGTGTCGAGGATCTTAGGAGACTGTATAAGAAAGAGAAGAAAGCATTTTATGGAGGAAAAAAAAAAAAAAAAAAAAAAAAAAAAAAAAAAAAAAAAAAAAAATCATTCAAATGATTACTATTTTTGCAGCAATTATAATTATAAATATCCATTTTTATTTTCCCTTACCTATATAAGAAGTATATAGTAAGGGGAAGTATTGCGATCGTGAAAATTTTCGAATTCGAGTTTTCAACGGAAATACATGATTTAAGGTCTCCTGAGTCCAAATGACCAAGTCTCGCAAAATGGTCTGTGTGTCTGTGTCTGTGTGTGTGTGTCTGTGTGTATGTGAACAGTCTAGCTCAAAAACGAAAAGTCATACGATACTGAAATTGCGTATTTAAGGTCGGTACCTGCATGTGATGTTACAGCAACATTTTCGTCAAAATCGATTAACCGGAAGTGCAACTTTATATAATCGATTTTACACTTTTTTACAATTTTCTCGAAAACGGCTCTAACGATTTTGATGAATCTTGCCTTAATTATTCCTCATAAAGGTCTTTAACTTTTCATTTCTGTAGTAAATCACCGAGGAATTGCAGGGAAAAAAGTTATGATGAAAAGAATATTTTATTTGCGCATAGCATAAAAAGTATGCAATTTACGGTAAATTATGTGTAGAATTGTATGAAAGGTAATTGAATTATCTAAAAAACAATGAAAGAATCATCAAAATCGGAACAATATTAGCAAAGATTCAGCGCATCGGACTAACCGGAAATAGCTATTATATCATCGATTTTACATTTTTTTACAATTTTCTTGAAAACGGCTCTGACGATTTTGATGAAACTTGCCTAAATTATTCTTCATAAAGGTCTTTAACTTTTCATTAATGTAGTAAATCACCGAGGAATTGCAGGGAAAAAAGTTATGATGAAAAGAATACTTTATTTGCGTATAGCTTAAAAAGTATGCAGTCTTCGCTAAATTATTTGTAGTATTGTATGAAAGGTAATTAAATTATCTAAAAAATAATAAAAGAATCACAAAAATCGGACTTGTATTAGCAATGATACAGGGTACTTTTATGAGGAGCACAAGACCCTAGATGGGTAACCAAGCGCATCTGAAAGGAGACGGATGCGACCAAACTTCCTCCCACCAATCCGCCAATCTGTTGTAAACAATACGCTCTGTAATAAAGTAATTTAAGAATACAAAAGTGGAAATTAACTTAATAATTTCTACTCCATTATTTAATGGAAATAAAATGTTTCTATGGAAACTAAAGCAGAAACTTTTAAAATATATTTGCAACTTGACAATGTTAAAATATATAGGTAGTGTACAGGATTGTTGTACTAAAATTGTTTAAAAAACTTTTTTATTGTACTTAAGTGGGATAAGAAGTGAATGCTGCTGAGTTTATTAGAAGCAGTGTTTATGTGAACTCTTTAAAATTGTATTAAAACGATTATTATAGGAGAGTAAGGGAAAGTTGTGTGATGCGCGCACCGCACCAGATTTTTTAAAATGGCTTGAAAGACATCATATAAACACAACTTGAAATACTTTAAGCAGGATATAAATCTTCACATTTTTTCTCACAAAAGTACAATAAAATATTAATAATAAGAATAAAAATAAATAAGGATACAGAAATGTGATAATAACAAAAAAAAAAGTGACAAAATCAAATAGTAAAGAAGATGGTTAAAATGTACAGGGTAGAAAATATTTTTGGTACCAGATTGAAATAAAATGAAATAGTTTTTTAAACTATTGCTGTACGACAATTCTGTGCACTATATATTTTTGGTTTGTCAGGTTGAAAATAAATTTTAAAAGTTTCCATGAAAATTTCATTTAGTTACCACTAAATAATATGAAAGTAGAAATTACTAAATGCAATAACAGGTCTCCAATATTACATTCTGCATCTAAATTATCAATTTTACTTCCGGAAATTTGTTTACAACTCAGTAAAATACTATATTTCTCCTTAATTTTACTTTATGCTAAATATTATATTCCTGTTGATTAGCCGTAGCACAATCGGTTGGTAAAAATTTCATCAAAATCGAATTAAAGGAACTGAAGAAGTTGGTGGGAGAATGCGGTCCATAAGTAACAGTTTAGTAAGTAATACTCATATATTATATACTTATAATATTTTTCCTTAGTAAATTTAACCCGTTTATATTTATTTCCATTTTCATTTATCCCATCAGTTGGAGGGAATGTTTTTTGGATGAGATATTAATTTCTAATTTAATTTTTTTAACATTAATCTTTATATTTTAATTAATTTAATTTTTTTTGTTGGCCTTAAATCAATACTTTTACCTGTTTTTAAATGAATTGTTATGCCTTTTGATCACAGATTATTTAAATTTAGTGTTAGTTTCTGTCAAATCAGTAAGTTGGTGAAATTGTTTAACGTTTTTTTTTTTTTTCTAATTCCCGATAATCTATTATTACGATTCAGTTGATGCTCGACCACACAAATTTTACTCCTTCATCTCATAATTATTTTAATTACAATTATGTCAACTTCTTTAACATCATAGTCATCTTTTGCATAACTTACAACTATCTCTGTATGCTTTACACATTACCAAATCTTCATACTATTTGTCTTTTTAATTAATAGATTTCATATATTTTACTATTTCCTGTGTAAATAAAGCATTATTTTAATTTCAATTAATTTTAACATTATTTTATTTTGTTCATTAGTCACTTGTATTATGTAATTTAGTGTTATCTTTTTTCTTTTTATATTTCATACTTTGTATTTTGTAATTTCTGTTTAAAAAAATAAAAAAATAGGAAGGAGTGAAAAAAAGGGAGGAAAGAAAAAAAAACACTCCCCCCTCCCCATCCCTCTCCCTCCCCTCCCCCCTCCCCCCGACTAACTTCTTCTTTAAGGTATACATCTACGGTCAACCAAAACTCACTCTAATAAAGGAATTGAAGTTTGAATTGAAAAATTGCAGGTCTAGACCTTTCCCAATCTTACAAGAATATGATAATATTATAATTTTTACTTTCCCTTACCTATATACGAAGTATAAAGTAAGGGGAAGTATTGCGATCGTGAAAATTTTCGAATTCGAGTTTTCAACGGAAATACATGTTTTAAGGTCCCCTGAGTCCAAATGACCAAGTCTCGCAAAATGGTCTGTGTGTGTGTCTGTGTGTATGTGATCAGTCTAGCTCAAAAACGGAAAGCTGTACGATACTGAAATTACATATTTAAGGTTAGCACATGCATGTGATGTTACAGCAACATTTTAGTCAAAATCAACTAACCGGAAGTGCCACTTTATATAATCGATTTTACACTTTTTTACAATTTTCTCGAAAACGGCTCTAACGATTTTGATGAAACTTGCCTAAATTATTCTTCATAAAGGTCTTTAACTTTTCATTTAAGAAGTATATCACCGAGGAATTGCAGGGAAAAAAGTTATGATGAAAAGAATACTTTATTTGCGCATAGCATAAAAAGTATGCAATTTACGGTAAATTATGTGTAGAATTGTATGAAAGGTAATTGCATTATGTAAAAAACAATAAAAGAATCATCAAGATCGGACCAATAATAGCAAAGATGCAGCGCATCGCACTAACCGGAAATAGTTGTTATATAATGGATTTTACACTTTTTTACATTTTTCTCAAAAACGGCTCTAACGATTTTGATGAAACTTGCCAAAATTATTCTTCATAAAGGCCTTTAACTTTTCATTTATGTAGTAAATCACCGAGAAAATGCAGGAAAAAAAGTTATGAAGAAAAGAATATTTTATTTTCACATGGCTTAAAAAGTATGCAATTTATAGTAAATTATGTACAGAATGATATGAAAGGTTATTAAAGTATCTAAAAAAAAAATAATCTTCAAAATCGGACCAGTATTAGCAAAGATACAGTGCATTTTATGAGAAGCATAAAATAGATGAATAACCGAGCGCATCCGAAAGGAGATAGATGAGACCGAACCTCATCCCACCAATCCGCCAATCTGTTGTAAACAATTCGCTCTGTAACAAAGTAATTTAAGAATACAAAAACGGAAATTAACTTAATAATTTCTATTATCACATTATTTAATGGAAAGAAAATGTTTCCATAGAAACTAAACCAGCAACTTTTAAAATATATATGCAACTTGACAAAGTTAAAATATAGAGGTTGTGTACAGAATTGTTGTACTAAAATTGTTTTAAAAACTATTTTATTGTACTTAAGTGGGAGAAGAAGTGAATGCTGCTGAGTTTATTTTAAGTAACATTCAATTTAACAGTTAAAACAAGTAATAAAATTGTTGAATTTGAGCGAGAAAAAAAATCGCGTTTGTAGCCTTTATCGCAAAACTCGAAAAGTAGTCTGTCGATGCGGTTTTCACTATTATTTAGAGAATTTTTTAAAGAAGTTTTATATGCTTTAAATTTGTCGAAATATTTTCCTTAAGAGCATAAATGGGGAACGACTACATATAATATCTGATGTGGACAACACATGATTCTCTTGTACGCCTATTAAACTATAAATCGCTGGCTCAAAAAGTGATCCTGCATTTGATCACTATTTTGCGAAGATTGCAGTAAAAACGGCACTCGGCGTCGCGACATCCATCTATTTACACACAAGCTCTTGTTTCTGGAGGTCTCATTCCGTTATTGACGGGTTTTTTTTTCCAGAAGGTAACAAGTTCCCAAGAGATTTTGGAAGTATTGGAAATCGACAATTCAAGCAAAAAAACCCACTTAGCTTATATCTCTTATTCTCCTGCTGCAGACTTGTTCAACTCACAAATGGGGAGGAAAACTACTATTTTACATTCAATTTTAACACTTTAAACTAGTAATAAGAATGTTTAATTTGACAAAAATCGCGTTTGTTAACCGAACCATATGATCTCTGTATTTATTATAACCTTCAAGTAAAGTATCTTTTTCGGCTCACCAATTTTAACCAAAATCTAGTATATTATTCATATTGATATAAAACTCTTCTTTATCAAATTTGAGATGTTTTACTTTTATTTTAATGTAATTTTTGATGAAAGTTTATTATGACCTTTAAGTGAAGTACCACTTCCGGTTTGCCAATTTAGACTAAAATCTTGTATGTTATTTAAATAAATATGTAAATTATTAATACTAAATTTGAGAAGTTTTGCATTATATTTTAATATGATTTTTGATTAAAATCTATTTTGACCTTCAAGTGAAGTACCACTTCCGGTGATTCTGTAGTGACCAAAAGTTGAGGTTTTACAACTAGATTTTACATTAAACCTAAATGTAAAATTTTAACTTTCTACGGCTAACTGTTTTTGAGTTATGCGAAATATGAACGTAGGTACAGACGCCACGACGAAACTAGTCAAAATGGATTCAGGGATGGTCAAAATCAATATTATGGTTAAAATCAGAAAACCGAAAATTTACAAACTTCCTTGTACGAAGTAAGTACGAAGTAAAAAAAAACATATTTTCATGAATCATCGTTGAAGTTATAACAAGTGGACGTGGAAACACGTGCTTGCCACGTTCCAATTTTTTTTTTTATCTTCAGTCATCGAAGTGAACTGCGGTTAAAAGGTTTTACTTCAAAGAAAAGATATATGGATGGATAACCGATGTTTTGGGTGACTGCATTTGTTTGTTTTCGCACTTAATATCAGAGACCAGGAAATAATTTCGTCTACTGTTGGAAAATTTCTTATCTAAGAAAAATATCAGCAATTTATCACTTTTCTTAGAAGAACATCGAACACTTTAAATATCGTTTTTAGAATGCCGCAAAGAATGATCATTGGCCATGTGGAAGATTCTACGAAGTTGCGCAACTGAGTGTCAGGAGATGTGACCAGACTGCGTGACGCTAAGACATAACAGTGTCAAGGTTACGCAGACCGATATTTTAATCATTTAATGATTTAATGAGAAATTGCAGATAATCACTGGGTTATCGATATTTCGAAATATCTAAAAGGCACAATATTATAATTGGTTGGGAATTGTTACTGTTTATTGAACTCTATAAGATTTGAGATGCGGAATGAGCAAAATTATTTTCAAACAGTGGCTACATATTAAGTACTGGCTCTAGATACAATGATATCGATCCGTGATTGTAATATATTTTTGTGTGGCCGTGTTGAAGAATACAGCATTTATTTATTTCAGTTATTATTTGGTATTTAATTTTTTTTTATATATGATATATTTCTTAATTTTTAAATTATTGCAGACATTTTCGCTTTAAAAAAATTGCCTTTCATACTCTATCAGTTAAAAAAAAAAGTAATGTTCAGCAGCTCAATCAAATTCGAAAAAATCCTTTTTAATATGCGTTAACACTTCTGTCAAACTATGGCAAGTCCGAGAACAAACAAAACGCTTATGAGGCGCTTCCCGCAAATTCGGATAGGACACGAACACAGACAAACCAAGCCGAGAAAAACTACCTCGTTTATTCGTTCGATTTGCTAAGGTTTGGCAAAGGTGTAAACGCACCTTTGTATATTCCTCACAGCTACCAGAGATTGGGATTGATATGCTCTCTCTATTTGGCCAGCCTTTCTTAGACTGCTGGCGTGAGATGTGAAAAACTCTTTCACAAAAAGTTCACACAAAACTTCAGTACCAAAACTAACAACGTTCGTTGCGAACAAACTCCTTCAAAATCGAAATCTAAACGAAAATACTCCATCCCATCTATGTTTCGGTCTACGCCTGTAATATGAGGTTTACTATAGGGATATTAATATAAAATAAAATATCGATCTAAATCGTATTGATAGTTTTTGAATATTTCGAAATTATAGTTCGATAATTCGCAAAAAATAATATTTTGATAGGATATTCTATAGGGACACACACATATTAATATTTCTGTGGCGATATAATTAAGATATTGTTTTTATAATATAGTTATTTCTAATAAATTAATTTGTGAAAAGTATTCTTCCCATAAATATATAACTTATATTTTTAAAAACAAATTTATAAGGACGTTTTGAAGTCCTTCTTCGTCTTCATGTTATTTTTTTTCTACAATACAACATCAATTAATCCAAACCAAATATTTATAACTTAGTTTACAATATCTTTTGTTACTATATTAAAGATAGTTAAAACTATATAGTTTTATATATATATATATATATATATATATATATATATATATATATATATATATATATATATATATGTTAACTTTCCTATACAGTAGAAATTGTTTTATATCGTTATTTCTTTGTGGATATAATTATGATATTATTTTTATTATATCCATATTTCTGTACCAATATAACTAAAGTATTGTTTTTATGAAATCGATATTTCTGTGCCAATATAATAAAGATATTGTTTTTAAAATATCGATATTTCTGAGAAGATATAATTAAGATAATATTTTTATGATATTGATATTTCTGTACCGATATAATTAAGATATTCTTTTCTAGTATTGAAATTTCAATGCCGATATCATTAAGATATTCTCTTTATTTCAACAGTCTTTAAATATTTAAAAATAGTTTTTTTCCTATAGGTCTTAGAATTCGTTTAGGGTTTTTTTTTTTTTTTTTTTTTTTTTTTTTTTTTAATTTGATGATAAAATGAACGATATTTTGAAATATAATAGCATTAAAATCCTAGAAATAAAACTATTTCAACACGCAGTTTCTATGTCATCCTTCTGTCGAAGGTAAGTCCAAGATAGAGGATGGTGTCCCACAGTGGGACAACCGCAGAAAAAAAAATCAAAATTTTTTTATTTTATTGTTGACGTGTTTGATGGGATATTGTTTTCATTATTAGTTGGATAAAAGAGTTCTAGTTCGTTTTTTTCATTACATTTTTGTTTGTGCGCTTAGGAAGATCGAAGCTATTACTTCACCAAAAAATCCTCTATTTTTATCAATGAAAAGATTGGCTTACTCTGGTTTAATTTTTATAGATAAAACCATGAACCTCACCATGTGTTTAGTTCGTGTATTAACTCTCATTCCTAGAGCACAGCCACTATAGATAGTAACACGCATACACGACAAGTTTTTTTATTCTTTGTTTGTTGAATCCGCTGTACTAGTATTTTTTTTTTTCTCTTTTTATCTTTTTTTTTTTTTAAATATCGGTTTCCGAAAATCAAATTTTAATATAGATATTATTCTTTTTAGGGATTTCAGCAAATCAACTTTTCATTCCAATAAGCATGATGTTATAGTCATAAATTAAAATAAATTTAATGAAATAAACTAAAATAAAATCATCCAATGGGAATCTATAAATCGTGTCATCGAAATAATAGAACCTTTGCAGCAGATAACCAGTCGGTAAATCTCATCCGACTCTATCGTGGGCAATATTGAAGTCCACAAAATGTTTTAGTGCCATCTCGATAGAGTTTTGGTACAACACGAAAAAGTAATCTTTGTGCTGATTTGGCCGCTCCTTCCTAGACTGACCCAACTTCTAGGGGGCCTTGGACCGGATCCTAATCTCAAAAATTAGATGCCTTGAAAAATAACAGTTTTAAAATATGACAGGTCCTTGAGAAGAAACTAGAAAAGAGGGATAGTAATCTCAGAGGTCAGCCAGGATCGACCTTTGCACAGCAGTCTCTGCATATTCAAACTCAGTCAAATATGTCAAAATATTTTTGAGAGAAATTAGTTTTGATTCAATTATTATTTTTAGAACGGTCTGATTAGTTTCCATGGAAATATTAAATTTACTTATGAGCTTGAATCCGAACAAAAGATTCGAT
This sequence comes from Rhaphigaster nebulosa, assembly GCA_948150685.1. NCBI lineage: Eukaryota > Metazoa > Arthropoda > Insecta > Hemiptera > Pentatomidae > Rhaphigaster > Rhaphigaster nebulosa. Next base: position 6,741,791 of record OX411308.1, read on the forward strand.
TTTTGGGCGTATATATATAAGAGAATGAAAATGGAATATTGAGAGCTATGTGGACTAAAAATGAAAATAGAAGCTAACGTATCTTGAATTTTGCATCGAACCTCCCAGAACATAATATGATCCAACAATATTAACAACTGTATCTTCAAACATATTAAACTCACTGATATGAAATATTTAAATTGTGTAAAAGAAAAAGCATTTATTCTATATTTGAAATCAATCTGTACCTCGCATTCTTAATTAATAGGGGTTGATAAATTATTTGCCACTTCTATAAATATGTATTATTGAAAACTAGTTTCGAATGTTATACATTCATCCTCAGTTCTAAAAACACACAAAATATTCAAAAATAAGCAATTCAAAATATAGTTTGGTATTATTATACATATTAAATTGGAGATAATATAAATCAGTATCATAAAACATTTATGAATAATGAATTTAATTAAGAAAAGAAATCAAATACATGTTGGGATTTGCAATTCATTTAAATGAAAATAAATCGTAAATTCATCAAAGACTCAGGAGTTAAATTAATACATCACGTTGAAAACAGCCTCAAATTAAATATATATGAAGCACTTGAAATAATAAAATCCTTCAAATCCATTCCAGATTTTTGCTTAAATGACCAAATAAATATCTCCAATAGTCCAATCTTAAATTTATTCCTATCTATAACAGAAAAAACAATTACACATCGGCATTACTGGGAAAACCCTGACCCTTAAACCGTTTACCTAAAAACATCCTACCAACCTTTCGTTCATTGTTAGTTCAATGCGAAAAGAAACCAGTATAAACTTTTCTGTTTGATATAATCCATTTAAACCTTGCTGAGTACCAACATGTATTTGATTTCTTGTCTTAATTAAATTCATAATTCATAAATGTTTTATGATACTGATTTATATTAATCTAATTTAATATGTATAATAATACTAAATTATATTTTGAATTGCTTATTTTTGAATTTTTGAATTTTACTCTGAAATGTTAAGTATTTTAGAAAAATCCAATAAATCCAACTAGATTGCCTTTTATGTTTTATTTGTTTATTGATCAGCTGTTTTTTATTATAACCTTTGCTTGCTATGCGTTTTATTTATTTCTTATTTATTAATTTGATTTAATATATATATATATATATATACAAATAAATCTTAAAAAATTAAAGATAAAGTAAAACTAGTATATAATATATATATATGTATATATATATATATATATATATATATATATATATATATATATATATATATATATATATATATATATGTATATATATATATATATATGTATATATATATATATATATATATATATATATATACATATATATATATTATATACTAGTTTTACTATTACTATATATATATATATATGTATATATATATATATATATATATATATATATATATATATATATATATATATATATATATATATATATATATATATTATATACTAGTTTTACTTTATCTTTAATTTTTTATGATTTATTTGTATATATATTTTTGTTAAGGCCTTTTTTATTTGTTTTCTATTTGTATTTGCTGTTTTCTGTTGATCATCTGTTTGAATATAACCTTGTCAGCTGTTGTAATGTTACCTCCCTTTGCCATCAGTATGCGATTGGACGTCTTGGAGTGATGTCATGTCTCTGTTTGATGCGTCTTTCTTGACGGCTGATGTGAGATGTCATGTATTTAATCACATCTTCATAGATGTGATTTTTTAATATATGTCTTGATGATACATGGATTGGCGAAACGTTGATTGGCTAGTTGGCTGTCGGTGTTTTAGAGACTTGAGGCTTTGTGTTTTGGAATCTTCCAATTGTTTATAGTAATTATTTTCTGGGTTAGCGATTATATTTTTGAAATCAGATTAAAAAAGGTTTCCACAAAATTTCCGTAACCAACTTTTTTTTAGTAGTTTCTTTTAATTTGTATTAAACTTTATTTATTCATAGTTGGGAATGCATGATGATTGAGAGACCCGTTCAACGACAATTTTAATCACAAAAAAATACATACTGGTATTTTTACATTTGTCATTTTTGAACTTATATCTCTGAATCTAACAAAACTAATATTTTATATATATATATTGAAAATAGGGAAATATAAAAATTGAATTTAGAGAGCCAAATATGTATTCTTAAAATAATTTTTATAACAGGACATTATTTTAGGGAAGGTTTAAGTAAGGAGTGGTAGTTTTATATGAAATTTTTTTTTTACACAAATTTCGCTTTATGCAAAATGTCGTTGCCGTATTAGACGCTGCGGAGGAACCAAAACGTATTTTAACGATTGAAAAATAGAAAAGTAATAAAATAAACACAGCACGCTTAATCATTACATTTAGAGTGTGATGATTCTTGTTTAACTAAACAATACTATTTTTACTGAAGAAAACATTAATGAAACAGTCAAACGTTACATTTATACAATCAGTCACATCGTTAACACACCAGACGACATAGATATCTAACCTTCGTGTCAATATTTGTTCGTGAGAGGACAGAAGACACATGAATGAACATCAAAGATACGGTACGGAGTTTGTCACACTGTAACACTCGACTGAACATACACGATGCATCGACTCTTGACAGATGGTATCATGATTACAGAGACCCGAACACCCGGACGCAGTGATCACACACACACTGCTGTCGTAGTGATCGATTGTAGCAGGAATCGATACATCGAACTGATTACAGCAGGAGCCGCCGGTCGCTCTGTGTTTGGACAGGCCACCGTATAGTAAACACCCGGCGCCTTCCTCTTTGGCTTTGGATGCCCTACGGTGAGCTTTATTGCCAAAGATAGTAATGTCTCTATTCAATCATGAATATCGTCAGTTTACATCCGCATAAAGGAACAATCTAATTAGGGATTGATAAATTATTTGCCACTTCTATAAACTTGTTTTATTGAAAACTAGTTTCGAATGTTATACATTCATCCTCAGTTCAAGGTTTAATAAATGGATTATATCAAACAGAAAAGTTTGTACTGGTTCCTTCTCGCATTGTACTAACAATTACATTGTTAGTACAATGCGAGAAGAAACCGGTACAAACTTTTCTGTTTGATATAATCCATTTAAACCTTGAACTAAGAATAAATAAATATTGTAGTAGTGGAAAAATAATCTGGTCCAAAGATTAGCAAGATTTGTCTATAGAACCAACCAGAAAAATAAAATAAAACCTTTTGAGTATTTACGTACGCACGTAAGAAGTTATACTTCTTTGGCGTAGTTAAGAAAATATTTTTTTTTCTCATTTAAAATAATATTAACTGAGCAAATGACCAATAGACGAAATTAAAAACTACAAATAAAAATTTGAACAAAAACACTTACATTAAATGAGATAAAATTTATTTGATATAATTTTTTTTTACATGGTTTAGGAAGATATTCAAATTTTTTTGGTATTATTTACCAACTCAACATTCACAAAGTTTATTTATTTATTGATATATAATTTTACTCTTCAATAATACTTATATAAATATAGCCTCAAATTTTGATACACAATCATTCTAAACTTTTATGAATATAAATTAACAGTGTAGAATGTTAGTCTCCAGAAATTTCTTTATAAATATATATATTTATTATGTCACAATATTGGTTATGTTTACAATACGTGATCTTTACTTGGTTGTATTGTACGACAAACTAAATGTCACTATGCGCATGTGCATTAAGCTTCTATACTCTAATGCACCAATGAGAACCGTTTGCATACTCACTATAGCACTGTACAGTCTAAAACACGTGGTTTAAATTGTATTACATGCGCGCGCAACTTCGTCACACGCTAAAAATACACTGATCTGTTTTCCCAAACCCGTCAAAAGAAGTTTAAATTAAAAAAAAAAAAAAATTATATTGTGATATCTTTGATGTATAGATTTAGGAAGGCAGGGAAAAGGTTATAATGAAACAGTAAGTTATAGTTTTTACTTCCTTGTACGAAGTAAAGGAAGTATTGCAATCGCGAAAATTTTCGGTTTTCATATTTCAACGGAAATATCCATTTTGACCATTCCTGAATCCATTTTGACTAGTTTAGTCGTGACGTCTGTACGTACGTACGTTCGTTCGTATTTCGCATAACTCAAAAACGGTTAGCCGTAGAAAGTTGAAATTTTGTATTTAGAATTGTTGTAAAATCTAGTTGTGGGAGGTTCACAACTGATTACTACTTGATCACCGGAAGTGGTACTTTACTTGAAGGTCATAATTGATTTCCATAAAAAATTATACTAAAATTCTATGCAAAACTTCTCAAATTTAGTATTTATAATTTATGTATTGATTTAAATAACATACTAGATTTTGGTCTTAATTGGAAAACCGGAAGCTGTACTTTACTTGAAGGTCATATTAGACTTTCATCAAAAATTATATTAAAATATAATGTAAAACATCTCAAATTTGGTAAATAGGACTTTTATATTGATGTGAATGTATTTACTATATTTTGGTTTTAATTGGTGAGCCAAAAAGGGTACTTTACTTGAAGGTCATAATAAGCTTACATCAAAAATTATATTTAAATCAAATACATAAATCATATGTTTCGGTAATAAAGGTTACAAACGCAATTTCGTTTCCAATCCAATTAAACATTTTTATTATTTGTTTTAAGTGTTAAAATTGAGTGTAAAATACTGGTTATCCTCCCTAATTGTGTGTGTGTGTGTCAATAGATGTCGCGACGCCGAGTGTTGTTTTTGAGGTACTGCGATCTTCGGAAACTAGTAACCAAATTCAGTATCACTTTTTGAGCCAGCGATTTATAGTTTAATAGGCGTACAACGATGTCATGTGCTGTCCACATCAGATATTTTATTTAAAAAGTCGTGAATAAAAAGCTATATTTCATGATTTCAATGCTCAGTTATTTTAGAGATCCAAGATATTGTAAAGTGTACCCACATAGTGTACCGCATAAATAACAAATTCAGTATTTAATTAATGATTTCATTTAATAGAATGAATTAACAGGAAGTTTTATCCGTTATCCTAGTTAAATGTTTATAATGAATTTTAAAATGATGTTAAATAATGACGTGTAACATGAATGTAATACCTTAATTTTGATGGTTCAGTCAATACTGGCCTTCATTTTCGGGATTTTTAGATAATCGATTATTAAAAGCCGAGTTCCTTTTTTAATGGGAAGAAACAAAATTAACACTGAAATTTGAGTCTTAGCAGTCATGAATAAAGTTTCTATGAACTCAGTTAGTTCCTTGTAAGCATTAAACGAGAATTGTTATCGCGAAAATTTTCGATTTTCAGAGGTCAACGGTAATATCCATTTTGGCCATCCCTGAATCCATTTTGACTAGTTTCGTCGTGACGTCTGTACGTACATACGTTCGTATATTGCATAACACAGAAACGGTTAGCCGAAAAAAGTTAAAGTTTTGACTTTAGGATTGATGTAAAATCTAGTTGTGAACCTCGCTTTTTGCTCACTACATGATTACCGGAAGTGGTACTTTACTTGAAGGTCATAATTGATTTTCATCAAAACTTATATTAAAATATAATGCAAAACTTCTCAAATTTAGTATTTATAAGTAGTATAAATAACAGTATATATAAGTAGTACTATTGATTTAAATAACATACGAGATTTTAGTCTAAACTGGAAAATTTGAAGCTGTACTTTACTTGAAGGTCATAATAAACTTTCATCAAAAATTATATTAAAATATAATGTAAAGCATCTCAAATTTGGTAAATAGAACTTTTATATCAATATAAATAATATATTTATATAAATATAGATTTTGGCTGAAATTGAAGATCCGAAAGGGGTACTTTACTTGAAGGACATAATAAACTTACATAAAAAATTATATTAAAATTAAATACAGAGATCATATGGTTCGGTGATAAAGGTTAGAAACACGATTTTTTATCCACTCTTATTAAACATTTTTATTACTTTGTTTAAGTGTTAAAATTGAGTGTAAAATACTTGTTTTACACCCCATTTGTGAGCTGAACAAGTCTGGAATAGGAGAATAAGATATAAGTTAAATGGGTTCTTCCGCTTAAAATATCGAAACCGTCGATTTCCAATGCTTTATCTAGTGACATTGACAGTTCTAATGCTTTCAAGCAACATGAAGGTGTGTCAATAGATGGATGTCGCGACGCAGAGTGTCGTTTTTGAGATACTGCAATCTTCGGAAACTAGTATCCAAATTCAGGATCACTTTTTGAGCTACCAATTTATAGTTTAATAGGGGTACATGTCATGCATGTGTCCACATCAGATATTTTTTTGTATGTCCCTTAACCATATACTATAAAATGAATAAAATGTATTATAAATGCTAAAAAATCTTAAATTTTATAATTTTTATTCCTACTCCGAGAATGGAATAATCTCAAATCATTGGATAAAATCAGTTTATATTTCAGAAATACTTAAAATACAACAAAATATCAGAGAAATGTTTTCACGCGCAATTACCATTACAGTTGATAAGACAGATAAGTGACTACTGTACCTATCAAGGCATATACATGCGGCAGTTAATGCGACAGTGGCAGTCACTACCGTGACAGCTAGTTACTGTCAACTATCACGCCGAACCTGTCAGTGCGACAATACTACCACGACACTATTTGCTATAATGACGGCAACTTTCTCTACAGTTTACAGGATAGCAGTGGCTGCGACGTTGTAATTCTCAACGTGTAGATCCTAGTCCTCTATAAGGACCTAGAAAAATATGTATTCCTTCTATTATTATAAATAATAAGGATGTTCCTTTTAATTAATCATGGAAACACCACTTCTGCACTCTCAATTCTTCTTTTTTATTGAGGATAATTTTTTACAGTAATTTAATCATAATCTGGTCATTCCAAAACCATAAGAGTTCGAAACGCAACCTAATAAATGCTGCTTCAGTTGAAAAAAAGTGCAAACTGTCATGAAAACAGATCTTTGTAATTATATTAAATATTGAGTAAGTGCTTGAGATATCGCAGGCAATGTTTGATCAGGCAAAAAATTACGATCACAAATTGATTAGAAACATCTGACATAGTCAATTTCCGTTAAAAAAAAAAATCTACATTTATTGTCAATTAGCAAATCACGTTATTTCTGCGTTGCATTAATTTTACGATCCAGGTTTGTCGAGTCATCTATGCTCGATTACGGTTTTATTACCCCATTAAATTTTATCAGTCTGAACTTTTTTAAAAGTGTTAATTATCATTCTATCAGTGGTGATGAGAGATAAAGTTTATCATTGATAGAAATTGAATTTTAATGATTTAAAACGAAAAAAAACTTTTTTTTTTTTAAAGACATTTAAAGAAAATTTACAACTGTATTTTTATAGTACCATTAGGAATTGTGCTTTATTGATCATTATGACAATTATTTATTTTCAGGCATCTCGGAGGATTATGTGCAGGAAAGACAGATTACGAACATGGATATTCGTGTGGGTATGTATTTCGTAATTGAAAGAAGTCTATTTAATTTAAGCTGAATTTGCAACTTATGAATATTAAGGTGTTGAAGATGTTATTTATAACTTAATGCTAATATGAAAAGTATGCTTAGTGAACTGTAAATATCTGATGTGACACCACATGACTTCCTTGTACGCCTATTAAACTATAAATCAGTGGTTCAAAAAAATGGCGAGAAATAAAAAACAAAACAAAAAAAATATCTGATGTGGACAACACATGACTTCCTTGTACGCCTATTAAACTATAAATCGGTGGCTCAAAAAGTGATCCTGAATTTGGTTACTAGTTTCCGAAGATTGCAGTATCTCAAAAACGACACTCGGCGTCGCGACGCCCATTTATTGACACACTGACACAAATGGGGAAGGAAAACCAGTATTTTACACTCAATTTTAACACTTAAAAGAAGTAATAAAAATGTTTAATTAGATTGGAAACCAAATTGCGTTTGTAACCTTTATTACCGAAACATATGATTTATTTTAACCAAAATAAATTAAATACAATCACATCAATATAAAAGTCCTATTTACCAAATTTGAGATGTTTTACATTATAATTTAATATAATTTTTTATGAAAGTCTAATATGGCCTTCAAGTAAAGTACCGCTTCCGGTTTTTTAATTTAAACCAAAATCTAGTATGTTATTTAAATCAATATATAAGTTATAAATACGAAATTTGAGAAGTTTTTTATAGTATTTTAATATAATTTTTCATAAAAATCAATTATGACCTTCAAATAAAGTACCACTTCCGGTGATCAAGCAGTGACCAAAAAGGGAGGTTCACAACTAGATTTTACGACAATCCTAAATACGAAACTTCAACTTTCTACGGCTAACGGTTTTTGAGTTATGAGAAATACGGACGACCGTACGTACGTACAGACGCCACGATGAAACTAGTCAAAATGGATTCAGGGATGGTCAAGATGGATATTTCCGTTGAAATCTGAAAACCGAAAATTTTCGCGAATACAATACTTCCTTTACTTCGTACAAGGAAGTAAAAACAAAAAAAAAAAAAAATAGTTTTAGGTAAAGTACGACATCCGGTAGTCCAATTTTAATCAAAATCAAATATATTATTTTTATTGATGTAGAATTTTTATATACTAAATTCGAGATGTTTTTCATTATATTTTAATTTTATTATTGATGAAAGTCTAACATGACCTTCAAGTGAAATTCCAGATTCTGTAATATGGGGTATTGACTATTGTACGGAGGATTTTAGACTGGAAGGATCGAATTGGTTTGATGTTCGAAAGTTTAGCTGTCCCCCAAAGTTCTAGTCCGTGGTTCCAAATAGGTTTCAAAATGATCTTGTAGATTAATAGTTTATTGAAAGATGGTATATTCTGTCAGTTGTCTGTGTAACTGGCCAAATCGTTGATTAAGCTCTCGTCTTTTAAGTTTAGTATGAGTGTTCCATATTAGTCGTTTGTCAAGAAGGAAGTCAGTGCCTGAAATAGGAAGTGGTCCGGAATTAAAATGGACTGGCGGACAGGATCTGCTTCGGAGGGTGAATGTGACATGCTTACATTTCATTTGATGCAGCAAATGTTATAATCAGGGAGAAGTTTCTTTGTAGGTTTTAGGGTGCAATTTCAGGATTGGAATGGGATGATAGGACAGAGGGTGTAGTAATCGACAAATGTTTCCAGAAATGTATAGGGATTTGTAAGAAAATCAGCGAAAAATAAAATATTGAGGACTGGACTCAAGGCGCTGGCAAACCTAAATTAATTAGAAACCGACTTTGGTCTTAGGCTCCCAAAGGAGCCAAAAAGGGCCTGGTTACTTTCCTCTGCTTTACTCGGCAATGTTTCAAGATAAGATAACTCGATATTATTTTATATTATTACTGTTATTTCCGGAAATTTGTTTTCTTCTTCTTTCTTATATAACCATGATGTCTTCCGGAGTCGGAGCAGAATGCAAGGAAGTGGATACAAGCTGCCACGAAAAAATAGTTTAGTCGTGACGTCTGTACGTACGTACTTTCGTATGTTCGTACCTACGTTCTTATCTCGCATAACTCAAAAACGGTTAGCCGTAGAAAGTTGAAATTTTGTATTTAGAATTGCTGTAAAATCTAGTTGTGAACCTCCCTTTTTGGTTACTACTTGATCAGCGGAAGTGGTACTTTACTTGAAGGTCATAATTGATTTCCATCAAAACTTATATTAACATACTATGCAAAACTTCTCAAATTTATTATTTATAACTTATATATTGATTTAAATAACATACTAGATTTTGGTCTAAATTGAAAAACCGGAAGCGGTACTTTACTTGTAGGTCATATTAGACTTTCATCAAAAATTATATTAAAATATAATATAAAACATCTCAAATTTGGTAAATAGGACTTTTATATTGATGTGAATGTATTTACTATATTTTGGTTAAAATTGGTGGGCCGAAAACGATACTTTACTTGAAGGTCATAATAAGCTTACATCCAAAATTATATTTAAATTAAATATATAAATCATATGTTTCGGTAATAAAGGTTACAAACGCAATTTGGTTTCCAATCCAATTAAACATTTGTATTACTTTTTTTAAGTGTTAAAATTTAGTATTAAATACTGGTTTTCCTCCCTATTTGTGTGTGTGTGTCAATAGATGGATGACGCGACACCGAGTGTTGTTTTTGAGATACTGCGATCTTCGGAAACTAGTAACCAATTTCAGGATCACTTTTTGAGCCACCGATTAATAGTTTAATAGGCGTACAAGAAAGTCATGTGTTGTCCACATCAGATATTTTATTATAACTAACAATTAAAAATAGTTTATTATTTCAATTAAAACAAATTAAAGGTACTCTAGAGGAAGCCATTTTGAAAATTCGGTAACTAAGCCCGGACTGACTATTTCAATCAGGATAAGACCTAGCTGATAATTATGGTCATTTAATTATACATTGATATGAAAAGTTTTATCAAAATTATTTGAGCTTTTTTTTTAAAAAAAAAAAAATTGTATATATGTGTAAAATCAATAAAAGTAACTTTCGATGAGTAGATTTTGGCGAAAAAGTTGCTTTAACATTCCAGGTGTATACCTACCTTAAATAATTAGAGATTGATAAATTATTTGCCACTTCTATAATTTTGTTTTTATTGAAAACTAGTTTCGAATGCTATACATTCATCTTCAGTTATAAAAACACTCAAAAATAAGCAATTCAGAATACTGTTTGGTATTATTATACATTTTAAATTAAATGTAATATAAATTAGTATTATAAGACATTGATGAATTATAAATTTAATTAAGACAAGAAATGAAATACATGTTGGTACTCACCAAGATTTAAGTAGATTATATCAAAGAGAAAAGTTTGTACTGGTTTGTTCTCCCACTGAACTAGCAATGAAAGAAAGATGGGAAAAGGTATTTTGAATTGAATTTTTGGATTTTTGTGTGTTTTTAACTAAATTTTTAACTGGAGATGAATGTATAACATTCGAAACTAGTTTTCAATAAAACAAAATTATAAAAATGGCAAATAATTTATCAATCCCTAATTAGATTGATCCTTCTATACCATCATGCGGATGTCAACTGATTAGTTTCACTTAATTGATTAATTACCCGCCTTGATCAATACGCTAAATCACAAACAATATATTTTTATATTACACATCTATTCGAATTTTTTTTATTTTGTTCAGTAATAGCGACCGTCAGCTGTGTTAATTGTTCGGAAAGTTTTGTATAGTTTCGAATTTGAGTGCAACACTTTTATAGAAAGATTGTGCTGAAAAGTGCTTTGAGGAAATCGATAAAACTAAACAATAAAGACATGGAGGTACATGTAGAAAACTGAAGGCGATATCTACGCCTGTTAAAATTTGGTTTTAGTATAAAAATTTAATTTAATGTTACCCACATATCTTCTAAATTTAATTTATTATTATTTAAGATCGGGTTTCTGTGCAATAAAAATCTTTGAAAGGTGAAATAAAAACCTCATCTCATGCAAAAACGTGCAAGAAAAATTCAAAACGTGTGACAAAGCAAAACAACTTGTTCAATCTAGTAATGTTAATTAATATAATGCATGACAAAATAAAACACAATGAAACTAAAATTTTTTAGTTTATATATACTATATAAAATTAATACAATTATGTCTATGCTAAATAATAATACAAGATATTAGACAAAAGAAGAATTTGCTTTATTAAGTGCAATGTAAGAAAACGGATAATAAGAAGGGCTACATATACAAAGGATAATTTTATAGGGACAGTTGTCTTGAAAATTAAATAAAGTATATATAAAATTTAATAGATTATATATATATATATATATACTAGTATACTCGAGCGAGAACTCTCGCATTACATATCTTAATGAATCCTTAATGAAATCGAAGTATAAGCGATAAACAATATATTATCAAGAAAGTTTATTTAACACACACATTTGGTGAAGCTTTATAATAGTTTATAATGACTATGTTCAAGTAATAGTTAATACTTACTAAGTAATTAACTTGCCCTACTGGAAAGTACCCCCTCAGTTTAACATTTAAGCAATAAGATTCGTACAGTAACCACTTTCTGTTTGTAGTATTCTATCATTCATGGAAACATGAAAACAATATTTTATTTACAAAACGTTTTCACAGTTATTAATACGTTTTTGTTAACAGTCTCAACTGGCTTTAAAAGGTATAAAGTTGCCATGACAACGGCCCGTACGCAAGATGGCATAGGACCCGTGCGAACCTACATCGTGCATTATCTCAAAAACGGTAGGTTTTTAAGCTTTAAAACGCTGGACCATTTACGCTCCCACGGAGCGTAAGCGATCTCGAAAACGGTAGGTTTTTATGCTTTAAAACCCTGGACCAATACGCTCCATAGGAGCGTATATGGTCTTGATGCCCGCGTCAAAATCTTTAAAACCCAATTTATCCCGTCTCCATCCGTCGACTCTCAGTCGTCAAAGTTTTGAAACCTTCCAGTTTTTTCATCACTTTTATTTAAGCCCTTGAAAGATTTTAAGAAACAAAATTGGAATTCGTCACATCTCCGTGAAATTCCCTTTCTTTTGATACCTCACTCGTCAATAGCCATCGCCCCTGAGAGCCGGAAAAGGGATCTATACTACCGTAATAATATATAGTAGTGATATATATATATACTAGTATACCCGAGCGAGAACTCTCGCATTACATATCTTAATGAACTCGAAGTATAAGCGGTAACCAATATAATATTATCAAGAAAGTTTATTTAACACACACATTTGGTGAAGCTTTATAATAGTTTATAATGACTATGTTCAAGTAATAGTTAATACTTACTAAGTAATTAACTTGCCCTACTGGAAAGTACCCCCTCAGTTTAACATTTAAGCAATAAGATTCTTACAGTAACCACTTTCTGTTTGTAGTATTCTATCATTCATGGAAACATGAAAACAATATTTTATTTACAAAACGTTTTCACAGTTATTAATACGTTTTTGTTAACAGTCTCAACTGGCTTTAAAAGGTATAAAGTTGCCATGACAACGGCACGTACGCAAGATGGCATAGGACCCGTGCGAACCTACATCGTGCATTATCTCAAAAACGGTAGGTTTTTAAGCTTTAAAACGCTGGACCATTTACGCTCCCACGGAGCGTAAGCGATCTCGAAAACGGTAGGTTTTTATGCTTTAAAACCCTGGACCAATACGCTCCATAGGAGCGTATATGGTCTTGATGCCCGCGTCAAAATCTTTAAAACCCAATTTATCCCGTCTCGATCCGTCGACTCTCAGTCGTCAAAGTTTTGAAACCTTCCAGTTTTTTCATCACTTTTATTTAAGCCCTTGAAAGATTTTAAGAAACAAAATTGGAATTCGTCACATCTCCGTGAAATTCCCTTTCTTTTGATACCTCACTCGTCAATAGCCATCGCCCCTGAGAGCCGGAAAAGGGATCTATACTACCGTAATAATATATAGTAGTGATATATATATATACTAGTATACCCGAGCGAGAACTCTCGCATTACATATCTTAATGAACTCGAAGTATAAGCGGTAACCAATATAATATTATCAAGAAAGTTTATTTAACACACACATTTGGTGAAGCTTTATAATAGTTTATAATGACTATGTTCAAGTAATACTTAATACTTACTAAGTAATTAACTTACCCTACTGGAAAGTACCCTCTCAGTTTAACAGTTAAGCAATAAGACTCTACTATACCACTTTCTGTAGTATTCTATCATTCATGGAAACAAAAAAAACAAAATTTTATTTACAAAACGTTTTCACAGTTGTAAATACGTTTTTGTAACAGTCTCAACTGGCTTTAAAAGGTATAAAGTTGCTATGACAACGTCACGTACGCAAGATGGTATGAGACCCGTGCGGACCTATATCGTGCGTTATCTCGAAAACGGTAGGTTTTTACGCTTTAAAACGCTGGACCAATACGCTCCGTAGGAGCGTATATGATCTTGATGCCCGCGTCAAAATCATTAAAACCCAACTCATCCCGTCTCGATCCGCCGACTCTAAGTCGTCAAAGTTTTGAAACCTTCCAGTTTTTTCATCACTTTTATTTAAGCCCTAGTAAGATTTTAAGAAACAAAATGGAAATTCGTCACATCCCCGTGAAATTCTCTTTATTTTGATACCTCACTCGTCAGAATCCACCACACCTGAGAGCCGGAAAAGGGATCTATACTACCGTAATAATGTATAGTAGTGATAGTGATATATACATATATATATATATATATATATATATATATATATATATATATATATATATATAAAACCATTAAATCAAGATAGACCTTTCGAAAACAAAAAGTTTTTATAAACCTTATAATTAATGATAAACTTCGTTTGAATTGAAAAATTTATCAGTAAATAAATTGGTTACGTCACTTGATCTCTTATGATTTTTGTTTTTTGTTTTTTAAACATTAATACATTTATTGAAACTAGAATGAGTAATGTGATGTTATGATATCCTTTGACGTAAAAGTCGCATTAGATAACACTCTGTGACCTTACATTAAGATTGTGCATTTTGAAAATACATATAAGTGCAGATTAGTTATCAAGGAATAGTTATTAAAGATATATTTAATGCAAAATAGAATAATAAACATTCTGGAACAATGGTCCTGGAGAATAACATTAATGAATAAAGACATAGAAATCACATCTGGCCTGGAGATATTTTGATATTATGAATGAAAAATGTATAAAGATATATATATATATATATTTTTTTTTTACATCTTTTCCTTACATGGTAACCCGTGTAAATAAGGACCGTTTATTATTTTATACATGCTCCATGCCTTAGAGGCATACTACATGAATGGTATGATTTATCAAATTTACAAATTCAGTGGTTTAATACAATTCCAGTGTTCAATTGAAATATATATTGAAATATATATATATATATATATATATATATATATATATATATATATAAAAACTGTTGTTGGCTATGTCAGGGATATAGCCACGTTGCCCACATATTGAACGTTTATAAGTCAACATTAATAGAGATTTTTTGTGGTGGATATGGGGTGGTTACACTTGAACAGAAAAAAAAAAAGTAAAGAAACAAGTACCTAATTACTCGGTTATAATTTATTTATAATACGAAAAGTAGGACATAAATAGCATACAGGATACATCAAGATTCCTGTTGAAGGTTAAACCAGAACAGGTATTGCCTAGTGTTATTGGTCGAGTTTGAGTTTATGACAAAAAGTGGATGCAGGATTTCATTTTTGATCTACTCTACAATTATTTTTATATAGTATAAAAAAAAATCAGGTATGGTGCGCGCATTCTACAACTTTATTTGCCAACTTATAATAATTATCACTTTTTAAAAAATCAAATAAACTTTACCTGAAATGTTTTCAATATTTCCACTTCTTCACGTTTCCTCTCACCAAAGTACAATAAAATATATTTTTCACAAACCGACATCGTATTTTTACTTCCTTGTACGCAGTAAAGGAAGTATTGTAATCGCGAATATTTTCGGTTTTCACATTTCAACGGAAATATTCATTTTGACCATCCTTGAAACCATTTTCACAAGTTTTGTCGTTTGGTCGTACATAACTCAAAAATGGTTAGGCGCAGAAAGTTAAAAGTTTTGTAAAAAGGATTACTGTAAAATCTGGCTGTGAACCTCCCTTTTTGGTCACTGCATGGTTACCGGAAGTGGAACTTTACTTGAAGGTCATTACAGATTTTCATCAATAATTATATAAAGATATAATGCAAAACTTCTCAAATTTAGTATTTAAGACTTGCATACTAATGTAAACAACATAATAAATTTTTGTTAAATTTGGCAAACCGGAAGTGGTACTTTACTTGAAGGTCAAAAATAAACTTTCATCAAAAATTATATTAAATTATAATGTAAAACATCTCAAATTTGGTAAATAAGACTTTTATATTTTAAATGATATAATAGATTTTGGCTAAAATTTGTGAGCCGAAGGGGTACTTTGCTTGAAGGTCATAATCAACTTAAATCAAAAATTATATTCAAATTAAATACAGAAATCATATGTTTCGGTAATAAAGGTTAAAAACGCAATTTGGTTTCCCATTCTAATTAAACAATTTTATGGTTTGTTATAGTGTTGAAATTGATTGTAGAATACTTTTTTTCCTCCCCACTTGTGAGCAGAACAAGTTTACAGCAGAAGAATAAGGTATAAGTTAAGCGGGGTTTTGAGCCACAGATTTATAGTTTAATTGGCGTACAAGGAAGTCATTTGGTGTCCACATCAGATATCATTTAAACCGTTTTGTTTAACAGTTTAGCGAAATTATGTAGGAAAGTTTAATTGTACAATAGCATAGCAGAGCATAAAAGGATTACGATATTTTGCTTTAATTGATTATTATTTTATTCATTTCTACTTTTCAGGTTAAATGGGTCCTTCCGCTTAAAATGTAGAAACCATCGATTTCCAATCCTTTATCTGGTGAAATGTTTTGTTTTTCAAATTTTTTTTAAATTTTCTCGATTATATTTCCTCTCCCTTTTAGCAGTAACGGATTTACGCAAAGGAAAATTGGCGACAATTTCAAATGAGCGACAGAATTTGAGTGAAATTTTTAGATACAAACGAATTTATAGTTCAAAAAACGCTGCAAATTATTACACAATGGTTTATTATTTCCACTTATTTATTCCACTTGTTTATTATTCCACAAAAATATCTATTCTGTCAAAGTAAAAAATATGAAGCGTAAAGAAATTAGAAGCTTGTCACAAGATGTTCGCCGTGAGAGTGCCTAACTGTGTTAATTAAAAAAACTGCGTCAATGCAAGTAGGATGTGATGTAAAATGATACAGAGGAAATATTTGATGTGCACTTCACTAGGAAAAAATAAAAACGAAGTTCCTAAAGCTATATCTCAGCTAATAATGGTCCGATTTAGGTGATTTCTAGTTCATATTGTAGGAATTTTCGTTGGCTTTCGTTTAAATACAATAAAAGCAACAAACAATTTTTGCTTATTAGATGCTTATTAATCGGCCGCCATTTTGAAACAGACGGATTATAATGTCGAGTTCCGAGGATCATCCCGGGGTGACCTGTGACTTTGGTACCGAATCTCAAGAAAATCGGTCCAGTAGTCTCGGAGAAAAGCCGCGGACGGCGGACGGACGGATTTTTTTTTATTCGATATTTGGATTCTACGTATCTTGAAACGTAAAACCTCATATTTTGAGGGGTGGGTGTTACAAAAATATTTTCTTTGGTCGATTCCAAAGGTCTATTATTGAAAATAATAAACCAAAAGAGCTCAATTAAGCCACACATAAATATAAAAATTATCTTCAATTAATTTTTAACTATAAAGATATAATTATTTTGGGAGGTAAGAATCTCAGTTCAGATTGCCCTCATTTAAATGTTTTCAGTGCCAAAAAAAAAAAAAAAAAAAAATACACAGGTATTCCAAAAAATACAAAAATAAAATATCATTCATCAACAGTAATGGACAGAACAATACAACCTCTGTCCGTGCTTCAGCAGCGACTGTCCTAATGGGCAGTTGTTCTGAACTATGGAGACAATAAGTACACGCTGTGCTGAGGTTGTTCCGCTATACTATGAGCACTCTAACATATAATATCATGTATTATCTAATGGTGTACCGTTAGTAATATAAGGCCAGTACCTCAATATTTAGTACCCTACTGTACCTCATTACTGTATTATTATGCTCAGTGCTACTGTTACCCCATGGGCGCCGCGATCTATAAGGGTTCTATTTATAAGGCCATAACCTTAGCAATCTCGAGTTAGGGATGTAGAATAAATATCGATATATCGATATTAAAAAAAAAAAAGTATTCATATTTTCGATTTATCATAATATCTATATTAAAATTTGAGCGTCGAAAACCGATATTTTTTTTAGAAAATAAAGAGAAGAAAAAGTATGAAATAAAACAATTCTTCAAGGACGGTGATTCGATAAACAAAAACCTATAAAAACTTGTGGTACGGTGTGGTGTGCTCGTTTTACTATTTATAGTGGCTGTGTTCTAGGAATGGGATGTCGAAAGCAAAATATCGATAATAATATCTTGATAATACCGGCTTGTATCTTATACCGAATGATGATAATACCGGATGATATCTTAATAATAAATTTTAATTTATAAAATCTTGATAAATATCATTAAAATTTTTAGGAAATTAAAAAAAAAAAAAGTCTAATGAGAAAGATTAGGATTTAATCTGTTTCTCTATAAATTAATTCCTGCTGGAAATGATCGTAATAAAAGCAATATCATAATGATATTGGCAGACTTATAACAATAATATCTGAATGATATCAGCAGAGAAACATCGATATTTCAAAGTATCGTTAATTCTTATATCAAATTAAAAAAAAAAAAAAAAAAAAAAAACCTAAACGAATCGGATGGAGAATAGACAATAACCTGTTTCTAAATATTTAATATTATCTTAATGATATTGGCAGACTTACATGAATATTATAAAAACAATATCCTAATTATATCGGCACAGAAATATTGATATGTGTGTATCCCTTTAAATTATTAAAAATATCGAGGCTATATATTAAAATAAAGACATATTTTTTCGATATAACGAACTATTCAAAAACAATCGATTCGATATAAATCGATATTTATTATCGTTATTCACATCTCTACCTCGAGTTTGTTACGCTGCACAGTGGGACGATTATTAGGAAATTCGCGACATTGTTTCTTACATTTGACATTCCTATAATGACTTTAAAAATTAATTTAAACTTATTCTTCTGACCTTGAAGTACAGTCGAACCTCTATATGCCGAACTGGAAGGTTCCTTGAAAAAAAAAATCGATACGTGGAATTTTCAATAAATAGAAAGATTGCGATTTTTCACTCCTTTTATGCTAAAACAATTACAGCTTTAGGGTTCTTTAGGTTTGAAGAAGTATCAAAGGCAATTTATTTAGAGTTAAAGAATGAAAAACAAAGCTGCACGATCAAAAGCACTTATTTCAAAAATTTTACAATATACATTTGTAATTGCAGATTTTTTACAAATTTACATTTATAATATAATAAGGACACGTATTAGAAATGTGCAAACATCCATAAAAATTAATTTATTTTTGTTTTCGCGCAAAATAGCTTCTAATATCTATTTGTGTATAATTCATCACCGAAGTTATGCTTAGGAGCAATGATCACAACCAAAAAGGCAAAGTTAAACTGAATTTAAAATGAAAATTTCACTCTATATTAGCAAAGAGATTCAGGGAATTTAGGTACTCCTGTACTTCTTCTGAAACAAGATCTTCCCCGAATTTCTATTTCTTTGCAAACCAGTGCAACATTTTTTTCTTATTTAATTATTACCCATTCTTATGTACGTTAACTAAGGGCTCTTTTTGATGACAATCACAGTTTATATTTTCTTAAATGGGAATTTTTCGTTCGATATATAAAAATTGTATTCGATGAAGGATCAATCTAATTAGGGATTGATAAATTATTTGCCACTTCTATAAATTTGTTTTATTGAAAACTAGTTTCGATTGTTATACATTCATCCTCAGTTCTAAGAACAAACAAAAAATTCAAAAAATAAGCAATTCAAAATATAGTTTGGTATTATTATACATATTAAATTAGATATAATATAAATCAGTATTATAAAACATTTATGAATTATGAATTTAATCAAGACAAGAAATCAAATACAAACTATATTTTGAATTGCTTATTTTTTGAATTTTTTGTGTGTTCTTAGAACTGAGTATGAATGTATAGCATTCGAAAATAGTTTTCAATAAAACAAATTTATAGAAATGGCAAATAATTTATCAATCCCTAATTGTATTCGATATACAGATTTTTTTTTTCTTATAAAAATTCAAGGTTTCTGAATAAAGTTGGATATAAAGAGGTTCGGCTGTATATCAAAGTTAGTTTGCGAGCGATTCCGAAGAGTTTTAATGATAAAATTTTAATAAATCTGTTCAAAAGTTTAGTAAATTAAATATCACTTTAAATAATATGACGCGAAAACTTGATATTTCTGCCTTTTGTTACTATACGAATGTAAAATTTTATTTTAAACTTATTATTCTTTAATCGGTCTTGAATGTTCATTTTTATTTATTATTCTGATGATTTTTCACTAGAATATTTTTCATATTATCGAGAAACTTTGAACATAGTTCATGATTAGCAGTCAACTACTGTCCATCTCTGAGCAAGTAAATGCGAATAAACAGATAATCGGCTTTATTTTTCTTATTTTTTTCTTTTTTGAAAGGCTTTAAAAGTACCTGCAAGTTAAATGCCTATTTCATATAGTAATAAATGTTGTAGTAATTTAGTCAACAAAATAAGTCAACCGTCGACTGTTTTTCAATATCAATTGTTGATTTTCATGAAGTCGGATCTTCAATATCCCACTTTGGTGAGATAATCCTATAGACAGGTAAAAGCGAAAAGTGCGGAAAGATAGCCTGACTAACTATTACGAAGCGTTCATTATCTGGACTAATGACCAAACAACAGCTTCTGCCGTGTTCATGAATTTCAAATGTCAGTGGCAGACACTTTCTTGTCATTGTGCAATCGCCGCTAAATGATTTGCCAGTCCGGCATTAGTGATGGTGACATCACCCACTTTCTCGGCCAATACGCTTTGCATTAATTTTCTGCACCATGTTGTTCATCTCTCCACTTTTACTTTTAACGGTTGTTATGTTTCATAAGGGTCTTTAGTAGTTCGTCGGTGCCTGCGAACCATGAAGACTAGGGTTGGAACATCGAAAGGAAAATATTGATATTCGATATTTTATGATATAACAAAACCAAATATCGATATCCACCGATAATCGCTAGAAAAATATCGATATATCGATATATCGAAAGGAAATGGATGAAAATTTAAATACAATTAATATTATAAACTGTGAAGAAGGTTTTAAAATAATATAATGATTATTATTAATAAAACAATATTTTTACTAGCCATGAATCATTATAAAAAAAAAGGTAAAAAAGAATTATACTTCAAAGAAAAAAAAAATTATAACATATTTTTATTTTGAAGACTTTTAGCCATATTTGATATATTTTAGTCTTCTAGAAGTTTTTCAATAATAAAACCTTCAAACTTCTCAAATTTTTATTTATCTTATAACTCTTCCGATTATATTGTGCATTCTCAAAACATTCATCTAAAAGCATGTAATTTATTTGATATACATCTCAGTACCATCATCATTTATATAAATCATCAATTTTTCTTTATATAGGATTAATCAACATTATTTGTATGTAAATCTTATCTACTAATTATTGTTTGGTAATTCAATATTGTTTATTGTTATATTTACTGGTAAAACTCCAGAATGGTAACCCCAACATGGAGGACATGTAGATTTTTAGGACCTGGATGATCTTAAAAATCTAGACTTCCGCCATTTTGGGTTTACGATTCTGGAGTTTTACCGAATAAAGGAAATTGTTAAAATAAAATACAGTAGAATCTCGATAATTCGTATGGTCAAGGGTTCGAAAGGTAAATATGAATTATCGAGATATCCAAAGTATTGAGATTTCCAATAATCGGCGGTAAAAAAATAGGAAATAACAAGATTAATACAAAATTGTAAACCGACCGAAATTCATAGAAACGATTCCTCTCTCACTTACTCACCTCCCACTCTTGAAAAGATTAAGAGTTAATCAGATTTTTTATTTGGAAATTCGAATTATAAGGCGTTTACATTACTTGGAAGACGAAAATAAATACGAATTATCGGGGGAACCGGATTGCAGTGGTTTTTATACGAAATAAAGGGAGACTTTCAAGAGACCAGAAAATCTATACGAATTACTGGGATATGAATTGCCGAGTTCTACTGTAATATAGTTTAGCATAAAGTGCGATCGATATATCGTAGTAAAATATCGATACCATCGATATATCGGATGCTAAGATATCGATATAATATATCGGTTTTTCAACTCCGATATATCGATGTATTGCGTGTCGATATTCCAACCCTATTGAAGACACAAGGGTCGATACTGTCACCGCATAGATTTGTTTTCAGAAGCGTCAGGTTAGGGCTCCATCATTCATTTCAGGAACTTAAAATGATCAACAGGAGTTTTTATAGTTTCACCAGAAACCTACATAATCTATAACAGTTAAAACAAAATACATCATAAATTATAGGAACTATATGAATGGCCAAGATTGGTAAAGATTGTACGATTATCATGTTTGAATCTGTTCATATTTTTTTAATTTATTGTTTTTTTTCTAGTTTTTTTTTTATCTTTAGTTATTCTTTCTACATTTTACTTAATTGTATACCGTTTTACTATTCTTCTAATTGTCGATAAATCCGAGAATTATTTTTGTAAATTCATCTCATGATTAATCAATGGTTTATTAACCCCTTCTGTTAAATGTGTTGCTTTTTATATCCTTGAAATCTCGGCTTTCTAATTCAGACATATACTTATTTGGTATTTATTTGAAATATGTTGAGCAGATTTGTCAATATAATTTAATTTTTTAGCAAGCATCAATGATTTTTTTTTTGTTACCTCTAAGTGTTAGAAACTAAACACTAAAAGGAGATAATTTGATTGTATTAGTACTAATAACTCCTTATAACCTTCTTTAACGATAGCGTAATCACTTAATAACCGCACGCACCGCTCAAGTCATGTAGAAAACACGACTGTGCTGTCCGGTCACGAAAATGATTTGGGAATCTTCCTTCGTTTTCCTTTAGAAACCTGAGAAGAAGAAGCACTCCCTGGGAGAGATATCCCGAAGGAGGTTTATTAAGACTGAAAGTTCCCCGAGATGGAAATTTCGGAGAAGGACCTCAACGTCCGGATTCTGGGTCAGAGCTGATTGGAGGAAATTCTTTCCAAATGAAGAGAAAATGCCGGCCTCAATAATGCATTCCCATTTTTCAAATATGTCTTCTTCAATTCTACGATTTTCTGTTTACTGATGACATTTTGTAGATAATCCATTTCTTCGATGCCGAGTTTCTCAATTCTGAATGGCCAAACTCCTGGACTTGAATTTCACAGTACCCCAAATCTAGAAATCAGGGAGGTGCAGGTTGAAGGAGGGGAGATAAAATGGAGGAAGTGCGAAATCCCTAGGGCTTTGGCTTCCGAAGCTTTGGCTCGATAAGACATGCTTTTGTATGATCAGTAAATACTATAAAATCTGGTGCGGTGCGCACATCACACAACTTTCCCTAACCGTCCTATAATAATTATCTTTTTAATATAATTTTAAAGAGTTCACATAAACAGTGCTTGAAATAAACTCAGCAGCATTCACTTCTTCACGTCTTCTCCCACTTCAGCACAATAAAACATTTTTTTAAACAATTTTAGTAGAACAATTCTGTACACTACCTCTATATTTTAACTTCGTCAAGTTGCAAATATATTTTAAAAGTTTCGGTTTAGTTTCCATGGAAACATTTTCTTTCCATTAAATTAATATAAAAGTAGAACTTATTAAGTTAATTTTCACTTTTGTATTCTTAAATTACTTTATTACAGAGTATATTGTTTATAACAGATTGGTGGGAGAAGGTTCGGTCGCATCCGCCGCGCAAATAAAATATTCTTTTCATCATAATGTTTTTCACTGTATTTCCTCAGTGATATACAATATAAATAAAAAGTTAAAGGCCTTTAAGGAGAAGACATTAGGCAAGTTTCATCAAAATCGTTGGAGACGTTTACGAGAAAATTGTAAAATCCCTGATATAATAGCTATATCCGGTTAGTCCGATGCGCTGTATCTTTGCTATTATTGGTCCGATTTTGATGATTCTTTTTTTGTTTTTTAGACGATTTAATTACCTTTCACACAAGTTTATAGATAATTTACCATATATTGCACACTTTTCAAGTTATGCGTAAATAAAATATTCTTTTCATCATAACTTTTTCCATGCATTTCCTCGGTGATGTACCAAATAAACGAAAAGTTAAAGGTCTTTATGAAGAATAATTTTTTTTAAAAGTTTCATCAAAATTCTTTAGAAAATTGTAAAAATGTGTAAAATCGATTATATAAAGTGGCACTTCTGGTTAGTCAATTTTGACGAAAAATGTTGCTGTAACATCACATCCATGTGCCAACCTTAAATACGTAATTTCAGTATCGTACGACTTTTCGTTTTTGAGCTAGACTGTTCACATACACACAGACACACACTCAGACAAACAGACCATTTTGCGAGACTTGGTAATTTGGACTCAGGGGACCTTAAAACGCCTATTTCCGTCGAAAACTCGAATTCGAAAATTTTCACGATCGCAATACTTCCCCTTACTATATACTTCGTATATAGGTAAGGGAAAGTAAAAATATGATATTAATGAAATTTACATAGCAATGTGCAAAATAACATAAATATTTACACATGCAACATAAACTAAGTTATTCTTGCTTTCAGTCGACTACGGCGAATCCACGAGGCATTTTAAGGTTGGCTTTCGCCGTTACTGCCAGCGGTTGCGGCCGGCAAAGTTTGCTGGCAGTTTACTACTACTTTGATTGAATAAATAGGGACATATTTCGCTGGCACTACCCGGCAGTCTAAGTATACGTCATACCCATACTGCCGCGTCCCTGACCGTTCCAGAAGGATTCATACTGCCTCAGACGCGACGGTTCCCGCTTGTCATTTGAAGCAATGTCATTTAACAAAAAGAGATTTAGTCATTATGGCGACGAACATCTAGTAGAGTTTATAAATCAGTTTCAGGTTCTTTATGGCCACAAACATAAGGAATATGGAAATGTAATGAACAATAAAGAAACCTCGACAGACGAACTTCGTTCATTGTCTAAAATACATAATAAATATCTAGTTTTACAAAACTTAATATATATGTTGTACATATGCATATGTAAATACTTGTAAATAAAATTATTAATTTATCTATAATTTGTATGTATCTAAATAACATATAATTTTAAAGGTTTTAAGGATATACAATATAGTTATAACGATATAGAATGATCATAAATATAAGAGATGTTATAACGCTATAGGTTATGCAAGAGTGGGCCGCTGCGGTGGGCAGTTTCAGCGAAATATCGAAGCAGCTAACTGTTACTCGAGCTCTACCAGTCGCAACCGCGGGCAGTACCAGCGAAAGTCTACCTTTATGTGTTTAACTTGACCGTTAGTAGTTGTCTAACGAATTTTCGTTCGAACGGCTCGACCAATTTTCAAGTTTAATTGCTCAAATTATTCGTTGTGATCTCGTGAATATTTTGATACATTTTGAGCCCAAAATATTAAACGAATTTTGTATTAAACGTGTTTAATCTGTCAGTTTCAGGATATCTTACGATTTTTTGAGAAAACTGTACGACCGATTTAAAGGTTTGATGGTCCAAACTACTCAGTGAATTTCAATGAATGATTTGAAACATTGTGAGCTCAAATTACTGAAAAAAAGAGACTTCAATTTATTTTAAAGTATTTTCGGCTTTTTGTTGATATTTCATATCTTTTTATTTGTAAGTACATCTTCATTTGATGATAAATTATTATGCATACCCAATACTTGACAAATTAAATTTAATTTAATAAAAAATTAAATAAAAATAATTGTGAAATAACTTTTATATCTTACAACCACATTCGTCTTAAGAGAATGTACTTGCATATCTACTTAAGCGCACTGGTGGATTGTTAGTGAAGTTGACGCCCATGAATATGGAACCTTGGTGTAGTAGTCGGGGGCCTTCCACTACAAGTTACGGCCCCTTGGAAGTATATTACGTCCCATTCATCTGTGTATGTCAAAATACCGAAACCTCCCTGAATCTGTGCATATAAACATACATAAAGTAAATTGATATATTTAATTAAGAAAAGTCTTAATTTTCGTTTGGGTGTGGAAGGCACTCGACAACGATACCAAGATTCAACCTCAATTCAAGGCCTCAACTTCAATGACAACCCACCAATGCGCGGAAGTACAATATGTAAGTACATTCCGTCCCTTAGGACGAATAGGGTTGTAAGATATAAAAGTTATTTCCGAAGTTGGTTTTTTTTTTAGTTTTTATTGAATTATAAATACGTATGAAAAACAAATCATATTGATAGAAAACAATCCACCGGTAAAGCATCTGAATTAATACTTGCCATTTTTTTCTTAAGATATAATCAGATTACCAATATTCTTGAAAAGTGATTTATTTTCTTCATTTATTACACAAAGCCCTGTATAATTTTCAGGTCCAATTCCATATATATGGAGTCTATTTTTTATTTTCTTTAAATCGTTTCTTTCAACAGTTTGACGAAATTGTGTAGGAAAGCTTTACGTAATAACAGAATCCCGGTTCCTACAGAACATAAAAGGATTAAGATATATATTTTTTTTTTTTACTTAATTTTTATTTTATTTATTTTTACTTTTTGGCACATCTAATCTTTGTGGTAGAAAGCTATAAAAGTATCTTTGATATTTTCTTTCAGAACAATAACATTGTCTAATACACTAGTAAAGAGTTCAGTATAACATTTATTGTGAAAATTATAGTTATTCAAATTTGTATATGTATATATCTGTATATATATATATATGTATATATATATATATATATATATATATATATATATATATATATATATATATATATATATATATAGATATATATATATATATATATATATATATATATATATATATATATATATATACAAATACTCTAATAGGTAGACTTCGTGAGTGGCTATCGGAAGCGCTGACAAATGTTGGTCGCCCTGCATCCATTAATATCCGATGTCAGGATACACGAGGCCATGGCGTGCTATCGATAGGACTGGATTAATGTCGAGTTAGCGTGAAGCTATCGATTCTTCTCATCTAATTGATATATCGATTCCTGTTATTAAGTCAGATGTCTTCGGTAATAGCTGAGTGATTGCCTAGGGATCCGCACCATCTTCGCCAAGGAAGCGAACGCTCACTTAGTTATTGTTAGTTTATATATGTGGTGATAAAACAGATTTGTAAATTCATTTTTTTTTTTTTATATGCTTTATTAATTTATTTTTTCTTATCTATGAAAAGAAGAATAATATAATTAATCAAATATTTTAAATAAAACGCTGTATTTCAAAATATTTCAATCATTATTTTTACATACTGAATAACTATATTTTCAAAAAGAAGATTGCCAAAATTAAATCTAAAAATTACAAAACTATTTTATGAATAGCAAAGTTTATACCATATGCTATCATTAGGACTACAAAGAAAAGAAAATATAGGTTATAATCGTAGAAAAAAATAAAAGGTCATAAATGGAAGATTAAAAAAAAAAAATAATACAAAATTTATTTATTGTTTTTTTTTTCTTTTAATTCTAATGTTTATAAATACATATAGATTTAGAGTGTGGCGATGTTTCGCCGTAATTACAGTTCTTTATCAGGGCGATTAGTCCAAAGCAAAGCATAAGGACAAGTCCTTTGAAATAACGATTGATGTCCAAAAACCTCCGACCTTTATATAATATAGGAAATATTAATGATTTTTTAGGTAATACTTATATTTTTCAGCGCATTGCGTCATACAATAAAATCTTATTGATCGTTTTTTTTTTTTTTTTTTTAAATAAGTGATATTTTCTTTTGGTATAAGGTCGAACTATTATTTCCATAATTTTTAGACTTTGAAAAAAAGTCATGATTTGATTTATTTTAACATTTCAAGTATTCTAGTTATTCAGGTACATAATTGGGTTATCGGAGGTGCTGATTATTAAAAAAGTATCGACTTTAAAATCGCGTGCTCACGTATCGATTTATTTTAACATTTCGGATTTATTTGATATTGAGATACATTATTAGGTTATCGCAGATACTGATTATTAATAAAGTGTCGATTTTAATATCCGATACAGCAATAATGGATCTCAATATCAAATATATATGATATGTTAAAATAAACCTATACGTGAGTACATGATCTCATATTATGTAATTACAGTTTAGTTTTTATTTTTCGAAATTTTTCTCCCTCTAGTTATCTCAAACTATTTTTAGGTGAAACTAAATGTAAGTCCAAGGTAAATCATCGGCTTGAACTCCCTTCTATGTTTTTGTAGTTTGTGGAGTAAAAACTTAAAAGTTAAGTATTTTACTGGTATCGCCGTATCAATTTTAATTAACCTTATTATATAGTAACAGTTTAGAACAATAAGATTTTCAAAATGCTTAATGCAGTTATTAAAAGTTGAAGTATTGTACACAAGAGTATTGTACCCAATTATAATTATTATTAGTTAAAGATATTTTCAAATAATTTTGTTGTTTCTTTTATATATATATATATATATATATATATATATATATATATATATATATATATATATATATATATAATATATCAGAGTGGGCTAAGTGTATAACTGTCTCGTTAAATCCAAACCCTCAACTGGTAAGAGCTGCTCTTTACGGAACAGGAATTCTAATCACTTGTGTATCACAAATTAACCTGGAGATATATTAGTTGCCACCTGTTGATTATGCCGGATCTTTCAACTTTTGAAACACAGCAGTATCGGTGTTTATCCAACAGAAGGTCTTTAGTTTTTTTGGTTTCTTTTTTGTCCTAAACGGATCCTACAGAAGCTGGTCTTCAAAATACTTTATGATTAAGTTACATTTCTCCTTGATAGTTTTATATTTTTTAATCGCTTGTCCGCAGTAAACCAGAAATACATGATAGTAGGGGCAAATGCAGACCTCTGTTGTGTGACAATTATGCGTGATGTACACTTACCTTTACTATCATTTTTTTTATGGAGGAAACTACGGATTCGCGAATTTAAACTAAAATTATTTTTTTTCAATATATTTATTCAATTATTTTCCGCATCCCACTTTCATGAAATTCAATGAAGATTGTAAAACGGTAATCTTAGACGAGCTTTAACTTTTTTCAATAATTACACCGGTATAATAATCCTCAGGAAACCGAAGAATACAATCCCATTAAAAGCACTCTTGCTTGAATAACGAGTCTTCCAGATGCTTTGTACGCACTTACCCCTTAAGGCAGGGGCAAGTGCGTTCTAAGTACTATTAAATTAAATTATCAGTCTCATCAAAATGGACGTGGTTGAAACGTAGGTTTGAATGTAATATTTAATCGTATAAAAATTTTAGGAAAAATCTAAATTCAAAAATAAAAATTTTACAGTCCTATAAAGTCGATCTTTATAGAATTTAGTGCGCAATTACTTACCCCACGTCATCCTACTTATTTATTTCTTGATTTCATTCATTTAATGAAATATAAATAATTTCCTTATATATAATATTCTAAAATATTTGTACTGTGCTTGTGAAGTATGCCTAATAGCATTAAAAATCAAATTTGAAACATTCTCTCTTCTCCATCCAAACAAAAAAATAATCCCCCTTATGAAAATACAAGATGGTCGCGATTCTCTCTAGAATATATATATATATATATATATATATATATATATATATATATATATATATATATATTATATACATAATTACACACATAAATATATTATTTTAATCATTGTTATTTTTATTGTCTATATTATTATTAATAAGCAACTTCTAATTTCTCCGTTCTAGCCTGCCTTAGTTATAGATCTTACGAATATAATAGATTCCTATCAGGCGGTCGACAGCTGATACAACTAAAAGTGTCAATTTGTATTCACTTGAGGTGAATTTCTGGATAATCCTCAGCTTGGACACCTGCCACTTGGCATGCCATTCAAACTGCTTTCAGGAATGCAATAAAATTAGTATTCTCTTCATTTTTTTTTTCTTTTAGGAACACTAGATTTTTACGAGGTAGGTTTTATGAGTTTTTGACATTATCGAAGGGTGAAATTGTAATTTTAAACATAGGATGCATTTTTACATCTTCAAGATTTGCAATTACTGTTGCGAAACGAAACTTACCAGGAACTCCTAGTCGAAGACCGACCCCAGATGAAGAACTCCCGATTAGGACAGACATCGTGATTTATCGGAGACGGCGATGATCGGAGGTGAACGGGAACTGCTTCCAGATCTGGGTCAGTTCCTGGTGTTGGAGAAAGTTCCCCGGAATCTGGATCTCCAGCTGGAGGATATATTCCAGTGGCTGTAGGCTGCGGCCTGTCTCATTGTCTTCCCCGTCGACAGTATCTCAATCTCTTAGACAGTATTTGTGGCCGTGTGGGTGGTTCTGTTGGTTCTAGATGGTGGCTTTGCTGGGAAAGCTCTCAACTTTTTCGAGAGACTTTAATGCTAAAAGCTTAAGTTGAGGCTATTGATGTCGATTTACATTTCATGTTGAAATTTCCTTTTATTTAATATTTAGGTCAAAATATGTTTCCTATATTTAATTTTTTTTATATGCGTATAATTAGGCAGGCGTATATAGAGCCTATATATGCACATTGCTACAGAGTAAATGATAATATTTCAGTAAAACCACGACTAAGATCATTACTCATCATTAATTAATGAACTTGGACTTAATTGATTGATTTTTTTATCTCTCAGATTTCTTTTCTGTTTGATGTTTCCGTATATTAACCTATCATCAGAACAACAATTTTTCTGCAATGCATTGTAATTTATCATTAATATTATACTACTTAATTTATATAGATATATCTATTACAATATTGCGTAATTTATATTACAATATAATTGTAAATTATAATAATTACTTTTAATCCTATTTGTCATAATTTCTATCTTACATTATCGTCCTTAATAAATAAATAAATCCATGTGAGTGTCTATATATTTGAAACATCACTTCGCTGTCACAACTGAGCTATTCCTAAATAAACATTTGGACTTTGTAATTGTTAATCTAGTATAATACTTCAGTTGTTCATTTCCCAAATATATACAACTAGTATACCCGAGCGAGAACTCTCGCATTAGATATCAATCCTTCTTCTAATCCCTAATACATAAGAAGTAGGACAACATATTTATTTGTGTAAACAATATTATATTACCAAAAAAGTTTATTTAACACACATATTTGGTGAAGTTACATAGTTTGTAATGACTATGTTGAAGTTACAGTTCATATTTATAAGTAATTAGCTTACCCCACTGGAAATCATCTCTTCAATTTAACAGTTAGGCAATTAGATTACCATTTTCAATGTGTAGTACTCATACATAGCAGTGCCCTTTAGGGTTGGACATGGGAAACATTATATAATTTCCCACTCATTAAAACTTTTTGTAAACAAACATAAATTGATATAAAGTTGCTATGACAACGGCACGTAAGCAAGATGGCCCGTGCGGACCTATATCGTGCGTTATCTCGAAAACGGTAGGTTTTTAAGCTTTAAAACGCTGGATCAATACGCTCCGTAGGAGCGTATATGATCTTGATGCAGGCGTCAATATCTTTAAAACCCAACTTATCCCGTCTCGATCTGCCGACTTTCAGTCGTCAAAGTTTTGAAACCTTCCAGTTTTTTCATCACTTTTATTTAAGCCCTTGTAAGATTTTAAGAATCAAAATAAGGATTCGTCACTTCTCCGTGAAATTTCCTGTCTTTTGATACCTCACTCGTCAAAATCCATCGCTCCTGAGAGCCGGAAAAGGGATCTATACTACCGTAATAATATATAGTAGTGATAATGTCTTTCAGTTGGAATTAGGTTTCTCCGATGTTTTACGAATATTACGTGTAATAAGTTTTGTTCAATTTCACCAAGAAGTTTGTTATTTTGTATTACGGTGTTATTTTATGGACTAGAAACAAAATGAATTCAATATATTTCATTCTCAAAATACTTCTTTGCCAAAGAAACCTAATTGTGGAATTAGAGAAAAAAGGTTATAGAAAAAAGGTGTGGCCTTTTTTGGCAAATCAAGAGCCATTTCTAAACTAATCCCAAAAGAAACCTCGACTTCAATTATACAAATTTGAAGATTAATAAATCTTGAAGTCGGGCAAAGCGCTGAAAAAAATATTCACAAATAAAGAGAGATTAAAAAAAAAAAAAACTTTTAGCTATTGCTATCTTTGAAAGCCTCTCCCCCCATTTACAATGGATTTTGTTAAGCCAAACTATATTTCTTGAACGGAATGTTGTCTTCTTTGCAATGGTGCAATTGTAACTTAATTACATTGAATAGTTGTTGATTGATCGCTTCCTATTCAACAAAAAACGCGGCTTTCTTAATAAAAAACACAAAAAATTAAGTTTCTTGCTTTTCTGCGTAGAATTAATCCATGGATCCATATGAGCTTTGTTGTTGCTTTTGAGGTCTGCTATCACGCTTTTGAATATTTTCCGTGACTTACGGGACACACCGTGTATAGCTAAGTCGCAAAATGGCATTTTTATATGTTTTTTTTTAAAACCTAAAATCAATAATAAATTCTAAACTATTGGATTAAATCGTCACGGGAGGGGTCTAATTCGATTCGGAAACAATAAAACTTTAAGAAACAATATCTTAAGTTGTGCAAATAATTCTTGAATGCCCCTCCTTTTAGGTTAACCCACTAAAATTTAGGAAGACTCGGTAAATCTCGATTTCTATCACCAAGAGGAAGAAAGTTATGACCAAAATTCATTGAATGTACAATTTTTGGTTTTATTGAGCTTTATTTTATGTTTTATGATCAGGTATTGATAAATTATTTTCCACTTCTATAATTTTGTTTTTATTGAAAACTAGTTTCGAATGTTATACATTCATCCTCAGTTCTGAAAACACACAAAAATTCAAAAATAAGCAATTCAAAATACAGTTTGGTATTATTATACATATTAAATTAAATGTATTATTAATTAGTATTATAAAACATTTATAAATTATGAATTTAATTAAGACAAGAAATCTAATACGTATTGGTACTCACCAAGGTTTAAGTAGATTATATCAAACATAAAAGTTTTCATTGGTTTGTTTTTCCAGTAATTCCGGTGAGTAATTGTTTTTCTGTTATAGATGGGAATAAATTTAAGATTGGACTATTGGAGATATTTATTTGGTCATTTATTACTTCATTTTATTATTTCAAGTGTTTCATATATATTTAATTTGAGGCTGTTTTCAACGTGATGTATTAATTTAACTCCTGAGTCTTTGATGAATTTATGATTATTTTCATTTAAATGAATTGCAAAGTTGGAATTATCTGTCTTATTATTAAATGCACGTATATGTTCCTTTAATCTCTGATTTAGCGATCTTCCAGTTTTTCCCGTATATTTGACTGCACAATCATTACAATTTAGTACATATACTCCGCTTTTTTGGAAAGAGCCTATTTTGTCTTTAGAAGAAGGAAAATATGAGGATAGGGTTTTTCTATTTTAAATGCAGGGTTTAACCCTGGTTTTTCAATTAATTTCCGACTTTGGTTGGATATAGTGCCATAATATGGAATCAAAACATGGGCGTGTCTTTGGGGGTTGTTGAATAGATATTATTAATTGTATTTTTTTGTATTTGTTTTTTCAGAATGTGATTGATAGTAGTTTTATTATACCCGTCATTTTTTGCTATGGAATATATTATTTCAATTTCTTTATTATAGTTCTTTTCATTTAATGAAAATGTTTTCTGTACTATACAGAAAATTACAAAAGTTAGGAGAAAATTTCAAATTATCAAAGCTTTTGATCCGTTAAAAATAAATTAGTGAATAAATATATTCTGTTATATATTCTAAAGAATATACCAGACATAGGTGACTTTTTTTATATAATATTCAATAATGTTTAAGCATCTCTACACCACCTTAATATGTATCCAAAATACAGAAGGATCAAAGACAAGAAATTATCAAATGGCAGAAAAACTTTTTATCTGTCGATTTGTCTGTTAATAGAAAGGGTGAGGAGTTAAAAAAACAGGAGGCGAAAATAAATTTTCCGGAAATTGTCGATTTAAGAAAACGAATATCTTGAAAACCAAAACAGATAAGAAAAAAGTTAACATAAACATTCTTGTAGGATATTTTATTATATTCAATTTTGTATAGAACTAATTTTTCACTCAAGATTTTTTTTACCTTTTTCCCTACCATAGTAACCCTATGAGAGGGTCGTGTATTTATAAAACGTACAGGTTCCATGCTGCAATAGGCATACTACTTGTATAATAGTGCTTTAGTTAGATTATATAATAATAGTATTGAGTGTTCAAGAAATATAAACATAGTAATACACATGAAGAAAACAGTATGAAGAAAAAATAAGAAAACAAAACAAAATAAATATCATAAAACAAAAAGAAAAAAGTCAAAACAAAAATATTGAATCTTAAACTAAACTTAAAAATGTTGACAAGCAAACAAAAAAAGATCGGTAATAACTTAAATTTAAATGTTGATGCGACGTTAAATAAAAATCAATGAAAAAAAAATAAATAAAAAATATACAAAATACTATAATTTTACAATTAGAACTAAAAAATACAATTAGATAATAAACAGATATAATTTTACTAAATAATATACATACTATATATATCTATGTTATAAACAGCTAAAACAAAAATAAGAATATATACTAAAACCATGACTAAAATAAAAATAACAATATATGCTAAATCCATTACTAAAATAAAGATATAATTGAAAAAAAAAAAGAAACCTTTCCATCCCCTCCACGCATGAAGTGGACAGGGTAGAGATGGGGACTTTTAGTATATTTACCTGCTAAGAACCCTCCAACAAATTCTCTAATCCAAATGCTTCTCCCCTCTCCATGTTCTGAACTCCTCTTTTGGCCATTCATTGACTGGACTAATATCTGACTCACCTACACATACCAGTCGATGACATGTAATTTCATGGTAATTATGACGTCAAGTATCACTTCATAGCCATCGTTTTGCTGACCTGTTTTAGAGTTTAGTATTTTAAGGCGAGATCTCTGGTCTCTGTTTATGTTTTTTTTTTTTTTTTTTCAGTTCTGATGAGGCATGAAATGGCAAAACATTGACTGATTATTTACTGCTATATGAAATACTCGAGGATTTGTTTTGGAATCTTCCAATAATATCGTAATAAGATTTTTGTTTTAAATTTTTTTATAATGGAATGATGGAGTGGCGAGACTGGAGTTCTTGGAGTGAAGAAGATTTCAGATTGTATTTCATAATATTTACATTTAATGAATATTTGAATTTACAAATATAACTCTTGGGAATTAATTGGTTATAAATAGTGCCTTTATAATTTAATCTTTACTCCCCCTCCAAAAAAAAAAAAAAAATTGTGGACATTTTAAGTATACTAGAAATTACATAAATACACTAAAAATGTTCATTTTCTTTTAATCTTCTCTCACAATAGTAAAATAAATTTTTTTTTTTTTAACAATTGGAGTAGGTATTACAATTCTGTGGACTATATCGGCGTTGTTTTTTGAAAAAGACTTAAGCGTCAAACATTCGAAATTTAGGTTTCAATTTATTATGTGACGAAAACACCACCTCAATCGATTCCCGCTCACGATATATCGAAATAAAATTTGAGAATGATCTAAAAATCGACTATTGATGACGTAAACACCAAATACTGACCACTCTCAACTCTCACTCTGGCTTTAAACAGTCCTAGAAGCCTTAAAAATATATTATAATTATAAAGGGTTTACCACCTTATTGAACACCTACTATATATAATAAAGAATACAATTTTTAAAAATATATTATTATATCTATATTATAAATCTTAAAAATATAATAAATTAAATTATAATATATTAAAAATTTCCTGTAAAGTTTGCTAAGTGGGGCTTACGTCTTTTTCAAAAAACGAAATCGATATATTCTTGGTCTATCAAGATGAAAATAATTTTTAAATGTTCCTTATTTAGTTTCTATAGAAATCAAATTTAGTTTCCATGGAAACATTTATTTTCTATTAAATAATATTAAAGTAAAAATTATTAACTAATACTACTATCATTTAAGTTTATGCTTTTTTTTGCTCACTCTCCTTTTACCTTTTATGACTTTAGATATCAATTTGTCTACAATCTTTATCTTTCCAGCGGTATATTATAATGGGTGTCATAGATAACCCGCCCCTCTTTTAAATTCTAGAATGTTAAAGATATCAGAATGGAATTTAAATCCGAATTGGTTGACCTGAAGTTAGTTTTAGGCGTATGAATTTGTACTCTACCGAAGTATAACATTGGAATTCCCAATGAGATGTAGTAATTTTTTTCCCTGATTCTTATTTTAAGACAAACTTATATCGAGTATTTTTTTAATCCAATGTGTACCGAGGGCTACTTCTAAAAAAAAAAAAAAATAAATAAACAAAGTTCCAAATTTCACTGAAGGAAAGCATATTTTAAAGAAAAATATTCAAATAAACGTATTAAAGAATTAGACTCACTTTGAAATAAGAAAACAGCAAAAATATTAATTGCGTTTTTAAGTATTTAATAGATTTATTATTATAGATTATTATTATTTGTGTTTGTTATAATTATTTTATAATAAAAATAAATTAATGATACAAATAACCTGAAGCTTGTCCAAAACACTCTTAATAATACTTTTGACCCTTTTTGCTATTTTCTTATTTATTATTGTCACTCTAATTTTTTTTTGGAAATAAATTGTCTCATTTCAAAGTGATTTTAATTCTCTAGAATATTTACTTGAATAGTTTTCTACAAAAAAAAAATAAATAAATAAATAAAAAAAAAATATAAAAAACTTTCCTTCAGAGAAATTTGTAACTTTGTCAAAAATATGTGTTTATTCCAATTAGCAACCTCGAGGAGCATCGAATCAAAAAAGTGCCCAAAATGAATTCGACTTAAAATTGTATTTCCTATCGGAATCATTAAAAAACATCACATAGGAAATTCCAGAGTTATAGTCGCTGGAAGTATACAAAAATACACCTCAAACTAACTTCAGGTTAACCAGTTGGGATCCTCTAAATTTCATTATCATCAGTTACAATTCGGTTTGGAGGGGACTGGTAAGGCTATTTCAGCTGTTGAACCCTTCGAATTAATTTGGCGTCCACTTTGACAAAGAGACAAATGATTAATTTAACAAATTGAAAACGGTAATTATTAAAATTGAAAGCTGTAATTATGTAATGTAATTAATTGAAAACTATAATTATGTAATGACGAATATGTTTTTCTTTTCTGCAAATACTGAGCTGGTTTGCACACATAATTTATTTTAATAGCAATAGATTACGTTTACTGGCAGCTAAACAAAGATAGTGTAGAAAACTCAAGAAATCGGGCATGTTCAAAACATGTTTACAGATGTAAAATTAATACTACCATAAAATATAACTCCCGATAGAACAACCTAAGAGCACGCTTTATCAAAATCAATTACGAAAATTCTCGCAGATGCCTAAAAAAAGTCAGTTTCTTCGCAGGACTCTAATTTCTCCGCGTATGTTCGAAGAATATATTATCATATTTTACTTAATATACTCTAATTTTAAACTGAGAAAATTTAATGTATTTAACTCAAATATTTATTCTAATATCGTTACTAATTGTTCGATGATTCGTGTTATCTAGTTTCTTCTTATTACCTTAGAAATAAATACCAGTTAAATAATTGTTTTCGAAAATACAGAAAACATATTTGTACAATTTCAATGTTGTAGGCATATTTTTTTTTTTGTAAATGTTTTTTCACCATGAATATGGACCGAATTCGAATAAAATTCGTGTTTTTTATTTGATAAAACAATAATCATAAAGATGAAAAAAATAAATTAAAGAAAGGAATTAACAATGTTATTACTTTCTTTTTTACTCAAAACTTTAATTAGGGATTGATAAATTATTTGCCACTTCTATAAATTTGTTTTATTGAAAACTAGTTTCGAATGTTATACATTCATCCTCAGTTCTAAGAGCACACAAAAAATTCCTTATTATTGAATTTAATAAAGACAAGAAATCAAATATCTTAATAAAATTCATAATTCATAAATGTTTTATAATACTGATTTATATTAATCTAATTTAATATGTATAATAATACCAACTATATTTTGAATTGCTCATTATTGAATTTTTTGTGTATTTTTAGAACTGAAGATGAATGTATAACATTCGAAACTAGTACTCAATAAAACAAATTTATAAAAGTGGCAAATAATTAATCAATCCCTAATTAGATTGATCCTTCTATACCATCATGCGGATGTCAACTGAAAACTTTAATGATAGTCGTCTTACTGAAATATTTAACAAGTTTGGTGATTTTGAAAATTTAAATACATTGGCATTAGATATCTGATGTGGACACCGCATGACTTCCTTGTACGCCTATTAAATTATAAATCGGCGGCTCAAAAAGTGATTCTGAATTTGGTTACTAGTTTCCGAAGATAGCAGTATCTCAAAAATGACAATCGGCGTCGCGACGTCCATCTATTGACACACACATAAGCTATTGTTTATGAAGGTATTATTCCGTTATTACATGTCGTTTTCTTCCTATGTCAATAGATAAAGCATTGGAAATCGACGATTTAAAAATTTTAAGCGGAAAAACCCGTTTAACTTATATGTTATCCTCCTGCTGCAGACTTATACAACTCACTGATGGGAAAAATGAGGAAAACAAGTATTTTATACTCAATTTTAACACACAAAACAAGTAATCAAATTGTTTAATTAGCGTGGGAAAAAAAAATTGCGTTTATAACCTTCATCACCGAACCATATGATCTCTGTAATAAATGTCGATATACCATTTGATTTAAGTTTATTATGACTTTCAAGTAAAGTACCCCTTTCGGCTTTTCAATTTCAACCAAAATTTATTATATTTTGATTATAATGATATAAAAGTATAATTTACCAAATTTGAAATGTTTTACATTATATTTTAATGTAATGTTTGATGAAAATCAATAATGACCTACAAGTAAAGCATTACTTCCGGTTAGCCAATTTTAACCAAAATTTGTTATGTTATTTATATTAGTATTAAGTCTTATGTACCAAATATGAGAAGCTTTGCATTATATTTTAATATAATTTTTGATGAAAATCAATAATGACCTTCAAGTAAAGTACTATTTCCGGTAATCATGCATTGATCAAAAAGAGCTGTTCACAACTAGATTTTACAGTAATCCAAAATACAAAGTTTAACTTTCTACGGTTTCTAAATGTTTCGACGAAATTGTCAAAATAAATTCCGAGATTGCAGTAAAAACGACACTCGGCGTCCCGACATCCATCTATTGACACACACACACATAAAACCACACCCTTGTTACTGGAGGTCTCATCATGTCGTTTTCCTTCAGTAGATAACTAGTTTCCAAGATATTTCTTCATGTTCCATGACGACAATAAAACTGTCAATATCACTGGATAAAGCAATAGAAAGCGACAGTTTCGACATTTTAGGCGGAAAAACCCACTTAACTAATATCTTATTCTCATGCTGCAGACTTGTTGATCCCACGAATGGGGAGGAAAACTAGTATTTTACACTCAATTTTAACACTTAAAACAAGTAATAAAAATGTTTAATTGTATTGGAAAACAAATTGCGTTTGTAACCTTTATTACAGAAACATATGATTTCTCTTTTAATTTTAATATAATTTTGGATGTAAGCTTAATGGCCTTCAATTAAAGTACCCTTTTCGGCTCACGAATCTTAACCAAAATCTAATAAATACAGTTATATCGATATAAAAGTCCTATTTACTAAATTTGAGATGTTTTACATTATATTTTAATATAATTTTTGATGAAAGTCTAATATGACCTTCAAGTAAAGTACCACTTTCGGGTTTCCAATTTATACCAAAATCTAGTATGTTATTTAAATGAACATATAAATTATAAATATTAAATTCGAGAAGTTTTGTCTACTATTTTAATATGATTTTTGATGGAAATCAATTATGACCTACAAGTAAAGTACCACATCTGGTGATTAAGCAGTGACCAAAAAGGATGGTTCACAACTAGATTTTAGGACAATCCTAAATACAAAATTTCAACTTTCTACGGCTAACTGTTTTTGAGTTATGCGAGATACGAACGTACGAACGTACGTACAGACGCCACGACGAAACTAGTCAAAATGGATTCAGGGATGGTCAAAATGGATATTTCCGTTGAAATCTGAAAACCGAAAATTTTCGCGATTACAATACTTCCTTTACTTCGTAGAAGGAAGTAAAAATGAGTGATAATTGTAAATTGTCAGAATTTATACAAGTAGTTAGGTGCTAATGTTTTAAATATTATTATTTTACATGCTAATAATAAGTAAATGGATTTTGATGGAAATCAAAAGAACAAGTAATGGAGGCTATTATTATATAAAATAATAAATAGATAAACATTCAGGTTATTAAGTTATAAATATTTTTGTATATAAATTCTGTCTTGAGAATGCAGGTATTTTTTTTTTCTTGTACTAAATATTCGAAGGCATTTAGGCCATAAGGATGAAGAGAATGTTCAGCACATTTTGTTACTTTCTATTCTTCCCGATCCAATATCAAATCCTTCCCAGTTCTTCAATATCTATATGTCAGCTTAAAATTATTTTTAATGGCATATTTAAAAGGATTATATTTTCATATTTTACCCGGATTCTTTTTACTTCCTTGTACGAAGTAAAGGAAGGAAGTATTATGATCGCGAAAATTTTCGGTTTTCAGATTTCAACGGAAATATCCATTTTGACCATCCCTGAATCAATTTTGACTAGTTTCGTGGCGTCTGTACGTATGTTCGTACGTAAGTTCGTTCGTATTTCGCATAACTCAAAAACGTTTAGCCGTAAAAAGTTGAAATTTTGTATTTAGGATTGTTGTAAAATTTATTTGTGAACCTCCCGTTTTGGTCACTGCTTGATGCTTGAAGTGGTACTTTACTGAAAGGTCATAATTGATTTCCATAAAAAGTTATGATAAAATACTATGCATAACTTCTCAAATTCAGTATTTATAACTTATATATTAATTTAAATAACATACTAGATTTTGGTCCAAATTGGAAAACCGGAAGCGGTACTTTACTTGAAGGTCATATTAGACTTTCATAAAAAAATATATTAAAATATAATGTAAAACATCTAAAATTTGGTAAATAGGACTTTTATATCGATATGAATGTATTTACTATATTTTGGTTAAAATCGGTGAGCCGAAAAGGGTACTTTACTTGAAGGTCATAATAAGCTTACATCAAACATTATATTTAAATTAAAAGAGAAATCATATGTTTCGGTAATAAAGGTTACAAATGCAATTTGGTTTCCAATCCAATTAAACGTTTTTTTTTTAATTTGTTTTAAGTGTTAAAATTGAGTCTAAAATACTAGTTTTCCTCCCCATTAGTGAGATCAACAAGTCTTCAGCATGAGAATAAGATATTAGTTATGTGGATTTTTCCGCTTAAAATGTCGAAACTGTCCATTTCTAATGCTTCATC
This sequence comes from Rhaphigaster nebulosa, assembly GCA_948150685.1. Lineage (NCBI taxonomy): Eukaryota > Metazoa > Arthropoda > Insecta > Hemiptera > Pentatomidae > Rhaphigaster > Rhaphigaster nebulosa. Next base: position 6,783,415 of record OX411308.1, read on the forward strand.
CAGTGATATTGACAGTTTTATTGTTGCCACGGAACATGATGAAATATCTTGGAAACTAGTTTCCTACTGAAAGAAAACGACATATAACAACGGAATGAGTCCTCCAGTAACAAGAGTGTGTGTCAATAGATGGATGACGGGACGCCGAGTCTCGTTTTTACTGCAATCTTCGGAAACTAGTAACCAAATTCAGTATCACTTTTTGAGCCACGGATTTATAATTTAATAGGCGTACAAGGAAGTCATGTGTTGGCCACATTGTAGTGACTCTGCAACAGGTTGCACCAAGGTTTCCATGTTTCGTCTCTGTATATTTAATCAACAATATACAAAACATTTAGATCAGTTGACATCCGCATGATGGTATAGAAGGATCAATCTAATTAGGGATTGATAAATTATTTGCCACTTCTATAAATTTGTTTTATTGAAAACAAGTTTCGAATGTTATCACATTCATCCTCAGTTCTAAAAACACACAAAAAATTCAAACATAAGCAATTCAAAATATAGTTTGGTATTATTATTCATTAAAAATTAAATGTATTATAAATTAGTATTATAAAACATTTATGAATTATGAATTTAATTAAGACAAGAAATGAAATACATATTGGTACTCACCAAGGTTTAAATGGATTATATCAAACAGAAAACTTTGTACAAACTTTTCTGTTTGATATAATCCATTTAAACCTTGGTGAGTACCAACATGTATTTGATTTCTTGTCTTAATTAAATTCATAATTCATAAATCTTTTATAATACTGATTTATATAATTTAATATGTATAGTAATACCAACTATATTTTGAATTGCTTATTTTTGAATTTTTTGTGTGTTTTTAGAACTGAGGATGAATGTATAACATTCGAAACTAGTTTTCAATAAAACAAATTTATAGAAGTGGCAAATAATTTATTAATCCCTAATTAAAACATTTAGAAGCTAAAGAATATCAAACTTGTAACAAAAATTGCGAAAATGATAAGTATTTATTATAGACAAAACGGCTTTCAAAAGTTCAAGGTTTGGTAGAACGAAATTGCATGTTTTGAGAAACAAAAAAAATATAATTATTGAATTGTGTATAATATCGGCGATTTTACCTTGAAAAAGAGAATGCTTTGTGCGAGTCCATTTTATCCAATAAATTAGCTATTATTAAATTACGTTTAGAAAATTTGCCAATCGTTTCAGAAAAATTCTCAAAAAAAGGAAATTATTACTATGGCAAATGCGCAATAATTGAATGTGACGAACTTCATTAATAAAAACAAGTTCATTAATAACAACAACTTCATTAGGAAAAATGAATCATTATTGTGCAAAAATTTAAAACATTCATGTTTTCAAATCATCAGGATATGAGATTATTAAAGATTATTATTATTAGGGGATTGATAAATAATTTGCCATTTCTATAAATTTGTTTTATTGAAAACTAGTTTCGAATGTTATCACATTCATTCTCAGTTCTAAGAACACACAAAAAATTCAAAAATAACCAATTCAAAATATAGTTTGGTATTATTATACATATTAAATTAGATTAATATAAATCAGTATCATAAAACATTTATGATTTATAAATTTAATTAAGACAAGAAATCAAATACATGTTGGCACTCAGCAAGGTTTAAATGGATTATATCAAACAGAAAAGTTTGTACTGGTTTCTCCTCGTATTGAACTAACAACGAACGAAGGTAGGATGTTTATAGTGGTTATTGTACACGGTTTAAGGGTCGGGTTTTTTTCAGTAATGCCGTTGAGTAATTGGTTTTTCTGTTAGAGATGAGATGGGAATAAATTTAAGATTGGACTATTGGAGGTATTTATTTGGTCATTTAAGCAAAAATCTGGATTGGATTTGAAGGATTTTATTATTTCAAGTGCTTCATATATATTTAATTTGAGATTGTTTTCAACGTGATGTATTAATTTAACTCCTGAGTCTTTGATGAATTTATGATTATTTTCATTTAAATGAATTGCAAAGTTGGAATTATCTGTCTTATTATTATATGCACGTATATGTTCCTTTAATCTCTGATTTAGTCATCTTCCAGGTTTTCCCGTTTTTGCTGCACAATCATTAAAATTTAGTTCGTAAATGATTAATATTGTAAATTGTTCATTATTGTTTTTATAGTATGTGGATAAGAAAAGAAAAAAAAAACCAAAAAAACAACCTCATAGGGATAGGATAAAAATGAAACAACATCCTCCATAAGTTTATATTTTCAGTTAAATAAATATAGACCATTTAGTTCAATAATTTATTTCCAATATCGGAAGGAACTATTCAGTTTTATTCAAAGGATCCAAGCAAAGTTATTCCAATCCCGAGATGGAACGAAAGGGAGCTTTATAACCGACGAAATTTCCACCGCAGCTCATGCATTTTGTATTAACTCGAGATAATAGGAGGGAATTTAGACCCCGTTTCGACCTCAACCCGGGTCTTAAAGAGAGCTTTTGAAACGTAAACTCAGAGAAGTTCTTCTCAGATAGAATATTCAACATATTTTTTTCCTTTCTGAAGTACTGTTGCCGTATCAAGCGGATGTTGAACTCGGTTTCTTCAAGAGTAGCCAGCACTTGTTAAACGATCAATGCGATTCTTAATATTTCAAGAAATAATCAAACACTTTCATCGCCTTTTAGCCTGATGTTCATATTTTATTAATTAAAATCTAAAAAGATATTTTTAATATTTTTCGTCTTATATAAAATAATTATATTTGGTGCAAATTCTGGTCTCTTCCAAAAATACTTTTTTATCCTTAATTTCGGTGTTATTTTTAATTCCTTCTCAGTTCTCTTATAATATTTTGAGACAATCATCAACTGGTACATTCGTAAAGAGTGACTGTACATCTATTGTTATCATTTCGATTTCATCTTTTTTAATTTTAATATTTTTAAGAACTTATTTCATTTTTATTGCATTTTTTTTATTATTACATCAAAACTATTGTTTTTATTTAATTGGTTAAGAGTTGGATTTAAAAATTTTGACAAGGTCTCTTTTGGTCTATTAATATTATTTATTATAAGTCTCAACTTATTCTTATCTTTATGAAGTTTAATTATCCATGCATTCTTGGAGGTATAGAATCTGATGATAATAACTTATTATTGGTACACTTATTTATTTATTTATATATATATATATATATAAATAAATAAATAAGTGTACCAATAATAAGTTACTATCATCAGATTCTATACCTCATATATATATATATATATATATATATATATATATATATATATATATATATATATATATATATATATGAGGTATAGAATCTGATGATAGTAACTTATTATTGGTACACTTATTTATTTATTTATATATATATATATATATATATATATATATATATATATATATATATATATATATATATATATATATAGAATCTGATGATAGTAACTTATTATTGATACACTTATTTATTTATTTATATATATATATATATATATATATATATATATATATATATATATATATATATATATATATATCCTAGTTTAAATTTTTTTTGTTATTAATTTTATCTATTACTTGTGTTTTAAGATTGTTTCTTACTGTACTAAAATTATTTCTGTCCTTAAGCAGTAATTCCATTTTATTACTGTAATCGCTTTTCTACATTACTACAATATTTTTTTGTTTTATCAGATTTTATTACCATTATTTCTTTATTTGATCGAATGAATTATTAATCTTTATGTTAAGAGGTGATTTTATTTTATTCTTAACTGAAATATAATTATTTATTAGTGAACAAATTTTAATTCTAGTAGCCTTAATGCGATATTCTGATGTGTGAATATTATTGAAATTGTTTTAAGTCAATGATTAAATTGATTATTTCTCTATCTTTTGTAAATAAAAACTAAAATTCTTTACTAATGAAAATAAGTTAAGAATATTTATCGGTATTACTAAATTACTTTCATTTTCAACTCTATTTTTAATTTTATACAGATTATTATATTTGCTTAGCATATTTATTTATAATAAATATCTATATAAATGGAGTGAATATAAATATTTATTTATTAAAAATATACATAACTTATTAATAGAAAATTTTTACCCAAGAAATTTAATAAATAATATAGGGTATAGTCAGGTCAATTATAATAAACATGAAAAGAATGATAATATGATCAAAGACAAATAGAAAATAAAACAAATATAACCGTGAAAATAAACAAAAATACACAAGAAGTAATCACAAATTTTACTAAAGTAAAGAAATAGAAATAAATAAAAAAAAGAAGAAAAAAAATATACAAAACAATACAATAGAACTTATTATAAAATGACATATATACAAGGACTAACTGATAATATAAAAAAAAGTTTCACAACATACGATCTTTCACAAATATGATTAGGCATGTACAGTAATAAGAAGTTATGTAAATATATAAATAATATGAAAAAATAAATAAAATTATTAGATAATTCTTTATGTTAATGATTATTAACCTCTTCGAAAGTGGTTATTTATGATCTGAAAATTCTTAGCTGAAGTCGGTTCTAGGTCACTAAAAAAAAGTACCAAAAACTGAAATGGAAAACGACGAAAATCTTAAAGCAACATTTTTACTTCCTTGTACGAAGTAAAGGAAGTATTGTAATCGCGAAAATTTTCGGTTTTCAGATTTCGACGTAAATGTCCATTTTGACCATCCCTGAATCCATTTTGACTAGTTTCGTAGTGGCGTCTGTACGTACGTACGTTCCTATCTCGCATAACTCAAAAACAGTTAGCCGTAGAAAATTGAAATTTTGAATTTAGGATTGTCCTAAAATCTAGTTATGAACCACCCTTTTTGGTCACTGCTTGATCACCGGAAGTGGTACTTTACTTGAAAGTTATAATTGATTTCCATCAAAAATCATATTAAAATAGTAGACAAAACTTCTCAAATTTAGTATTTATAATTTATATATTCATTAAAATAACATACTAGAATTTGGTATAAATTGGAAACCCGAAAGCGGTACTTTACTTGAAGGTCATATTAGACTTTCATCAAAAATTATATTAAAATATAATGTAAAACATCTCAAATTTAGTAAATAGGACTTTTATATCGATATAACTGTATTTATTAGATTTTGGTTAAGATTCGTGAGCCGAAAAGGGTACTTTACTTGAAGGCCATTAAGCTTACATCCAAAATTATATTTAAATTAAAAGATAAATCATATGTTTCGGTAATAAAGGTTACAAACGCAATTTGTTTTCCAATACAATTAAACATTTTTATTACTTGTTTTAAGTGTTAAAATTGAGTGTAACATACTAGTTTTCCTCCCCATTTGTGGGATCAACGTCTGCAGCATGAGAATAAGATATTAGTTATGTAGGTTTTTCCGCTTAAAATGTCGGAACTGTTGATTTCCAATGCTTTATCCAGTGATATTGACAGTTTTATTGTTGTCACGGAACATGAAGAAATATCTTGGAAACTAGTTATCTACTGAAGGAAAACGACATGATGAGACCTCCAGTAACAAGAGTGCGTTTTTACTGCAATCTTCGAAAACTAGTAACCAGATTCAGTATCACTTTTTGAGCCACGGATTTATAATTTAATAGGCGTACAAGGAAGTCATGTGTTACCCACACATCGGCTATTTAAATTAAAATTTTTACGAAATTTATGAATAAGAAGAATCTTATTAAATTTGTCCAATAGATTCGATTGGTTTTATCGAAAATAAAAAGATATTGTTCTAATAATGTATTTTATTAACCCCTGCAATAAACAATTTAATCGAAAAGAATAATTATCGAGTTTATAATGAAATAAATTACCCTTAAGTGGTATTACATAGTTATTATAGTTAGTAATATCAAGGTATTGGAAGGAACAGTATACTAAGAGCTGCGAAGGAATGCACCTCCTGCGGTGGCCTTGCAAGGCTGCAGGGAAAGTCGGAGCAACTCAACTGCATTCCAATCCGCTATCATGTCTCCTTCTCTTTTACACCTACTTTTATACATTTATTTACTGCGAAATATAATACATATATACATATATATATATATATATATATATATATATATATATATATATATATATATATATATATATATATATATATGTATATACACACACATATACAGTCGAACTTCTATATATCGAACTTTTTAAAGGAACCTTGAATTTTTATTAAAAAAATTATACTCTATATCGAAAAAAATTTCTAAATAATAAAATATAAAATGTGATTGTCATAAAAAAGAAATCCCTTAGTTTACGTACGTAAGAATGGGTAATAATTAAATAAGAAAAAAAAATATTCCACTGGTTTACAGGAGTACCTGAATTCTTTGAATCTCTTTCATAACAGAATGAAATTTTCGTTTGTCTTTCGTGTTGTGAACATTGCTCCTGTAAACCTTTGGAATTTCTACTAACAACTGTTAAGAGGTCTAGATTTTTAAACCAGACTATACTTTCACACACTGCGCATGCGCAATTAAATCCTCAAACCGGCGGATCCTTCTCAGTTGGAACGCTGGTGTAGGGTTAGGTCAGACTTCCCGCCTTTTTACGAAGGGGTATTGCAATGCTAAGAAGACTCTCTACAGAGGAAAAATGTTAATTTGATCCATGACCAACTCATTCGGGTTATGCTATTAACAATTTCGATCCAAGGACCAAGTCAGGAACTGCGAACCATTATACGCCAGGGAGCGGAAGAATGGTAAGCCAGAGGTGTAGTAATGATAAACGATTGCGCATCCGGATTCGTTGAAGCTCAACGCCGCCTTATCGACTAAACTTCGTGGACGAAAATCTATTGATCCTTTGTTTTACACATAATTGGTAGATTTTTTTTCACCACTTGGACTAAACTTCCCAGATCCGAAGCTAATAGAACGTTGAAGAGGCCATGGTATTTAAACATCAAGATGGTGTAGGAAAGAAGGCGGTGGGGACAAGAGATCTATTCGGTAAAAGGCGGGAAGTCTGACCTAACCCTACATGACTATTCCAAGTGAAAAGGATCCATCGGTTTGAGTATTTAATTGGGCATGCGCAGTGGGTGAAAGTATAGTCTGGTCTGAGAATCTAGACCTCTTCAAGGTCGTTAGTAGCGATTCCAAAGGTTTACCATTGCTCCTAAACATGATTTTCCTTATCTTAATTATTTAGATATTAATAAATTTATATATTTTTATAATTAGTTTATTTTTTCCATTTATTTTCATCATTATTTTTATTGCTTTATTTTGTCTTTAAATACGATACGAATTATAATTGCAAATAAACTTTTTTAAATAACTGATAAACTTTTAATATAATGTATCAAATATGTTACACATTCAATTTTAATTACATTTTGTCATCCAATTAAAAATAAAAAAAATTATAGCAAAAATAATGTACTATTTTTTTTTTTAGAGTTTTTAGAGGTTTTTCCAGGATTCTTCGAACCTTGAATTTTTGAATTTGGGAACATTGCTCCTAAATATGATTTCCGTTATGAATTAAACACAAATAGACAAAGCTATCTTGCACGAAAACAAAAATAAAAATTAATTTCTATATATGTTTGCATATTTTTAGTACGTGTCCTTATTAAATTATAAATGTACCTTTGTAAAAAAAATCTGCAATCACAGATATAATTTGTACAATTTTTAAAATAAATGTTACTGATCGTTCAGTTTGTTTTTTCTTTAACCCTAAATAATTTTTTTGTTAAATCATTAACCCTGAAAAATTGCCTTTGGTACGCCTTTAACCCTAAAGTATAGCTATAGTTGTTTTTAGCCTGAAATGGGTGAAAAATTCCAATCTTTCTATTTATCGCAATTTCCATATTTCTAATTGTTGTCAAGGAACCTTCATATTTGTTATATGGAGGTCTGCTGTATATAGTAAATCTATTATTTATTCATTATTAATAGAGGATATGAGACCAAATTAGTATAAAAAGTTTTTAAATATTCCGACAGATGAAAACGCTTGGTCTATCCAAATACAGTCGAACTTCTCTATATATCGAACACGAAGATTCCATTAAAAAAATCGATATATGGAATTTTGGGCATATAGAAAGATTGCAGTTTTTCACCATTTTTAGGCTAGAACAATTACAGCCATTCTTTAGGGTCAACAATGTTGAACGATCAATAGCACTTACATATTTAAAAAATTGTACAATATAAATCTGTGATTGCAGATTTTTTTACAAATGTGCATTTATAATTCAATAATTAGATGTATTAAAAATATGCAAACATGTATAAAAATTAATTTATTTTTGTTTTCGTGAAAAATAGCTTGTTTTATATCTATTTGTGTATAATTCATCACCGAAGTTATATTTAGGAGTAATGTTCACAATAAGAAAGTCAAAGTTGAACTGAAATTTAAATGAAAATTTCACTCTATGTTAGCAAAGAGATTCAGAGAATTTAGGTACTCCAGTACTTCTTCTGAACAAGATCTTCCCTGAATTTCCATTGCTTTGCAAACCAGTGGAACATTTTTTTTTTCTATTTAATTATTACCCATTACTATGTAAAAAAACTAAGGGCTCTTTTTTATGACAATAGCATTTTATAATTTCTTAAATGGGAATTTTGTTTCGATATATAGAAATTTTCGATGCATGGAAGTTCGATATCCAGAGGTTCGACTATAATAATATTTTTACTTGAAATGAAATGTAATTGTGGCCTAAGCCATTTGCTTCACAAGAGTGTCAAAATTAGCTAGATATCAGTGGCGTAGCCAGAGGAGGGGTTCAGGGGTCTTCCCCCTCCCCCCGGGTATTAAAAAATACTGTTAATTATTCTTATCTATAAACAAAAATTGTATAAACCCATTTGAATTTTGTTTTATAAATAATATACCTAAGTATAGAAAATATTACAAAGAGAGAGGTCCCCCTTGCATCCACGGTTGGGGTGAGTTCCTTTAAAGTTGATCCTTGGATCGGCCCCCACCCCCATCCGAAATGAAATCCTGGACGGAACCCCATACGTACCATCAATGAAAAGGGTCCTGCAAAAGAGGTCCTTCGAAGAACGAGTACCGTCGTTTTTTAATAAATAATCTCAATTTAAAAAAAAAAAATAAATTTAAAATAAATATATATATATATATATATATATATATATATATATATATATATATATATATATATATATATATTATATTATATATTGTAATATAATATAAATATATATGTAATAAAATATATATATAATTGTAATATAATATAAATTGCTAGGAGAATAGCGTCCAAACTTGAAACCCGTGGAAGTAAATGGACTACAAAAACTTTTTAGTAAGTGTATAATATAATAATTATGCTAAAAAATAGGAAGCTACGGACGAGATCTATTCATATTATATTTTTGAAATTTGAAATTTCATATGTAAATAAAAAAAGTATTATTTTTTAAATTAGTGATTTCTTTATCTTTTAAAATCCAAAGTTAATGTTAGTTATTATTAAAAAAAAAAAATGTTATTTCTTTATTATACAGGTAGTTATAAAACCTAGTTAACTCCCAGGGGTAAACCTAATTATGTTAGTTACCAAACTAGTCATTCGGTTATTAGGGCCTAACGCATCGATGCTGAACTACAAGATTGGCCTAACCAAAATCTTCCCTCTATTTAGTCAGGAAAACTTGCAGATTTGAGTGTATCAAACGAACAAAATTAATTATTATGGTCACTGGAAAGCGAAATTCTAAAAAAAAATAGTATTGTTAGCAAATTGAAAATCGAAATAAAAAGTAAAAAACAAAATATAACTTCATTACGGATTCTTGTGAAAACTTCATTAACATTAATTTTTAGATGCAATGTAAAATGAGTAGCCCAGTTTCCAATTTGCAAAATTTTTGCCAATCGTGGAAAAACCGTTTGCTATAATAAAAAAAATAGTACATTATTGTTGCTATTATTTTTTTAATTTTCAATTGGATGCCAAAATGTAATTAAAATTGAATGTCTAACATTCAATATTTGATACATTATATTAAAAGTTTATTAGTTATTTAAAAAAGTTTATTTGCCACTATCATGAGTTTATTTGCAATTATAATTCGTATCGTATTTAAAGACAAAATAAACATAAAATAATCATGAAAATAAATGGAATAAAATAAACTAATTATAAAAATATATAAATTTAATAATATCTAAATAATTAAGAAAATGAAAATCAACATCGAGTTAATAAAATATAATAAAGTAATTCATCTTAAAAATAGCCATACTTATTTCCAGTATTTTCACTCAGCATGGGGAATACCGAACCAAGTTTTACCCCTCTTCCCTCAACATGAAAAGTAAAACAGAACTGCGCGTAGGTATATGTACTATAATTAGAGTTGTGATTCGTAACTGTCTGAGAAGTTATATGTTAATGTGTATTTATATTATATTGTTTGTAATTATATTTGTATTATATTATAGATTATGACTTTTTACATGTAGCATGAATATGAGTCTATGCATATATGTATTATTTTTTTGTACTTGACTGTACAAATTGGATGAAAATAAATTTTATTCTGGAACTTTTAGTCCCCTTAGAATAACAGAAAACTTGCAGCTTACGTAGAGTAAATAATTAATAAAAGTTAAATAATAAAATGAAATAAAGGAGATTTTGATAATTACAGACATTTAAATCATAATTAAATATATATATATATATATATATATATATATACATATATATATATATATATATATATATATATATATATATATATATATATGTAAATATAGTACTTGCATAATTGTGGAAGATTTATAGTTAAGGAGATGGAGAAATAATTGAAGGATTTTAAGGATGAGGATTTACGACTGGCATTGGGTAAGGAATTCCAAAATGAAGTAGCTCGAAAGGTAAAGGATCTTTTGAAAGAGGCAGTTCTATGAAATGGTATGTACAAGTTTGTAGGTTGGGATCTGGCGTTTAAGGAGTGTACAGAGGTATGCCACTTTAACTCGGCATAGCAATCAATGAATGAAAGGATTCATTCAAATTTTCCATTAGTTCCATTGATAAGTTCTGTAATTAATAGCATATTAATATTGTTAGATTATGGCTCTTTAATTATGGAAATATGTTTTTTTTTTTGTTTTTTTGGTCTTGACTTTTTATACGTAAGATGAGTAGGAGGCTGGATATGTATATGTTTTTGTTTTTGACTGTACAAAATGAAAGGATTCATTCAAATTTACAAGTAGTTCCATTGATAAGTTCAGTAATAAATAGGATTAGATTATGACTTTTTATACGTATGAGTGTGGAAATATGTATTTTTTTTTTGTATTTGACTGTACAAAATGAAAGGTTCCATTCAAATTTTCCATTTGTTCCATTGATAAGTTCTGTAATTAATAGTATATTAATATTGTTAGATTATGGCTTTTTACACGTAGGATGAGTATGAGTCTGGAAATATAATTTTATTTTTTTTTATTTTTTTTTTTTGGTCTTGACTTTTTATACGTAAGATGAGTAAGAGGCTGGATATGTATATGTTTTTGTTTTTGACTGTACAAAATGAAAGGATTCATTCAAATTTTCAAGTAGTTCCATTGATAAGTTCTGTAATTAATATTGTTAGATTATGACTTTTTATACGTATGAGTGTGGAAATATGTATTTTTTTTTTGTATTTGACTGTACAAAATGAAAGGTTCCATTCAAATTTTCCATTTGTTCCATTGATAAGTTCTGTAATTAATAGTATATTAATATTGTTAGATTATGGCTTTTTACACGTAGGATGAGTATGAGTCTGGAAATATAATTTTATTTTTTTTTATTTTTTTTTTTTGGTCTTGACTTTTTATACGTAAGATGAGTAAGAGGCTGGATATGTATATGTTTTTGTTTTTGACTGTACAAAATGAAAGGATTCATTCAAATTTTCAAGTAGTTCCATTGATAAGTTCTGTAATTAATATTGTTAGATTATGACTTTTTATACGTATGAGTGTGGAAATATGTATTTTTTTTTTGTATTTGACTGTACAAAATGAAAGGTTCCATTCAAATTTTCCATTTGTTCCATTGATAAGTTCTGTAATTAATAGTATATTAATATTGTTAGATTATGGCTTTTTACACGTAGGATGAGTATGAGTCTGGAAATATAATTTTATTTTTTTTTATTTTTTTTTTTTGGTCTTGACTTTTTATACGTAAGATGAGTAGGAGGCTGGATATGTATATTTTTTTGTTCTTGACTGTACAAAATGAAAGGATTCATTCAAGTTTTCAAGTAGTTCCATTGATAAGTTCTGTAATTAATATTGTTAGATTATGACTTTTTATACGTATGAGTGTGGAAATATGTATATTTTTTTGTATTTGACTGTACAAAATGAAAGGTTCCATTCAAATTTTCCATTAGTTCCATTGATAAGTTCTGTAATTGATAGTGTATTAATATTGTTCGATTATGACTTTTTATACGTAGGATGAGTATGAGTCTGGAAATATAATTTTATTTTTTTTTATTTTTTTTTTTTGGTCTTGACTTTTTATACGTAAGATGAGTAGGAGGCTGGATATGTATATTTTTTTGTTCTTGACTGTACAAAATGAAAGGATTCATTCAAGTTTTCAAGTAGTTCCATTGATAAGTTCTGTAATTAATATTGTTAGATTATGACTTTTTATACGTATGAGTGTGGAAATATGTATATTTTTTTGTATTTGACTGTACAAAATGAAAGGTTCCATTCAAATTTTCCATTAGTTCCATTGATAAGTTCTGTAATTGATAGTGTATTAATATTGTTCGATTATGACTTTTTATACGTAAGATGAGTAGGAGGTATATTTTTATTTTATATTTTATTTTATATTTTTATTTTTTTATATTTTTATATGTATATTTTTTTTATTTTTGTACTTGACTGTACAAAATGAAAGGATTCATTCAAATTTTCCAGTAGTTCCATTGATAAGTTCTGTAATAAATAGGGTTAGATTATGACTTTTTGTACGTATGAGTCTGGAAATATGTATTTTTTTTTTGTATTTGACTGTACAAAATGAAAGGTTTCATTCAAATTTTCCATTAGTTCCATTGATAAGTTCTGTAATAAATAGGGTTAGATTATGACTTTTTATATGTATGAGTCTGGAAATATGTATTTTTTTTTTGTACTTGACTGTACAAAATGGAAGGTTCCATTCAAATTTTCCATTAGTTCCATTGATAAGTTCTGTAATAAATAGGGTTAGATTATGACTTTTTATACGTATGAGTCTGGAAATATTTTTTTTGTTTGTACTTGACTGTACAAAATGGAAGGTTTCATTCAAATTTTCCATTAGTTCCATTGATAAGTTCTGTAATGAGCTTCCGAAAGTATCAGCTGATCCACCTTTCCTAGATCACGAAAGGCTGTCGGATGCGGCCTACTTCAGCCTCTCTAGAAAGTGCAACGCAACCTTCGACTCGACTTAAAATATATTGGCTTACTTTTGGTTTTTTTTTCCCTCCCCCCCCCCTTGTAACTTACCTTGCTCAGAGAACCGGTTGGACTTTCTTAAACGAAACTATCTGGCACTTTGGTCGATTAGATCTGTTATTTTAAAAGGTCAAGCGTTCGAAAAGTCTGGCTTTGCATGTCAGCTTCCAAACCTCGACTTGATTTACATAATCTGCATAAAAATATGTCACAATCAGTTTTATAAGGCGGATCCAAAATAGAGCTGATTTTAAATGTCTAGGTCAAAATCTATCAGAGAAGGATATATTGATGGTTAAGAAAGTAATACCTCGGATTTTCATACCTACTACTTTTTCCGTTGGAACAAAAAACTGTTTTAAAACGCAATTAAAAATCAAAAACTCGTCCAATTTTTTATATAGTTTTTATGACTCTAAGAAGAAATGTCAAAATACTCGAATATTTTTCAGTTTTTCGACTGTTCTCTGTTATTTATAATACGAATTTGCACCAGATTCTTGATATCATTTTTCACACATATACCAAGATCATATCAGTCCACTATAAACCAGAAATCAAATCCAGTTGGAAAAAAAATCGGAATTGTAAATGTAGATCCTGTTTTCTTTGTCTAGTACACGTCCAGTCTTATCAGTCTCTGCTCGTTTTCATTCCAATCCTCGGTATAGAAAAAGCCAATACTCTTCATCCTCGTATAAAATTGTTTCAATGAGTAAGTGTCATCATGTTTGGCAGTCAGAATAACTCGCTCAAAGCTATTTCCTTTATTATAAAAAGCTTATTAAAACTTTATGCAAAAGTTTAACAGCGAAACATTGACTGCTACTTATGTTGTAGACTTTGCCCGAAATAGATATACCTCTTTTAATTACAAACTCCTTGCCCATACTAACCCATTAGTGCGTAACCTTTCATCCCAAACTATTCCCGATAATCCTACGAGGCGTCTGAAAAGAAGATGGCCGCGGGACCTCCTAATTTTCATACTAACAAAAATATTTATTCTAAATTTTCTGTCACAAGTGTTACCATGCTAAAGGATTGGGGATAGGTAACACTTGTGATATTTTTTAAATTTAGCATGACGTTATTCAAGACTGATTGCGTTTTTTAACTTTCCTAAAATATCAAAATTTATTTTATTTATGCTTTTTTTTATGTAGACTGATAAAATGGGATAGTGTTAAGTGTATTTCGAAATAGCTACTATTTCGAAATAATTAAATCGTAAAACTATTGACAATGAATAGAAATACCTATATATTTTTTCTTCTTTTTTTTTTTTGGAAAAAAAATTTAATTCCCCAATTGCTTCGAAAATAACCGAGATAATAGTTTGGTAAGAGTTAAACATCTCCAGCACAAAATCGTATTCGGAAACACGTGGTCATACTTGTGACATAACACTAGCGATGCGAAGGACAACGAGTTAAAATATCGTAAATCGTCAAAAAAAGTAGTTTGGGGCTGGAAGAATGAACAAGCCGAGTTTTTTTTTCTAAATGGTGGCACTTTTAATTTCTCGCACTTTTATTTTTCTCGCACTTTTTGATAGTTTTGACCTTAATTCAGTGAAAAAATGAGTTAATGTTATGAGATGATATTTATTTCGAAATATATATCAGCTTAAGTACCGTAATAGAACTGTTGAGTTTTATTAATTTTATAAATTAAGTTTGCCCCCCTCCGGAAAAAAAATCCTAGTATCGGTTCTGCCATTCTCCGCAATAATTCCAGGTTATCTGCTTCTAGAGAAATCGATAGCAAAACTATCGAAATGAAAGGAAAGTATCGTTACTTTAGTTGTATCGTTCGGTATCGTATATCCATATCTGCTTATTATGTACCTAAATTATTTCATGATCACTTAAATATAATAAAATAATTTTTTTTTTTTTCGGAGTCTAAAAAATAAGGGGAAAAAATAAATTATTATAAATTCTTTTTGGGCATTTTGGTGCCCCACTATTTGGGCGACTGCCTTCTTCGCCCAGGTCTTGATGCACTTCTGAGCAATCAGTAAATGTTGATTATAAATTAACATATATATGTTTGGTGATGTGTAATTTAAAATAGTTATATTTCTGGAGTTTATACAGGTTAGTAATAATGCTTTTTTTATTCATGTTATTTTTTCAAGTAGCTCGAGATAATAGTTGAAAAAAAAAATATTAAGAATAAATATGGAAAAATATATAATTAAAAAATAATTAGTAATACGAACGTGAAATATATCTATTATGAAACATCACAAATTTTTTAACTAATGTTTATTAAAAAATTATCAAATGTAACAACTTATTTATTTTAATTTTGTTATTCTTATTTTGAGTGGGTTTTAAAAGCTTTTTTTATCGAGATAAAAATAGTTTATGGTTCTATTGAACGAAATAAACTATATGATATTTCGATTGAGATCATATTTATTCAGCTAGATTGAATTCCTTTTAAGTTTTCAAAACAGGCGAATCACTTTTATTTAATTTAGCACTAGAAAACACTATTAGCATAGTATATTTTTTCTAGAAAACAGTTAAATTTTGGATCGTGAAATCTCCGTGGTTGTGTATGCTGAAGAATCGGTACTGTTAGGTGAAGATGCGAAAACTATTAAATTAAATACAAGAACGTTAATGAAAGAATTAGATCTCGAAATAAATAAGGTAAATAATTAAATTTACTAAATATAGTTAGAGATTGATAAATTATTTGTCACTTCTATAAATTTTTTTTATTGAAAACTAGTTTCGAATGTTATACTCGTACATTCATCCACAGTTCTAAAAACACACACAAAATTCAAAAATAAGCAATTCAAAATATAGTTTGGTATTATTATACATATTAAATTAGATTAATATAAATCAGTATTATAAAACATTTATGAATTATTAATTTAATTAAGACAAGAAATTAAATACATGTTGGTACTCACCAAGGTTTAAATAGATTAATATAATATAATTCATAATATAATTATAATATATAAATTAATATAATTCATTTAAACATTGGTGAGTACCAACATGTATTTGATTTGTTCTCTTATTTAAATTCATAATTCATAAATGTTTTATAATACTGATTTATATTAATCTGATTTAATATGTATAATAATACCAAACTATATTTTGAATTGCTTTTTTTTGAATTTTTTGTGTATTTTTAGAAGTGACGATGAATGTATAACATTCGAAACTAGTTTTTAATAAAACAAATTTATAGAAGTGGCAAATAATTTATGAATCACTAATTAGATAACTTATTTATTGCTTTAAGAGAATCAGCTCTTTCGGAATAGGTTTTAATAACCTGATAATTCTTTTTGTCTCTTATTTTGAGTTTTTACTCTCATAAAATGTCTTTTATTGTGTTGCTAAATTGTTCAGCTAAGCCAATCATTTCTTCAGAATAACGCGTTGTCTTGACAATTAAGGAGTAGCGATATATTTTCAATGTTTACACTCCCGGAAAATCTTCTATAAAAAAAGGACATCGGAACTGTGTATTTAACAAGACCCTTCAGAAGAACGTTCCTTTCCCGAAAGTCATTGTCCATTGAGCATTCGATTTTCCAGGACAATATGGCAAAGATTCACTTTTCCTCTTCAAGAGGAAAGTCTATTAGACCTTTTGGTCCGGAGGAACTTTCTCAGAGGCAGGAAGTGGAGGACGTTAACAGGACATAGCGAGCATCTGCTTGGTCATCCATGAGCATTGTCATCGCAGGTCGGGTTCGAGTAAATGCTCTTTCAGAACGTCCTAGAGCACTTGGGAAAGAAAACGATTAAATCGTTAAGGACAAATAACAATTTCCATATTCAGTTGACATCCGCATGATGGTATAGAAGGATCAATTTAATTAGGGATTGATAAATTATTTGCCACTTCTATAATTTTGTTTTTATTTAAAACTAGTTTCAAATGTTATACATTCATCTTTAGTTCTAAAAACACACAACAAATTCAAAAATAAGCAATTCAAAATATACTTTGTATTATTATACATATTAAATTATATAAATCAGTATTATAAAACATTTATGAATTATGAATTTAATTAAGACAAGAAATCAAATACATGTTGGTACTCACCAAAGTTTAAATGGATTATATCGTGTGTAAGATAATGTTAAAAACTAAGAAATTCATTTTTTATTGGATGTACTTTCTTTTTAATTAATCTATACTCTGGATTATTAAACTTATCTACATTTTTAAAATTGTGTCCTTTTTTTTCCCCCTTCCGTAATGAAAATGTGGGAAGGTCGTGCATTTCTAAAATTTACAGGTTCCATACTGTAAATAGACATACTAACTCTATAGTAATATTTTAGATACATTTGATAACATTATTCATTATTAAGAAAATATAACAGAAAAATGGACATTGGAATACACTAAATAATAAAGTATGAAGAAATACAAGAGACAAATAAACAAAAATATTGAATAAAATAAAAATACAAAATAAAATAAAAATATATTAAAAAAATATTGAATCTTAAATCAAACTTGAACATATTGGCAATTTTAATAAATAATACTAATGAGTAATATACAAAACATAACAATTTTACAATTAAATTAAATGATGCATACAAATAATAATCAAAATACAAATATATATAATATAAAATAATAATATACAAAACAAAACAAAAGTATATAATATAGAATTAAAGAATAAAGACAGTTAGAAAAATAGTCAATCAGTAGATAATTAAGTAAAATGTAAAAAGAATAAATAAAGATAAAAAAAAAAAAATGTAAACCATCACAAACAAAAGATGGTAGGAGTCTTGTGTAAATTGCTATTCCAGATTAATTGAAGTGGCGAATTTCGGTAACTCATTGATATGTGTTTGAAAATATTCTTAAGTTGCTATTTCTTTGTAATTGTTCTTTGATCCTCTCTGGAGGAGATTCAGACCAATACACAAGTTGTTCATTTTAAGATGGCTCAAACGCATTTTACAGAAAAACAGTTGACATCCGCATGATGGTATAGAAGGATCAATCTGATTGGTCAGTTGACATCCGCATGATGGTATAGAAGGGTCAATCTGATTAGGGATTGATAAATTATTTGCACTTCTATAAACATACGAAAATTCAAAAATATTTACATTTAAACGTATATATTACATACGTTATATTATAGTTATAATTCAATATTGCAATATGTCGAAAAACAATTTAGAACTCATTTGAGTATTTATTTTTAAGAAATAAAATTTTTCCCTATGATAGTAACCTTATGGGAGGGTTGTATACTGTCTGTATAGTAATATTTTAGTAACATTTGGTAAGATCATTCATTATTGAAAAAATATAATTAAAAAAAAAAAACAAATGAATTCTATATTAAAAATACATATGATTTAAAAAGATATTTAGAAAATATTAAATTTCAAGATAAAGAGCTAGAAATTATAAGCGTTGATGGAAAAGCTATATTCACAAATGTGCCAATAGAGGAGATTATAAAGCTAATCGATAGTAATTGGGACCGCCATGATACCACAAATAAAGATAAAAATTTATTTATTGTAGGAATAAATTTATGCATTAAAAATAGTTTCATTAAATACAATAATGAGTACTATAAATAACTAAATGGTTTACCGATGGGAGATGTACTATCTATTAACCTATCTATTAAGTGGAATATATTTGAATGAGCTCATTTAAAAAAAAATAGAAACTAAATCTATACTAATTAAAAAATATAAGATGATTTAATAATTATTCTTTATAAATTTAATTGGCAGAATAATTTACTTTTGAAAAATCAATATATATATATAAAAAAATGAGATATTTAGACATTGATATTATCATAGATAATTAAAATTTAACAATCAATCGATTATTTTATTATTATTCTAATCAACCACACAAAAAATCAGTACAGTAAAACAATTAATTAAAAGGGTATCAAAAATGATCTTCTGTAGAAATTAAATTTACAAATATTAGTTATTTTTCTATTATAGCACTTAGGAACTCTAAAAACAATTATTTATTAACACTTAGCAATGGTGACATTCTATACATTTTTTTTCTTCTTTTCTTACATACACTTCATTTTCCTCAGTGTATCCACGTTTAGGGGTTGTTTCCCCATCTTCAGGAGCATCTGGTGCAAAAAAAAATCTGGTGCGGTGCGCGCATCACACAACTTTCCCTTACTCTCGTATAATAATCTTTTTAATACAATTTTAAAGAGTTCACATAAACACTGCTTCTAATAAACTCAGCAGCATACACATCTTCTCCCACTTAAGTACAATAAAAAAGTTTTTTAAACAATTTTAGTACAACAATTCTGTACATTACCTATATATTTTAACTTTGTCAAGTTGCAAATATATTTTAAAAGTTTCTGGTTTAGTTTCCATGGAAACATTTTCTTTCCATTAAATAATGGAGTAGAAATTATTAAGTTAATTTCCACTTTTGTATTCTTAAATTACTTTATTACAGAGCATATTGTTTACAACAGATTGGTGGATTGGTGGGAGGAAGTTTGGTCGCATCCGTCTCCTTTCAGATGCGCTTGGTTACCCATCTAGGGTCTTGTGCTCCTCATAAAATACCCTGTATCATTGCTAATACTGGTCCGATTTTTGTGATTCTTTTATTATTTTTTAGATAATTTAATTACCTTTCATACAATACTACAAATAATTTAGCGAAGAATGCATACTTTTTAAGCTATACGCAAATAAAGTATTCTTTTCATCATAACTTTTTTCCCTGCAATTCCTCGGTGATTTACTACATTGATGAAAAGTTAAAGACCTTTATGAAGAATAATTTAGGCAAGTTTCATCAAAATCCTTTGAGCCGTTTTCGAGAAAATTGTAAAAAAAGTGTAAAATCGATGATATAATAGCTATTTCCGGTTAGTCCGATGCGCTGTATCTTTGCTAAACTGTTCCGATTTTGATGATTCTTTTATTGTTTTTTAGATAATTCAATTACCTTTCATACAATTCTACACATAATTTACCGTTAATTGCATACTTTTTATGCTATGCGCAAATAAAATATTCTTTTCATCATAACTTTTTTCCCTGCAATTCCTCGGTGATTTACTACATAAATGAAAAGTTAAAGACCTTTATGAAGAATAATTTAGGCAAGTTTCATCAAAATCGTTAGAGCCGTTTTCGAGAAAATTATTAAGAAAATTAATCGATTATATAAAGTTGCACTTCCGGTTAATCGATTTTGACGAAAATGTTGCTGTAACATCACATGCAGGTACCAACCTTAAATACGCAATTTCAGTATCGTATGACTTTTCGTTTTTGAGCTAGATTGTTCACATACACACAGACACACAGACCATTTTGCGAGACTTGGTCATTTGGACTCAGGGGACCTTAAAACGTGTATTTCCGTTGAAAACTCGAATTCGAAAATTTTCACGATCGCAATACTTCCCCTTACTATATACTTCGTATATAGGTGAGGAAAAGTAAAATGTATGGAATGTCACCATTGCTAAGTGTTAATAAATATACAAATATTAGATTACTAGAATACCCGAGCGAGAACTCTCGCATTAGATATCAATCCTTCTAATCCCTAATACATTAGCAGTAGAAAATATATTTATTCGTGTAAACAATATAATATTACCAAAAAAGTTTATTTAACATATAGATTTGGTGAAGCTACATCGTTTGCAATGACTATGTTGAAGTTACAGTTCATACTTAATAAGTAATTAGCTTACCCCACTGGAAAACATGTCTTCAATTTAACAGTTAGGCAATTAGATTACCATTTTCAATGTGTAGTATTCATATTTAACAGTTAGGGTTGGACATGGGAAAGAATATATAATTTCCCACTCATTAAAAGTGTTTGTAAACAGATTCAAAGTGATATAAAGTTGCCATGACAACGGCACGTACGCAACATGGCATGAGGCCCGTGCGGACCTATATCGCGCGTTATCTCAAAAACGGTAGGTTTTAGAGCTTTAAAACGCTGGACCAATACGCTCTGTAGGAGCGTATATGGTCTTGATGCCCGCGTCAAGATCTTTAAAACGCAACTTATCCCGTCTCGATCCGCCGACTCTCAGTCGTCAAAGTTTTGAAACCTTCCAGTTTTTTCATCACTTTTATTTAAGCCCTTGTAAGATTTTAAGAAACGAAATCAAGATTCGTCACATCTCCGTGAAATTCCATTTCTTTTGATACCTCATTCGTCAAAATCCATCGACCCTGAGAGCCGGAAAAGGGATCTATACTACCGTAATAATATATAGTAGTGATCATCGAAATGACCCTTTTTTAAAAAAGATTAAAAACATCGAAATATTTCTTTCAGAAGAAACAAAAGAAGGATTTAAGATATTTTTGGATAATTCCTATGCAGATTTCTCTATTACTACCTTAGGATTCCTGCCAATCATTCTCAGATGTTGACAGGCTCATCAATTCACATCTCCAAATGAAAAACACTTAACCAACACGGAAGAAGTCCGACTACTGATAGGTTAATTCGATTTCCTTGTCTTCTGCTTCATCGGCCAGTCTGTCATCAACCCGACGGTCACTTCTTCAGGAATCTCGTCGAAAAAACGGGATTTTTGGTTGTTTTGAAAATATAAATTTTCTACTTTAGTTCAGTCATAACCCAAAATATATTTCTATAAGTGTATCCGCGTATTCGAAAACGAGAATCTCCACTTCTTCCGGGTTTTTATATAATAAGATTTTATTTATCGAAATAACAATAAAAATAAGAAGATGGTCATGTAAATTGTTACAGATTTTTGTAAAAGCGAAAAGTGTGTAAGACGTATTTTTTTTTTTTTTGGTCTTTATTTTTGAATTCACACCTGTCAGTATTGACAACTAGTGAATTTGCAGGCATGATAGAGAGTAACTCCCAGCGGCACCTCTTCCTTTCGTGATTAATGTATATAGTTAGGCTAGGAGATCCCTCATCCAGCTCCTCTTCAGCCTTCTACGAGTGTTGTCAGGCATGTTAGTTGTCGTCATGTCTCGTATGAGTGTGTTCTGATCTCCGTGCAAGTTATCGTGATGGTCCGTATGTGTTCGTTAACTGTTGGCATATTGAGATGTGTATGTGAGGTAATATTATTTATCCACCATGGTGGTTTGGTTATGGTCAAGTTTGTGACTGAAAAATTTGTAGTTTTTGTATGTGTGTCTTTTTGGCTGTACTTTATATCTGTGAAACCTAGGTCCAGATGGGCTTAAATAAGTTTAGGTGTTCAATTTCTGTCAAAATTTCAATTTTGAGTGTCGTGAAAGATGTTATTATAATAATTTTAGTCTTTGATTTACCGTTTTTTGTTTGTTCTTGATCTCATTCTTCTGTCAAATGTCAGGCCATTGTATCGAATTTTGTCTGTCTACGGAATTAGTACATTGTCGAGGTATATTGGAGGACAGCTTATATATATATATATATATATATATATATATATATATATATATATATATATATATATATATATATATATATATATATATATATATATATATATATATATATATATATATATGATCAAGCCGGTAAGGACAATATTTTTCAAATAAATGTAAATTAATTTACTAAAAATAATTGAAGATACAAAAATTCAGTTAGTACCGTTCGTAAGTACAGCGGTCATCCATTGTCTGGACGCCCATCAGGCACGAACGCCGAAGTCAGTGTCAAATGATGGGAATATTCTGGAAGAAATGAGCGTAACCTAATATTTTTCTCTGTATTATTTTTCTCTCAGTGCAACCGTTTTTCTTTAAAATGCGCTTGAGCCATCTTAAAATGAACAACTTGTGTATTGGTCTGAATGTCCTCCAGAGATGATCAAAGAACAATTACAAAGAAATAGCAACTTAAGAATATTTTCCAACACATATCAATGAGTTACCGAAATTCGCCACTTCAATTAATCTGGAATAATTAATAAGTAAACCAAAAACTTGACTCTCTCTCTCTCTCTCTCTCTCTATATATATATATATATATATATATATATATATATATATATATATATATATATATATGTTGGGTTATGTATATATGTATATGCAGGTTATAAATAAGTATGTATATGTAAGTTTATCCCAGACATGAAGTTTTGTTAGATGATGTTGTGAAGCCTATGAGGCGTGCGTTTGATTTTGATGTATTGTTAAGATTGTTGTATCGTCTGCATACATCGCTGTCAGAGATTCGGAACTGTTTGGAATATCATGTTGTATAAGATAATGATAAAAAATGAGAAATTCATTTTTTACTGGATTTAGTCTCTTTTTAATTAATCTATACTCTGGATTATTAAACTTGTGGGAAGATCGTGTATTTCTAAAATTTGCAGGTTCCATACTGTAAATAGACATACTAACTCTATAGTAATATTTTAGATACATTTGATAACATCATTCATTATTGAGAAAATATAACAGAAAAATGGACATTGGAATACACTAAATAATAAAGTATGAAACAATACAAGAGACAAATAAACAAAAATATGAATAAAATAAAAATACAAAATAAATTAAAAATATATTACAAAAATATTGAATCTTAAATCAAACTTGAACATATTGACAATTATACTAAATAATACCAATGAGTAATATACAAAACAATAATTTTACAATTAAACTAAATAATGCAAACACATAATAATCAAAATATAAAAATATATAATATAAAAAAATATGCAAAACAACAGTTATTTAATATAAAATTAAATAATAAAGACAGTTAGAAAAATAGTTAATTAGTAGACAATTAAGTAAAATATAAAAAGAATAACTGAAATAAAAAATAAAAAAATCTGAACCATCACAAACAAAAGTTGGTGTGAGTCGAGGCTTGATTCTTGTGTAAATTGTTATTCCAGATTAATTGAAGTGGCGAATTTCGGCAACTCCTTGACATGTGTTGGAATGTTTTCGTTACAGTCACAAGCATCTGTATTTCTTAGGCTGAAGAGTTTCAGATAGTTATTAGTTTATCCATGTTCCGGCAGCAATTGTTAGTTTGTGATTTGTACTTTTGCTTTATCGTGGTTTGTAGTGTGATGTTTGAAATGTACTTGTTCAAGGGTCGCGCATTAGTAGATTTTTGCCAATCTTTTAATTTTTTCCGTTAATATCGACCTCACTGACAAGATGGCCGTTTCTACGAAAACCTATAAATAATTTAATAGACGAAATTATCTCCAAGAAAAATATTCTTAAATAGCTATTTCTTTGTAATTGTTCTTTGATCCTCTCTGGATGAGATTCAGACCAATACACAAGTTGTTCATTTTAAGATGGCTCAAACGCATTTTACAGAAAAACAGTTGACATCCGCATGATGGTATAGAAGGATCAATCTGATTAGGGATTGATAAATTATTTGCACTTCTATAAACATACGAAAATTCAAAAATATTTA
Source organism: Rhaphigaster nebulosa (assembly GCA_948150685.1). Taxonomy (NCBI): domain Eukaryota; kingdom Metazoa; phylum Arthropoda; class Insecta; order Hemiptera; family Pentatomidae; genus Rhaphigaster; species Rhaphigaster nebulosa. The sequence goes on from OX411308.1 coordinate 6,808,387, forward strand.
TATTTAAACGTATATATTACATACATTATATTATAGTTATAATTCAATATTGAAATATGTCGAAAAACAATTTAGAACTCATTTGAGTATTTATTTTTAAGAAATAAAATTTTTCCCTACCATAGTGACCCTATGGGAGGGTTTGTATACTGTCTGTATAGTAATATTTTAGAAACATTTGGTAAGATCATTCATTATTGAAAAAATCTGGTGCGGTGCGCGCATCACACAACTTTCCCTTACCGCCCTACAATAACTATCTTTTTAATATAATTCAGGTTGTTAACTTTCTAATTATTGAAACGAATTATACGGAAAAACGGTTGATGTTAGAGAAAAATGCTAGAGGGGAAAAATAGTAGGTTACGCTTTTTTCTTCCAGAATACACCCATCATCTGACACGTTGACGCCGCGTTCGCGTCTCACGCGCGTCCAAACTGTGGGGTAGGCAGATGACCCATGCACTTATGCACCTCATTTTAAAGGATTTTAAATAGGTAAAACGAGTGGTTCTAACCGGATTTCGATAACTTCAATTAATTTGCATTTAATGAAAAAATATTGTCCCCACCGGCTTGATCATATTTTTATTAAATAGGGTTAAAAAATCAAGTTAAAATCATTTTCTTGCAACCGACATCAGTTTAGGCGTGTACACGACGTCAAAGTATCAAGTAAATGGAAATATTCTCAAAGAAAGTTTTACGCTCTATAATTTTTTTTCTTTAGCATTTTTCTCTCAGACCAACTGCTTCTTCCGTAAGATGTGTTTGAGTTGTCTTGAAATTGTGTATTTGTGTATATTCTAAGATTGATGAAGATGAAAGATTCAGAAACCTCGAATTTATTTTTATTCTCTCACTTACACCTTGGCCAAAGTTTAATATATTTTTCACCGAACTTCGAAGCTCCAATGTCAATTTTAACTTCCAAGGCTTTTTTTTTTAATAACTTTTTTTAATTTTGTTTTAAATATTATCGAGATATTTACGCATTTTAGAAGCAATCCGTTACAGAGAGAAGATTTTCGATAAATTGTACTGTCGGTCACTAGCGGATTTAAGGGTGGCTTCGGGCTGAAACCTTCCTGTAAAACCATTTTTTTTTTTTTTTTTACATTGGTCCATTTTTGTTTCTATGAATGATCCGAGCCAAATAATTAAACAATTACAATAGGTTCTCTTTTTTCCCCTTAAAATAACTATTGTTCCTGTACTTAATTAATGTCATTAAAAGAAAAAAATAATCTGCATTCACCAGGATTTATTTAGTAGGCCTTCCATTTTTCATTTTATTTATTTATTTTTTTTTATTGGTTTTTAACGTCCTCTCCTGCTCCTATTTAGGCAGACATGGTATTCCTTCAATTTACCAACCTATTCCAGCGAGAAGGGGAAGGTCAAGATTCATTCCGTGGTGCCGTCACGAAATAAATTTCAACCCGCCCTGGTCAGATTCGAACCAGAGCCTTAGCAGTCTCGAGGTTGCCGCCAAAATTGAATTTTTAATGATACAATTTCACTGCTTCAATGAGTGTTAAATTCGCTTTCTGATCAGTGACCTTCAAATTTTTTCAGGAACGACCCTCCCCTCCCTCCTGTTGTAGGTATCTCAATTTCCAGACCCCTGTTATTAGCCTCCCAAAAATCAAATCTTGCTACCTGTACTGCTATAGGTTATAATTTGGCGTACTCTCTTTGAAGGGTCGTCACCTGTATTGTAGCTTCTGAGCGCAGTCAAGGACATGTCGATATGGGATACGGCTCAAGACAAGGAGACATGTGACTGTAGAGAAAGAGGTTGATGAGGTTTTATGTAACCGTTCTTAGCGAATGCATTTGTGACCTCCAACGTGATCGCAGGCCTTCACCCACGTCGGTCACGTGGTAGTCGTCCTCCGCGATATTGAAGAGTAACTGGAGGTCTCTACTGTTACCTCGACGATCGAACAATACTGCTGATTACTAAATTTGTGCATTATTTTTTTATAAGTTCATGATTAAGCGCAGACAAATTTTGATGACACTGCGAAAAGTATTTATTTGCAGCTAATATTATCTATCATACGATATATATAAAACTAAAAACCATCAAAATAAATTAAAATTTTGAATGATCTCTCATTGGTTAGTATGTTGAATGTATTTAGTATTTTTAGAATGTTGAAGTGAGATGTGCTTATTCCTAATGACCATGAATAATGAAATGTTGACTATTCAGTTATTAACAGCTGTTCGAGAAGCATTAAAATTGGCTTTCTTTCTTTTTTTAAATCTTCCAATAATAACAAAATAAAAATGTTTTTATCAATAATTACCATTATTCCTATATAATTATCTCTGTGACGGTAAGTCTCGAGTAGGGCAGGATCTAAAAACTTCGAACAAAATTGTATCTTTAGATTAAGCAAAGCATATTTTTTTCTGCTTTTTGATTGTTTTGACCTTAATTTAGTCGAAAAAGGGAGCTAATGTTAAGAGATCATAATATTTTTTTAGAAATGTATTTCCTAAAATACTATTAACTTTTATTAAGAGGGGCAAAAAGAAGAGGCGGCAAAATTAAGCTTGCCCCCTCTGGAAAATATACTGGTTACAATCCTGAGAATGTCCGACAACTTTCGGGGAGGCCGACACTAAGGTGGGTTCGACCCTTGGGTGCCTGGGAGAGGGTTTATCACATTTTTTCAAGTATTTCTTTATTTCATTGATTATTTTAAATAATAATTTATTGATAATATCGATTGATATAACTTTTGATATAGCCAAAGTCAATCTTCGCCTTTGGTATTAATACTTATAGGTCCGAGTTAAAACCTGTCGGGAGCCCCAAAATTTCTATAGAAAGCCAAGATCTTCATAGACAATGTTTGTCTCTCATTGACTTGTATGCTCAATTTATCTGCTCCAATCTCGAAATTATCCGACAGATCTTGATGTTATCTGCATCCGCTAAATGTTGGCACATCTAATTGTATTAGAATTTTCAACCCAAAGCCGAACATAAAGCCCGTGAATCAAGAACTCAGTGTCTTACCCACCCAACAACTTCACTCCTGCGCTTGGATAATAAATTTAAAAAAAAAATGAGGATACTAAAACGTTTGCATAATATAAAAAGGGAGATGATTCTCCTAAAATAGTGTATTACTTCAGATATTACTTAAAAAATATATTACTACTTAAAGATAATTTACTTCGGATGGAATTTTTATTACCTTGCTATAATAGCTCTGTAGTGGATGCCCGAGCAGACAGCAATCACAATATAAAGCTAATAAATGTTTGGAAGCAACTTTCGCGCCATAAAGTTAGGCGGGTAATAATATATCGATACGAATGCCATATAGGAGAGTCCTCAGTTCCGGTTCCTGGCGGATATTGCTCCCGGTGGGGAGGGAGAGGAGGATATATAGAAGGCATCGGATAGTAAAGTTCTTGCCATTTTACAGTCTTCTGCGGAATAAATTGAATAAATCAATTCTTAAGACCTTAAACGCCGATTGTAATGCAGTGCAGTATTTTACCGCTTCGGATTTTCTTTCTCACTCATTTCTTTTTCAACGTTTTTTTTTTATCCAGCAATATATATTTTTTTTTTTTTTTTTTTTATTACGACTTTATTACAACAATTGTCATATGTCGTAAACTGACAGTGATTCCTTCCACTTTTCCCGGTCCTGGCAGTCCTCCTCTGTAAGCCCTCTGGCTGCCATTCCTTCCTGCAAACCATCGTACCATTTCTTTGCCGGACGTCCTCTTCTCCTCCTCTCCTTAGGAACATAATTTATCATTCTCTTGGGCCATCGATCTTCTGACATTCTCATTACATGGCCGTACCAGCTCAGCTTTTTGGTCTCAATAGTGTACAAGACATTTCGGGGTTCCTGTACTTTTTCTCTGATCACGTGGTTTGGGATGTGCTGGAGTTTCGATATACTACAGCTACGTCTCCAGAAGTCCATCTCCATCGCTAGAAGTTTTTTTTCTAAGTTGGTAGTGATGGCCCATGTTTCTGAGCCATATAATGCCACACTTTTGACAAAGGAGTGGTAAAGTCTTTTCTTTGTAGACAATTGAACTTCCTTACTCCATAATATAGAATTTAAAGTTCTTATTGTCTGTCTTCCTTTAGTGACCTTTTCCCTTATGTCAAGATCGCAGCCAGTTTTAGTGGAGAGCCACCTGCCAAGATATTTAAATTTTTCACTTTGGGTAAGACTCCAATTTCCTAGTGTGAGAGAATCATAATCCATATTCAAAGCCAAATATTCTGTTTTTTGTTTGCTGATTTCTAGACCTTCCAATTTTTTTTATTCACGATTTTTAATTTTTTACGTTTTCGTAGCTAATTTATTTATTTATAAAAAGATTTTTTCAATCACATATGTAATTTTCACCATGCACTTAATTTACTAAGCATTATATTATATAAAAAAATAAATATGTATTTAAATCAAATAAACAAGGAAATTTAGAAATTTTAAAAATCCAAAATTAATGCAAAATTCAAATTAGATAAAAACCATTTAAAAATTATCAATCCTAATCTATAATAAAAATAAAGGAAAAAAATAAAATTGTATATATATATATATATATATATATATATATATATATATATATATATATATATATATATATATATATATATATATATATATATATATTATTTTTTTTTCTGTTAGCACTATAGACCATGGAGATCTTTGGCCGCGCGATGTGATGTTCTTACATACATTTATTGCTTGCGGGAGCACAGACAGATGGGGTCACTCATTTCACGTTGCTGTGAACCATGGTTTCCACGGTGCAACGGCAGACTATCCACAGCACCGTAACTGGCCCCGTTGGAGCCAAGTGTCCTTCCCACCGACTCAATCGATTCAAGGACAGTGACAGACCGTTGAAGATCCACGGATTATGGCTGCAAGAGGAGATATATTTCATAAAGTCAAAGAAAAATGTTGAAAATTCTGATTTTCAGGGACAGTGTTGACTATCCAATATTTTAAAATGCATATAATGTTGAACGGGTTGCTACTATCCATTCTAACAGCTTAAATGTAATGCGGTATTGGTCAATTATTCTTCAGGTGTACTTTAAAAAAAAATGAGAATTATCAGGAAAGTCTATAAGTAGCGGCGTTGCTAGCCTGGCGCACGTGGATAACTTCAAGATTGCCGCCCCCAGGGTCGGAACTAAGGGTGGTAAAGGGGGCACTTGCTCCTGGCTGCAGAATTTAGATGGCGGTAAATTTTTAGTAAAGGGTTATTATTACATTATATATAAATAATATTTGTTTCAGCTTTTTGATAGTTTTGACCTTAATTCAGTCAAAAAATTAGTTAATGTTATGAGATGATATTTATTTCAAAATATATTACTTAAAGTACCGTTATATAATTGTTGAGTTTTATTGGAGGGGGAATGAAAGAAAATGAGGCAAAATTAATTTTGTCCCCCTCCGGAAAAAATCTTAGTATCGGTTCAGACACCCTCTGCCATAAATACAGAGAATCGATAGATCCTAGAACCATAGATACTAGAGAAATCGATAGCAAAACTATATGGTACCGAAAGGAAAGTATCGATACTTTAGTTGTATCGATCGATATCGTACATCCATATCTGCTTATTATATGCCTAAATTATTTCATGATCACTTATTTAAACTTATGTTCGACTTAAATTTAATAAAATAATTTTTTTTTTCGCAGTCTAAGAAATAAGGGAAAAAAATAAATTATTATAAATTCTTTTTGGGCATTTTGGCGCCCCACTTTAAGTGGCGCCCGGGACTTTCGGCGTTCTTACTACTAATTATTTTTATATTTCGCTTATTTTTCAGTTTCTGAAAACGCTTAGGTTCTCTTTTAAAAATAATTATTAATGCCACAATAATAAGTATAAGGCTTACCTTTATAATTAGTTTGCTTTTATACACTAGTAGAACGAAATTAGGTTCACTAAAATTGAGTAAATTTGCCTAATCAAATTGCAGTTTTAAATGAATCTATATTTTCCTGACGCGCTGCCCAGTTACAGACAGAAGACACAATAAGCCTCTTTAGAGTACAATAAGACAGATATGAGCTAATGAACGAATCACTCAGGAACATAGGCTGGCCACAAAGAGGTATGGGGCAGAGAGGTAGGCGTCGTCCTTGCTGCTAATTGTTGTTGCGACCTCTTTGTCTTGGACAATGCCTGCATTCCGCTACACTTTTTGCTCTGTTTGTCTTCCATCTCCCCCTGCATTGTCCTCTTCACAATGCTCAGACTTTTTCCATTTTGTCATCTCTCAGTATTTTATCAATTACTCGCCCCGTTGATAAATGACTGGATGGATATCCAACTTACGTAACCGCCTATTAGGAGATGTTTCGCTAATCGATTCTGTGGCATGCCGTAGTTGGGAAGATATCCTGTCGAGATTGTCAATATGGATGTTGATTTTAAATGAAACATTATACCTTTCAACATTGAATTGCTATTTAACATGGCCTAAACGAGCTTTATTCAACTGTTCGAAACTTCTTCACACCTTAACAGGTAGCAGGAGAAAATCTTTACATCACACCATACCTTTCTTATAAATATATTCCATTTTTAGGAGGGTTTGTTTGTTATAATGATTAATTTAACTGAATAGCGACTTTTCGAAACAAAAAAAATTGGAATAAAGAAATAATATGTTAACATTGATAAACGATATTAAATTAAAACTGAAATGTTAAGGCATCTGTTAGTTTTTCAGTTGGTGAATATCAATGGTTCGAATGAAGTCCATCAACTGCTTCATGCATTGAATTAAACTGGAAAATGTTTCCAGATTTTGGCCATTGCTCATAAGTTTCGATATGATCGAAGGCAAACTAATCGATAGTTAACTTTTTCTTAAATTTATACTGGTGTTAACGCCAGATTATTATAATGTCATAGGATAGTTATTGGGACCTGTCACTCCCTTATCAATAGGGGCGTGGCCTCAGTAAGGTTATAGTCCAAACCGTCACCAGTTGCCGCCACCATTCTTCCCCTTTGTCCTGGTTTTTGAAAACCGCTTATTCATTACAATCATTAAAATTATTACTGCCTTAATTACATATTTAAAATTGTTAGTGCTGTCGACTTCCGGTGATCTGGGGAAGTTTAAGTAATAATTTAATGGAGGGATAATTTAAATTACGGTATGGACCCGACCTCAACTGAAAAGGAACTTTTAGGGTTTGTTTATCTCTTGAGCGAGCGTAACGAGCGGAAATCGTCAGCTGTGATCTATTTCAAGCAGTAATAATTGAAATTACGTAAAAATTATGTATATTTCGATAATTATTTACAAGAAAGTAGTGAACGTGTACGGGAATGAACGTATAAGGGAATGTGGTGGGGACGTAACCTCAATGTCAACAAAGTGAGGCCACGCCCCTTTAGATAAGGGAATGACCGGTCCCAATAATTATCCATTTTATTTATTTTTTTATAGAAATTTATTAGTGTAAATTACATCGATATCTCATACATCGATATCTCAAACAGCTGGAAGAGTATTATTTAAAAACATATGAGAGGAAGGTTACACTTTGTAAACTAATTCATATTGTTATATGTATGTGCTGAACAAACATAATAATTTTATTTATTCTTTTCAGGTAATATTACCTTGAGTTTAATTTGATAATATACCTTACTTATTCATGTAATTCTTTTGACATTAAATATATTCTTTTCAGACTTTTAAATATTATCATGTGTGTTTACAAATTTACATTAGTTATATTTAATATTATAATATTTGGTTCAGGGACTGCTGTTAGTGAATGCTTGCTTGGCCGGGACTGATTCCAAGCGAGATTCTTCTTTTATTAATCAGCTGTTGATAATTTGCTCACGTTGCATCACATTAACAAGCCACGGCTAAGTGTTAGCGAAACCAGTGCGGACATTTTGTATTTTATTCATTTGATTATATTTTGAGATTATACCAATATAATATATGTAGGGTATTAAATATTTTGCCAAATTAGCATACCCTTATCGATTGCACTACTGCCAAAAACAATTCATCCACAAGAAGTTCATAATTTTATTGAGAATATACCAAATAACAAAGTGCCGGGCTAGAACTTAATTTCAAATTGTATCCTGAAGCGATTCTCTTTTGCACTAATATCTACAACTCTATTTTTAGAATAAAACATTTTCCAGCTATTTGGAAATATTCTGAAGTTCTTATGATATTGAAATAAACCTTAACCAATAAACCTTCAGATTGTCTAAATTCCTATCTTCCTATTTGCCTTCTTCATTCCTTTTCCAAATTATTTAAAAACATTCTTCTTCATCGTCTACATTCTCTATATATATTGAAAGCAATTCCAAATCATCAGTTTGCCTTCAGAAAACATCATTCAACCTTTTGATAAGGTGTGGTATGAAGGATTGCTTTCCAAGCTTATAATTTTGCTTCCTCCTGCTTATCTTTTAATATTACTTTCGTACTTGACAGACAGACATTTTATAGTAAAAGTACGCATTGGTTTAGCGGGTATAATACGATTCAGAGCAGGTGTTCCTCAGGGTAATGTACTGGGACCAATGCTATTCAATATCTTCACGTCAGACATACCCAAGCATGGCCATATCGTTGGGTAAAAATCTGGATTGGATTTGAAGGATTTTATTATTTCGAATGCTTCATATATATTTAATTTGAGGCTGTTTTCAACGTGATGTATTAATTTAACTCCTGAGTCTTTGATGAATTTATAATTTTTTTTCATTTAAATGAATTGCAAAGTTGGAATTATCTGTCTTATTATTATATGCACGTATATAATATCCTTTAATCTCTGATTTAGCGATCTTCCAGTTTTTCCCGTGTATTTGGCTGCACAATCATTACAATTTAGTACTTGGTGAGTACCAACATGTATTTGATTTCTTATCTTAATTAAATTCATAATTCATAAATGTTTTTATATAATACTGTTTCGTATAATACTGATTTATATTACATCTAGTTTAATATACATAATAATACCAAACTATATTTTAAATTGTTTATTTTTGAATTTTTGTGTGTTTTTAGAACTGAACCTACTTACAAACACTTACATCCACCACAAACCCATACAACCCACCCCAACGACTTCCGGCTATAATCTAAAAATAATTCGCAGATGGCAAATTAATTACTGCCAAATTATGTAAATAAATGTGACGTAGATATTAATTTGATGTAGTAATATAAATGTAATCTTTCAAGGGTCATTGCAGACGTGGGCCCACCAAATCATCGATCGTTTTCGAAATTTCCTGTTGCATGTTCAACTACACGAAGTTTTCACCAACAGCGTTCTATCGCGCCTCATATTCATAGTAGTAAAGAGTCTATTCTCTTAAAGATGGTATCATCATGTCTGTGACCCATCAAAGTCGTCTGGTATTATGATTTCATAATCATAATATTATATAAAAGGACAGCCCATTTTCCGTTTGTAACCGCAAAAACTACATAACCAATCATTTCCAAGTTTTAACTACATCATCTGCATGGTCCCCAGAAGGTTTACCAATAATAAATTCCATTGATTTTTTATAAAAATGTATAATTTAATCGCAAAGAGAAAAAGTGTCCACGTGACGTAGGCATGACTACTTCATACCCGTGAAAGCAAGTTGACTACAAAAACTTTTTAATAAGTGTGAAATTATTAGGTGAAAATATTAGTCTGAGAACAAAATCGGAAAGTAAAATAAAAAAAAATGTGTAAAATGAGAAACTTATTTAAATGAAACCGTATTTTCGTTCAGACAAATTTTCCGCTTGTAACCGCAAAAACTACATAACCAATCTTTACCAAATTTTAACTGCATCTTATCTTCATGGTCCCCAGAAGGTTTACCTATAATAAATTCCATTGATTTTTTATAAAAATGTTTAATTTAATCGCAAAGAGAAAAAGTGTCCACGTGACGTAGGCATGACTACATCATACCCGTGAAAGCAAGTTGACTACAAAAACTTTTTAATAAGTGTGAAATTATTAGGTGAAAATATTAGTCTGAGAACAAAATCGGAAAGTAAAATAAAAAAAAATGTGTAAAATGAGAAACTTATTTAAATGAAACCGTATTTTCGTTCAGACAAATTTTCCGCTTGTAACCGCAAAAACTACATAACCAATCTTTACCAAATTTTAACTGCATCTTATCTTCATGGTCCCCAGAAGGTTTACCTATAATAAATTCCATTGATTTTTTATAAAAATGTTTAATTTAATCGCAAAGAGAAAAAGTGTCCACGTGACGTAGGCATGACTACTTCATACCCGTGAAAGCAAGTTGACTACAAAAACTTTTTAATAAGTGTGAAATTATTAGGTGAAAATATTAGTCTGAGAACAAAATCGGAAAGTAAAATAAAAAAAAATGTGTAAAATGAGAAACTTATTTAAATGAAACCGTATTTTCGTTCAGACAAATTTTCCGCTTGTAACCGCAAAAACTACATAACCAATCTTTACCAAATTTTAACTGCATCTTATCTTCATGGTCCCCAGAAGGTTTACCTATAATAAATTCCATTGATTTTTTATAAAAATGTATAATTTAATCGCAAAGAGAAAAAGTGTCCACGTGACGTAGCCATGACTACTTCATACCCGTGAAAGCAAGTTGACTACAAAAACTTTTTAATAAGTGTGAAATTATTAGGTGAAAATATTAGTCTGAGAACAAAATCGGAAAGTAAAATAAAAAAAAATGTGTAAAATGAGAAACTTATTTAAATGAAACCGTATTTTCGTTCAGACAAATTTTCCGCTTGTAACCGCAAAAACTACATAACCAATCTTTACCAAATTTTAACTGCATCTTATCTTCATGGTCCCCAGAAGGTTTACCTATAATAAATTCCATTGATTTTTTATAAAAATGTATAATTTAATCGCAAAGAGAAAAAGTGTCCACGTGACGTAGGCATGACTACTTCATACCCGTGAAAGCAAGTTGACTACAAAAACTTTTTAATAAGTGTGAAATTATTAGGTGAAAATATTAGTCTGAGAACAAAATCGGAAAGTAAAATAAAAAAAAATGTGTAAAATGAGAAACTTATTTAAATGAAACCGTATTTTCGTTCAGACAAATTTTCCGCTTGTAACCGCAAAAACTACATAACCAATCTTTACCAAATTTTAACTGCATCTTATCTTCATGGTCCCCAGAAGGTTTACCTATAATAAATTCCATTGATTTTTTATAAAAATGTTTAATTTAATCGCAAAGAGAAAAAGTGTCCACGTGACGTAGGCATGACTACATCATACCCGTGAAAGCAAGTTGACTACAAAAACTTTTTAATAAGTGTGAAATTATTAGGTGAAAATATTAGTCTGAGAACAAAATCGGAAAGTAAAATAAAAAAAAATGTGTAAAATGAGAAACTTATTTAAATGAAACCGTATTTTCGTTCAGACAAATTTTCCGCTTGTAACCGCAAAAACTACATAACCAATCTTTACCAAATTTTAACTGCATCTTATCTTCATGGTCCCCAGAAGGTTTACCTATAATAAATTCCATTGATTTTTTATAAAAATGTTTAATTTAATCGCAAAGAGAAAAAGTGTCCACGTGACGTAGGCATGACTACTTCATACCCGTGAAAGCAAGTTGACTACAAAAACTTTTTAATAAGTGTGAAATTATTAGGTGAAAATATTAGTCTGAGAACAAAATCGGAAAGTAAAATAAAAAAAAATGTGAAAAATGAGAAACTTATTTAAATGAAACCGTATTTTCGTTCAGACAAATTTTCCGCTTGTAACCGCAAAAACTACATAACCAATCTTTACCAAATTTTAACTGCATCTTATCTTCATGGTTCCCAGAAGGTTTACCTATAATAAATTCCATTGATTTTTTATAAAAATGTATAATTTAATCGCAAAGAGAAAAAGTGTCCACGTGACGTAGGCATGACTACTTCATACCCGTGAAAGCAAGTTGACTACAAAAACTTTTTAATAAGTGTGAAATTATTAGGTGAAAATATTAGTCTGAGAACAAAATCGGAAAGTAAAATAAAAAAAAATGTGTAAAATGAGAAACTTATTTAAATGAAACCGTATTTTCGTTCAGACAAATTTTCCGCTTGTAACCGCAAAAACTACATAACCAATCTTTACCAAATTTTAACTGCATCTTATCTTCATGGTCCCCAGAAGGTTTACCTATAATAAATTCCATTGATTTTTTATAAAAATGTATAATTTAATCGCAAAGAGAAAAAGTGTCCACGTGACGTAGGCATGACTACTTCATACCCGTGAAAGCAAGTTGACTACAAAAACTTTTTAATAAGTGTGAAATTATTAGGTGAAAATATTAGTCTGAGAACAAAATCGGAAAGTAAAATAAAAAAAAATGTGTAAAATGAGAAACTTATTTAAATGAAACCGTATTTTCGTTCAGACAAATTTTCCGCTTGTAACCGCAAAAACTACATAACCAATCTTTACCAAATTTTAACTGCATCTTATCTTCATGGTCCCCAGAAGGTTTACCTATAATAAATTCCATTGATTTTTTATAAAAATGTTTAATTTAATCGCAAAGAGAAAAAGTGTCCACGTGACGTAGGCATGACTACATCATACCCGTGAAAGCAAGTTGACTACAAAAACTTTTTAATAAGTGTGAAATTATTAGGTGAAAATATTAGTCTGAGAACAAAATCGGAAAGTAAAATAAAAAAAAATGTGTAAAATGAGAAACTTATTTAAATGAAACCGTATTTTCGTTCAGACAAATTTTCCGCTTGTAACCGCAAAAACTACATAACCAATCTTTACCAAATTTTAACTGCATCTTATCTTCATGGTCCCCAGAAGGTTTACCTATAATAAATTCCATTGATTTTTTATAAAAATGTTTAATTTAATCGCAAAGAGAAAAAGTGTCCACGTGACGTAGGCATGACTACTTCATACCCGTGAAAGCAAGTTGACTACAAAAACTTTTTAATAAGTGTGAAATTATTAGGTGAAAATATTAGTCTGAGAACAAAATCGGAAAGTAAAATAAAAAAAAATGTGTAAAATGAGAAACTTATTTAAATGAAACCGTATTTTCGTTCAGACAAATTTTCCGCTTGTAACCGCAAAAACTACATAACCAATCTTTACCAAATTTTAACTGCATCTTATCTTCATGGTCCCCAGAAGGTTTACCTATAATAAATTCCATTGATTTTTTATAAAAATGTTTAATTTAATCGCAAAGAGAAAAAGTGTCCACGTGACGTAGGCATGACTACTTCATACCCGTGAAAGCAAGTTGACTACAAAAACTTTTTAATAAGTGTGAAATTATTAGGTGAAAATATTAGTCTGAGAACAAAATCGGAAAGTAAAATAAAAAAAAATGTGTAAAATGAGAAACTTATTTAAATGAAACCGTATTTTCGTTCAGACAAATTTTCCGCTTGTAACCGCAAAAACTACATAACCAATCTTTACCAAATTTTAACTGCATCTTATCTTCATGGTCCCCAGAAGGTTTACCTATAATAAATTCCATTGATTTTTTATAAAAATGTTTAATTTAATCGCAAAGAGAAAAAGTGTCCACGTGACGTAGGCATGACTACATCATACCCGTGAAAGCAAGTTGACTACAAAAACTTTTTAATAAGTGTGAAATTATTAGGTGAAAATATTAGTCTGAGAACAAAATCGGAAAGTAAAATAAAAAAAAATGTGTAAAATGAGAAACTTATTTAAATGAAACCGTATTTTCGTTCAGACAAATTTTCCGCTTGTAACCGCAAAAACTACATAACCAATCTTTACCAAATTTTAACTGCATCTTATCTTCATGGTCCCCAGAAGGTTTACCTATAATAAATTCCATTGATTTTTTATAAAAATGTTTAATTTAATCGCAAAGAGAAAAAGTGTCCACGTGACGTAGGCATGACTACTTCATACCCGTGAAAGCAAGTTGACTACAAAAACTTTTTAATAAGTGTGAAATTATTAGGTGAAAATATTAGTCTGAGAACAAAATCGGAAAGTAAAATAAAAAAAAATGTGTAAAATGAGAAACTTATTTAAATGAAACCGTATTTTCGTTCAGACAAATTTTCCGCTTGTAACCGCAAAAACTACATAACCAATCTTTACCAAATTTTAACTGCATCTTATCTTCATGGTCCCCAGAAGGTTTACCTATAATAAATTCCATTGATTTTTTATAAAAATGTATAATTTAATCGCAAAGAGAAAAAGTGTCCACGTGACGTAGCCATGACTACTTCATACCCGTGAAAGCAAGTTGACTACAAAAACTTTTTAATAAGTGTGAAATTATTAGGTGAAAATATTAGTCTGAGAACAAAATCGGAAAGTAAAATAAAAAAAAATGTGTAAAATGAGAAACTTATTTAAATGAAACCGTATTTTCGTTCAGACAAATTTTCCGCTTGTAACCGCAAAAACTACATAACCAATCTTTACCAAATTTTAACTGCATCTTATCTTCATGGTCCCCAGAAGGTTTACCTATAATAAATTCCATTGATTTTTTATAAAAATGTTTAATTTAATCGCAAAGAGAAAAAGTGTCCACGTGACGTAGGCATGACTACTTCATACCCGTGAAAGCAAGTTGACTACAAAAACTTTTTAATAAGTGTGAAATTATTAGGTGAAAATATTAGTCTGAGAACAAAATCGGAAAGTAAAATAAAAAAAAATGTGTAAAATGAGAAACTTATTTAAATGAAACCGTATTTTCGTTCAGACAAATTTTCCGCTTGTAACCGCAAAAACTACATAACCAATCTTTACCAAATTTTAACTGCATCTTATCTTCATGGTCCCCAGAAGGTTTACCTATAATAAATTCCATTGATTTTTTATAAAAATGTTTAATTTAATCGCAAAGAGAAAAAGTGTCCACGTGACGTAGGCATGACTACTTCATACCCGTGAAAGCAAGTTGACTACAAAAACTTTTTAATAAGTGTGAAATTATTAGGTGAAAATATTAGTCTGAGAACAAAATCGGAAAGTAAAATAAAAAAAAATGTGTAAAATGAGAAACTTATTTAAATGAAACCGTATTTTCGTTCAGACAAATTTTCCGCTTGTAACCGCAAAAACTACATAACCAATCTTTACCAAATTTTAACTGCATCTTATCTTCATGGTCCCCAGAAGGTTTACCTATAATAAATTCCATTGATTTTTTATAAAAATGTATAATTTAATCGCAAAGAGAAAAAGTGTCCACGTGACGTAGCCATGACTACTTCATACCCGTGAAAGCAAGTTGACTACAAAAACTTTTTAATAAGTGTGAAATTATTAGGTGAAAATATTAGTCTGAGAACAAAATCGGAAAGTAAAATAAAAAAAAATGTGTAAAATGAGAAACTTATTTAAATGAAACCGTATTTTCGTTCAGACAAA
Organism: Rhaphigaster nebulosa; assembly: GCA_948150685.1. Taxonomy (NCBI): domain Eukaryota; kingdom Metazoa; phylum Arthropoda; class Insecta; order Hemiptera; family Pentatomidae; genus Rhaphigaster; species Rhaphigaster nebulosa. The sequence goes on from OX411308.1 coordinate 6,823,873, forward strand.
TTTTCCGCTTGTAACCGCAAAAACTACATAACCAATCTTTACCAAATTTTAACTGCATCTTATCTTCATGGTCCCCAGAAGGTTTACCTATAATAAATTCCATTGATTTTTTATAAAAATGTTTAATTTAATCGCAAAGAGAAAAAGTGTCCACGTGACGTAGGCATGACTACTTCATACCCGTGAAAGCAAGTTGACTACAAAAACTTTTTAATAAGTGTGAAATTATTAGGTGAAAATATTAGTCTGAGAACAAAATCGGAAAGTAAAATAAAAAAAAATGTGTAAAATGAGAAACTTATTTAAATGAAACCGTATTTTCGTTCAGACAAATTTTCCGCTTGTAACCGCAAAAACTACATAACCAATCTTTACCAAATTTTAACTGCATCTTATCTTCATGGTCCCCAGAAGGTTTACCTATAATAAATTCCATTGATTTTTTATAAAAATGTATAATTTAATCGCAAAGAGAAAAAGTGTCCACGTGACGTAGGCATGACTACTTCATACCCGTGAAAGCAAGTTGACTACAAAAACTTTTTAATAAGTGTGAAATTATTAGGTGAAAATATTAGTCTGAGAACAAAATCGGAAAGTAAAATAAAAAAAAATGTGTAAAATGAGAAACTTATTTAAATGAAACCGTATTTTCGTTCAGACAAATTTTCCGCTTGTAACCGCAAAAACTACATAACCAATCTTTACCAAATTTTAACTGCATCTTATCTTCATGGTCCCCAGAAGGTTTACCTATAATAAATTCCATTGATTTTTTATAAAAATGTTTAATTTAATCGCAAAGAGAAAAAGTGTCCACGTGACGTAGGCATGACTACTTCATACCCGTGAAAGCAAGTTGACTACAAAAACTTTTTAATAAGTGTGAAATTATTAGGTGAAAATATTAGTCTGAGAACAAAATCGGAAAGTAAAATAAAAAAAAATGTGTAAAATGAGAAACTTATTTAAATGAAACCGTATTTTCGTTCAGACAAATTTAATGACGTTGCATCTTTGCTCCTGGAAAATATCTCTAAGAAATGAGATTGAACAACGTTGTATTGGATATTAATTTATAGGTTATTTTGTATTTGTGGAGGTTTATTGTAGTCTGTATTTTCTTTGTATTGAATTATGTTTGACCTACTGCCTGCTGCAATCTATTTCCCATTTTTTTTTTTTTTAAATTGATTAGAATAAGTATTAGTGTTTTTTAAAGCTATTGAAACCATCATTAGGACAGACCCTAATGCCCCAGCAATTATTTTAATGAATTAATTGAAACATCGTTGAGCGGAAGTGCCATTACATTAATTTTAATAAAAAATGGATCTTGGCAAAGAAGATTCTGCAGTTGAAATTTTACGAAAGGCTATAAAAAGGAAAAGAAAATATCGAACCAACGTGTCAGACGAAGCAAAGTATGTAGGTATATGGAAGTATATAGATTGAATTTGGAGAATACAAGCTTCTCTTATGGATAATTCAACAGTGCAATCATTTTTTAAAAAAAATAAACATCTTTGTATTGTATCCGAATCGCTTTAAAAATACACCTTTTTACTACAAAAACCCTAAATCCAAAGCTTAGATCCTAATCATTGGTTTAAGGGCTTTCAAATGTCATAAAAAGGTTTATTTCTTAGAGCAATTCGGGTACGCAACAAAAATGTTTTTAAAAATATCTGATGTGGACAACACATGACTTCCTTGTACGCCTATCAAACTATAAATCGGTGCCTCAAAATGTAATCCTGAATTTGGTTACTAGTTTCCGAAGATTACAGTATCTCAAAAACGACACTCGGCGTTCCGACATCCATCTATTGACACACACACACACACACACACACAAAAGGGGAGAAAAACCAGTATTTTACACTCAATTTTAACACTTAAAACAAGAAATAAAAATGTTTAATTGGATTGGTGACCTTTATTACTGAAACATATGATTTATGTATTTAATTTAAATATAATTTTTGATGTAAGCTTATTATGACCTTCAAGTAAAGTACCGTTTTCGGCTCATCAATTTTAATGAAAATATAGTAAATACATTCATATCGATATAAAAGTCCTATTTACAAAATTTGAGATGTTTTATATTATATTTGAATATAATTTTTGATGAAAGCCTAATATGACCTTCAAGTAAAGTACCGCTTCCGGTTTTCCAATTTTGACCAAAATCTTGTATGTAATTTAAATTACTATATAAGTTATAAATTCTAAATTTGAGAAGTTTTGTATAGTATTTTAATATAATTTTTGATGGAAATCAATTATGACCTTCAAGTAAAGTACCACTTCCGGTAATCAAGCAGTGACCAAAAAGGGAGGTTCACAACTAGATTTTAGAAAAATCCTAAATACAAAATTTCAACTTTCTACGGCTAACCGTTTTTGAGTTATGCGAGATACGAACGTACCTACAGATGCCACGACGAAACTTGTCAAAATGGATTCAGGAATGGTCAAAATGGATATTTCCGTTGAAATCTGAAAACCGAAAATTTTCGCGACTACAATACTTCCTTTACTTCGTACAAGGAAGTAAAAATGATTTGGAGTTAGGACTTTTTAGTTTATGACGGCGTAATTATACGTTAGACGCTCTAGCATTGAAAAGCGAAGGGATTTGTTATTATATATGGCAATTTTGTTAGTATATATGCCAATTTGTTAGTATATATGCCAATTTGTTAGTATATATGCCAATTTGTTAGTATATTTGCCAATTTGAATCACTAAAGACATCATACATCCAAGAGCATTGCAATGATCTTAAAAATTGAATAATTACAATAATTTGTAATTAATTAATTAATTAAATTAATTGTAAGTAGTTGCAATTAATTTGATCCAAAACATAAAAAAATAATAATGTGTATCCTTTTTCTATCAAAGCACTTTATGAAGTATAATATTTATTAACGACAATTAGCAATAGTGACATTCCATGAATTTTATTCTTCTTATATTACATGTATTTTCACTTATCCACGTTTCGGGGTTCTTCTCCATCTTCAGGATTACTTTATTTTAGTCAGCATAATTTTGCATACAGGATACTGTATTTGTTCAAAAAGTTATAAAAGAGTAATTAGCTCATACTCCTTAGATCAGTTGTGAAATAATCTTATTATACTGTATGTCACAGACCAAAAAAAAATTATCCTGAGGATGGGGAAACAACTCCGAAACGTGGATAAGTAAAATGCATGTAATATAAGAAGAATACAAATTTACAGAATGTATCTATTGTTAATTGTTGTTAATGTGTTTGTAAATATATAATCTAGCAATAGAGAAGTATTGGCCGGGTGAGCTAATCTCTAATAATTATTTAAGAAATATTCAGGGATTTATTTATTTTTTATTGTCTATTAATTTCTTTATTATGTTTTTTTTTTTAAAGACTCCTTGCATTGCGAAAGGACGGGCGCCAGGCACACAGCACAATCACAAGGTGCAGAGGAGATAATAGCTCTGAGATCATGTCCAATTCTCCAAGCACAAGGACTAACTTCTTGCTCTTGCTACATTCCTCTCACATCTGTTATTAATTCAGCTTCTCATTTGACTCCGTCGGTCGTAAATAGCAGGCTCCTTTATTTGTAAAGCAGCATTCCAAAGATGAGGATATGAACAGGAACTATATGGTAGGAGTGTTTCCTCTTTGTATCCTTTATTACTTCACAACCCTATTGCCAGCTGAAAGCAGCCATCATTTTCTAATTACACACAGTACTAATCGACGTCGTATTTTGAGAAAAGCTTGGGCGCCAAAAATTCGAAATTTAGGTTTTAATTTATTATGAGACATAAACACCACCTCTATCGATTCCTGCTTACGATACATTGAAAATAGCCTCAAAATCGACTTTAAGCACCAAATACTGATGACACTAAGTCGTCATTCTGACCTTGATCAGTGCTAGAAGTCTTAAAAATATATTGTAATTATAAATATTTTTTCACCTTAATAAACGCCTGATAAACAAAAAAAATTGTTATCTATGGAAAAAGCTTTTCATGTAAAAGCTGTAAAGTTTGTTAAATGGCGCTTACGCCCATTTCAAAAAAAGACGTCGATATATATATATATATATATATATATATATATATATATATATATATATATATATATATATATATATATATATATATATATATATATATATCGACGTCTTTTTATATACAAACTGCTTTTTAAGATTTGTCTTCGGCACCTCGAGACGGGCCCATGTGTCCCACCTATACGGCGAGTTGGAGTGGCTCTTCCCCTGCAACCGTAGACAATATTTCCTCGGATCTTTTCTATACCAAACCATCACCACCCACCATCCTTCCTACATCTACAGCCTCCTACAATTCAAATCCTCGGTCCACGCACTGGAAACAAGATCTCGCCTTTCTGACCTCCATACTCCCTCCCACAGAACCAAAACATTCGAACGCTCCTTCCTCGCCCGCTCCTCTACCCTTTGGAGTTCCTTTCCTTCTAATATCCGCCATGCTTCTTCTCTATCCTCATTCAAATCCCTCCTTTTCCAACACCTTCTTTCTCTCCAAAATGATGCTCTCTAATTGCGAAATTTCAGTTTAGGATTAACATCTGGATCAGAAGTGGATAATAGATTTTAATGTACAAACTTTGCTAATCAATTCATTATTTTTGTATTTTTCATTTTCTCTGTTTTGTTTTTTTTTCTCTTTTTTTTTTGTTTTGCTCAAATTAATTATATTTTTTCGATAAAAAAACCTATTTATTTGCTTATTTATTTTACTGAAGATATTGTAAAAATTAATTGGTCTGTATTCTATAGTCTTATGGCCAGATAATGTTACTGTTTTATTGGTTCCTTCTTGTTATTCTTAAGGGACCTTGTCCCAGAATAAAGTTCTTTTATCTATCTATCTATCTATCTATCTATCTATCTATCTATCTATCTATATATATATATATATATATATATATATATATATATATATATATATATATATATATATATATATATATATTAGCTGGCCCGGCAATGCTTCACTATTGCTTGATTTGAGTATATATCTAGATTAAATGAACAAGGTATATAAATGCAGCATTAAAAAATCGAATTTACTAACGAACGACGTCTTAATATAGTTGAAACTAAATATGTAGTATACCTCTATAAATGTTGCAAAACATGTTCAATTAAGAACCTTAGTAATCTAACAAGACAAATAAAAATTAACTCCATCTCTCCTCTCAAAATTTGAAGTTAAACGTTTCGAGATACGTAGAATCCGAAAAAAATAAATCCGTCCGTCCGCCGTCCGAAACTTTTCTCCGAGACAATAGGGCCGATTTTTTTTTTTTTAAATAATAATAATATCTGAAGCCACGTCTAACCCCAGGAAGATCCTCGGAAGTCGAAATTACCATCCAACTTTTCGCTTCAAAATGGCGGCCAAATAGAGATTTTATACACTCTTAAATCGGTCATTTATGAAAATAAAGGAAATATATATTAGTTTTGAAATAACAATACCAAAAAAAAAAATCTATATAAGTTAATGCTTTTGGTTTATTATTTTCAATAATGAACGTTTGTAATCTGCCAAGAAAATAAAATGTTATCCATCCCCTTCCCTCAAAATTTTAGATTTTCAAGATACTTAGATCCTAATATTCGAAAGGCAATAAAATTCCCTAGAAAACGAATAAAAATCACCGAGAATAGACTAGTATTTGCAGAGATACACGTATTCTGCGCATATTTCTAAACTAACTTAAACTAAATGGCTGCTACTCATTTATGTCCGTGTTTCTGCTGTTTTATAATATTTGTAGACGGTATGTCGTTGATAAAATTCAAGTTTACTTGACGAAAGTATTGATTTTAAAAGTTTAATATCCTAATATTGTACTTACTGACAATCTGATGATTGTCGAGCAATAAGTTGGATATTATAGGATAAGTCTAAGGATTATAACAGTCTTCTAATCCTAGTGTTGGTTCTGAAACATTTAGTTCCCTAGACGGTACTATTATAGGAACTGCACCTTCACCGCAGTGCAGTTTGCGCGGTCTCAGATTAGAGGTCTCGGTACAAGTGCTGCTATCTGCAATCAAGGCTGCATCTTGAACTCTCTGCATCAGTCTATGGACCTAAGAGTAAATAGAAAACCGATTGAAAAAATCCGGAATCAATTAAAATATATAAGGATACGTCTATTTCTTTTAATCTCTACCTAAAAAATATAACAAGGGTACTCATTATATCTAATTTAGCATGCTAAATCGTGGTGCTGTTGCTATTCGTCCAGTTTCAACAATGCTGAATATTACAACAGAAAACAAGTGAAATAACTGGCTCAGGTTAACATATCTGATTGTGTCTTAAATGTAGTATCACTCTGCTAAATGAACGCTATATCGTAAATTTTTTTTTAAGTATCTCTGGACCTAAAAAAAATTTATTCCTAAAAATGTTTTGAATCGATTTTCGTCCAAGTTTGATAAGTACAGAATATCTACAAGGCCGAATAATACAAAACTTTTCAAAACAATCCTCTATAGGTTTATTCTCTTCTTCCACACTTTCACAATCTACAAGTCGTATGCCAACTTTGCACATAATCTTGATTTGTCTCGAATTTTAGGCATGATTAGTTAAATAATTTTTTTTAAAAATAAACACATAGTATGATTCGCTTGAATAAATAAAATATCCATCAACTGACTACAAATGTAAATGCTTCATAAAAAAAAAAAAATCACTCTAATCAAAAGGTCACTCTACCGAATAGGTCACTCATAATTCCGAATTTAGCATACTAATGAGATGAGTACTTTAATATAAACAGATCGAAAATTGAACAGTAAAAGGTTGTAACCTTCTCTTTGGTGAAAATTGAGGATTACCTGCCATCTTTCCACCGCCGATATGTAAGTGGATGAATCTATATGCTTGTGGTAAAAAGAATAAAAATTAGAGAGATCTTTTTGTAATTTAAACCTAAATATGAAACCAACAAGAAATATTAGCTATTCAAACCGAATTTCTGCTTCGTGTAGGAAGAGACGAAATGAACGACTAAATGTGAATGATATATGAACGATATGAATGAATACTATTGTTTGAGTGTAAATTTATTTTTGAAAAAGTATAGGCATACAGGATTTTGGGTGGGAAAAAATGATGGCATGCATTTTTTAATTACTGATATCTTCGAATGCAGAGACATGGCAAATCGGCATGAGTTTGAAGCAAACTATCTTAACAGGATAGTGAGAGGGGTAATGTGGGCAGGACTGCAGTAGCCTTCAAGCTAGAAAGTAAACCATTCTATGTTATATTATTAATGCAATAGTTTATTGCATTCATTTTATTTATATTTATTATACTCTTGCAATAATAATAATAATAATAATTAAGGGGAATACTCAATAATTCAGTTCAAAATAGGTTTGAACACGTTGAGAAATTTAAGTATTTGGGGTCTGTGATTACTAGAAAAAACGAAATTCAAGAGGAAATAAAGGCGCGGTTAAAGGCGGGAAATGCTTAAAACTATGAAGAAACTTAAAACTTAGAATATACAAAACTATTATCTTGCCTACAGTTCTGTATGGGTGTGAAACGTGGCCGCTAACCTTGAAGGACGAACAACGCCTTAAGGTATTCGAGAATAAGGTACTGCGTAAAATATTTGGTCCAAAAAAGGATGAGTCAACTGGAGAATTTAGGAGATTACACAACGCGGAATTGCGGAGCTGGCACCCTGTTAATATAATCGAAGTGATATCATCGCGACGGTTGAAATGGGCTTGCAAAGTTGTTGGGCTCAGTAACGAACGAATTCCTAAAAAGTTAATAAACGCTGAGCCGACTGGTAAACGTCCGAGGGGTAGACCGAAACGTAGGTGGGAGGATTGTGTTAAGGGTGTTTGGACGGTAGTCGGTGGACCGAGATTTGCAGACAGCGATTAGTGGTATCGGCATCGAACCTCCGGGTTCGCTAAGCCTTTTATTATTATTATTATACTCTTGTTGTTGAAGTATACTCAAGATTATTGTTGATAACGTTGGGAATCTCTCACTCTAATGTGGTTATAAGTAAGTTTGGTAGGACAGTTAACTATTTAAATTTGTTGGTTGGTTGACATCCGCATGATGGTATAGAAGGATCAATCTAATTAGGTATTGATAAATTATTTGCCACTTCTATAAATTTGTTTTATTGAAAACTAGTTTCGAATGTTATACATTCATCCTCAGTTCTAGAAACACACAAAAAATTCAAAAATAAGCAATCCAAAATATAGTTTGGTATTATTATACGTATTAAATTAGATTAATATAAATCAGTATTATAAAACATTTATGAATTATGAATTTAATTAAGACAAGAAATCAAATACATGTTGGTACTCACCAAGGTTTAAATGGATTATATCAAACAGAAAAGTTTGTACTGGTTTCTTCTCGCATTGTACTAACAACGAACGAGAAATAGGTAGCATGTTTTTAGGTAAACGGTTTAAGGGTCGGGGTTTTCCCAGTAATGCCGGTGACTAATTGGTTTTTCTGTTATAGATGGGTATAAATTTAAGATTGGACTATTGGAGATATTTATTTGGTCAATTAAGCACAAATCTGGATTGGATTTGAAGGATTTTATTATTTCAAGTGCTTCATATATATTTAATTTTTATTTAAATAAAAAAAATTCAAGCTACGCTTCAAATGAATTACCCTTAAAGTCACATCTCTCACTGTCAAACCTCATACATGTTAAACACTATGGTGTATTTCGTGTATTTTAAATATTTCAATGCTTTTGGTTGATATTTATTATATCTTTATTGTTTCTACAATGTTTAGACAGACAATCTGGACAATGAACTGTACGAATTTAATTATTTATTACTAACAGACCCGACAATGCTTTGCTATTGCTGGATTTGGGTATACTTATAGATTAAATGAACACGATTGAAAGTTTGATAAAAATGAATGCAAGTTTAAATGCAGTATTAAAAAGTTCCTCCGACCTGCAGCGGTAGAAACATAAAAACATGGCTGCAATGTTCAACGCGCTGTATCATTGCTGACAATTGTCCGATTTCAATGATTTTTTTTTTTGTTTTGTTGGGAATTTAATTATTTTTCAAATTAACATTCTTATAATCAGCAAAAATTGTATATTTTGCGATTTATGCACCAATGAAATATGTAAGTGGTATTGTTATCGGTAAGTTTTACTATTGCAAAACCATCTAGGAACCACGAAGATGATATAATTAAAATTTGGTTAAGATTGGCTCAATAATTTTAGCGGTTAGACTTTATAAAGGATGAACTGGCTGTCCTTTTATATATTAGTATGATAACACTGCCCTTGTTCAGATAAATCAGGAACACGATTCAAACCAAAATGTGATATAAGGCTTTTTCTTTAATAATTTAAACACTTTTTAAAATTTATTTGACCAAAAATCAATTATTTTTTAATGATTATATTTTTAAGAAAAATTATTTGATGGAAAAACCGTGCCAATATCATTTTACAAACTCGAGATATAAAATAAGGCAGTTTCAATGTGATTTTTTTTTTTTTTTTTTATAAATTTTAACTCCTACGGTGTACATTAGATTTTTTTTTTATTTGATTCGTAAACCATCGAAAAACAAATACTTTTGGATTAATGCGCAAATGAAATATATATATATATATATATATATATATATATATATATATATATATATATATATGTGTTTTTTCGGCTATTGCAAACTATTTAGGAACCATGAAGATGATATGGTTAAAATTTGGTAAAGATAAAGAAAAGCGGTTTTCGCGGTTAGACCTTACAAACGAAAAACGAGTTGTCCTTTTGTAGAATAGTATAATTTTATTTAGTAATCCCCAAGGTTCAATGCCGATCGTATACCATCCAATACCTTACCAGTAGTTATGCCGTTTATTATAACTAGTTATATAGTTAGCTATAAAGTTATAAGCCGTAGCAAGTAATACTTTCCACGGCCTTGGTCTTCTGTCAAGGTAACCCTTCTCTAAACCTGCTATGACTTTTACTGACCGCTAAGTTATTTATCCATTAAGATTTTTATTTATTTATTAAACTATTGTATACAAATTAAAAATTCTTTATCATTTTAGGTAATTTTTTTAAAAAACGATGTACTGAGTTTTAAACTGAAATCGCTATTATTCAATATTTTTTTTTATGATTTTACAAACATTGCGTAAGATGGGTAAAAAAAAAGTACAATTGCATGCTTATTATATGATTACATACATATAGCTATATGATTATGGTGGACACCTGGATTGAATAAAAAATATGCTTTAAGCCTACAGCCATTCTGAGTAAATATTAAATTGAAAACTTCGGCCGTGTAGTTTATAATGATGACGCAATACAGCGCTGTAAAACCAAATCCAGTGTGTTGTACAACATTAACCAATTGGAAAAAATTGTTTGGAAAAATTTTTAAAATGTTTATTTAGAAGTAAATACTCATTCAATATTTTTATTTGCTTATATAAAGTCAAAACTTATTTTTGAATGCAATAACTGAGCAAATTTTTCATATTTCAGTTACTTACTATTTTTCGAAATACGCGTAATATGCCTTTGTATATCACAGGCCAACGATGAAAAAACTTTTGTTCTGAAAATACCTTATTCCTATAGTTTTTAGGGTGCTGAATCCAAATATGATATTAAAAAAGCTGTATCACCCACAATATCTTCACATTTTATAGTTAAATTTATTAAATTAAGCGATTTTTAAAGAATTGAACAGCTTTCAGTCTTCCTGAAAAAGGAAGACCTACATATAAAGTTAGGCCTCATGAAACAGTTTATCCATTGTCCATTCCTCTACCAGAAATTTCCACGCCTTTCAGAAGCTAAACTAAAAGAAGGCATCTTTGTCGGACCTGACATTAGAAAAATGATGTTTGATGTTGACTTTGAATCCACAATGACCTTAAATGAGAAAGAAGCATGGGTATCATTCAAGCAAGTCGTTACAATGTTCTTGGAAAATGAAAAAGACCCAGAGTATGTTTCTATTGTAGCTAACATGTTACAGAAGTTTAAAAAGTTAGGATGTTTGATGAGCCTGAAACCTACGGAAAACTATGGGTGATACAAAGAAAACTAAGGCCAGATTTAGATTCAGCACATAAAAATCTATAAAGATCAATTATTAAAGTTAAAATAGTTTCGAAATTTTTTTTTTTGTTGGCCTGTATATTTTTCGTATTAATTTATTTTCATGAGAAAGATATAGATTCGTGCAGTAATGCTTTGTTTTGTTTTAACCGTTTTCTTTTCTATTTTTCTCTGGAGTACCTCCTCTATTTCATTATTAAAAAAAAATTATATAAAAATTATTATTAAAATTATATATAAAAATTGAAAACTTATTCGGCAGCGACCATTGCTCCCAAGGCGCACTTCAAAAAATCCTACTATCAGTATCAATATCAGTATCATTTATCCATTTATCCATTCCTTTGTATATACATAGATTTTGTTTATTTAGATGGCACTTTAGCTCAATTTTTTCCATGATATATTTATATATATATATATATATATATTTTTTTTTTTCATTTTCTCCTTTGAGTATTATATTATATTATATTTACAAATGTTCCTTTCCTTTTCTTCTAGTTTCAATTCTTCTTTTATATATTTTTATGACTAACCCACACATATATTGACAACCACTCCCCACTGCCTCCTCTATATAACTCTCAATGGCATTCTTAATTACTATTCCTACTCCGCCTCCTTAAATACTTTGCTATTTTGTGAAGTCACTTCTCCACCTCTCTTTGAGCTTCAAGGTACTAAATTTTGTCTGTTTATTTATTTTAATTCCACTTTTTACTTATTTAATAGAGTTATTATTTTTTTAGTTCTTGCTATTTCTCTTTTAGTTTATATATTATTATTATATAGCCAGTTATATTAATAATCAGCTCAATTCATTAATATTAACTAATTTATTTTTATTTTTTGTTATTACTCTTATCAGTTTCATCTTATAAAATTTTACAAATTCAGCACTGTTTTAATTTTTCTCACTATATTTTTAATTATTAATTTTAATTCATTCACTGTATATATCATTTTTTTTATTTTTATTTTTGTATCTTTTTTATTTAGCCCTGATGAAGACCTACAAAGTGGTTCAAAACGTCGGTTCCCAATAAATAGTTTTTATTATTTATGATCCATTTTTTTTACCGCCTCCCGGACTTTCTCATTTCTTCATAAAATCTTTTTTTTACTAAAATTAGCAATCGTTATGTTTTATATGAAAAATTAGGAAGCAAAAAACGCGAACAAAAAAAAAAAATTAAATTTCATTTGGATATGATACGGCCTGCTATAAACTGTTAAAATGAAATAGTTAGAAATAAAAATATATATACACTGTATATTTTTATTTTAAATTTTGATATTTTCTTCTTTTTTTTTTTGTATTTCTTGTGTTTTCTCTTTAATATAATGAAGTGACTATAATACATTTTCAGGTGTTACTTGATTTGTAAATTTTTATTATTCTTTTGAAACAATGTGTCCCAAACTAAAGATTACTTTTGTATTCAATCATTCTAAGGTAGTTAATTAAAAGTCAAAGGATTTTTATGTCATTAAGGAAATGATAAACACATTTTTTTCCTCATTACTTTGTTAAATTTTCTACATTGGAACCAACGTTTCGTGGCAATTTGCCCCATCTTCAGGGTTCAATCATATTATTCGAAGTTTATATTTATTTATAATATTTCCATGCATTTTCCTTTGAAACTATATATATATATATATCCATCTGTAAATATTTTGTCAATAATGTTGGTAGTCAAAGATTTCAAATAGAATGCTTATTACATGCAGTTACTTTCCATAACCTAAGGATAATGTTTCATAATTTGAGGCAAATGGCAACGAAATGTTGATTCTAATGTAGAAAACTTAATAAAGTAATAAGGAAGACATTTTGTTCACTATTAACTTAAAGACATCATAAATAAATCTTCCAGCATAAATTAAATTATTATATAATTCTTTTTTCCCACCTTAAACTTGTTATTCCAGAATTTCTTCTTCTTCTTATTATTATTTTTTATTATTATTTAAGAACCGACTCTTGAATACTCCCCGATATAGATTTTATGGACTGCCTCCATTTTCCATAGAAAATGTTAGATAAAGGATAGAAAAGAGACAATTATCGATGATTAAGAGATGTGAGTGTGTTATTGAGAGAGGGCGTGGGATATGCGCAAGTGAACAAGGATCCAGTTGCCAAGGACGCAAGGACTCAAAGTGTCCTTGATTTTCCTCTCCAACGCTTGCAGGATTCCAAGATAAGTTTATGGCACTCATTTACGGCTCGGCACGTTTCCTCAGAACATTTTTAGTACTAATAAAATTAATTCTTAACTACTAATCATCTCAAATGATCATTAAATTTAAAATCGATTTTATTTTATTTATCAATTTTCATTCGATGTCATGATTGGCGGAAATGTTCTTAAATTTTATAATATCAAAGAATTTTCATTAAAAATTGTGAATTTAATCTTTACTTTTATACCGCTATATGTAGTAAGAGAAAGTATGGCGACAGTGAAAAATTTAAAATTGAGGCCAAAAAATGAGCCAAAATAAACGAATCTCCCTGCATATTATGTACGTGCACCCGTGGGTGTGTTGTCTGTACATCTGTATGTGAACAGCCAGCTCAAAAACGAAAACTAGTACGAATCTTAAATTACGTATTAAAGGTACATACTTAAGATATGTATATGCCTAGGATGGTACTACAACTTTTTACAACAACACTTTTAATTTTCTCGAAAACTGTTCTGACGATTTTTTCTGAAACTTGTCTACAGTATTTTTCTTTAAACTCTTTAGCTTTTCATATATGCAGTCCATCACCGAAAAAATACAGGAAAAAAAGTTGTGACGAAAAGAAAATTTAATTTTCACATTACTCGAAAATATGGTAAAGTTTTTATAAATTTATTATTTTTTGAGGGGTAATTTAAACAGTATTAGCAGAAACATGGTGTATTTGATAAGGACTGGGTCCTAGATGGAATGTCGAGTGTGTACGGAAGCATACCGATACGAATGAACTCGCATAACGTCTTCCCCCAGATAGCTACACCAGCTCCGATATTGCGTTCTCAACAATACGTTATGTTCAGCTATGAAAAACTCGAACAATATGTTTCCTCACCATAATCATTAAAGAATGGTAAGTTAAAGTTTTATGATGCTCGCACCACAACAGAATTTTTGTTTTAATTGTAAAATTGCAAAATATTTTTACTTTTTGTAAATCCTGGTAAATCTAGCAGCATTATTTACAGTATGGAGACTATACTATCCGTTAGTAATAATAAATAGTGTATTTTTATCTTATGAAGATGTTGGATATCCCTTGCTATGGAATTTATTCCAACTTAATTTACAGTAAATCAACTACAACATTTTACTGAAACGAATAGGAACTTATGGATCAGAACTTCCGGGTTCACCAAATGTTATTCATAAAATCCATAGTATTTTCAATTCTCCTTTTTTATCAACTTTTCAATACACCCTCGATGATGTTTATTTCCCAATTACGGTATTGTTTATAGACTTCTATATATTAAAAAAAAAAAAAAAAAGTAACTGTCGGAGACATAAAAAAAAAAAAAACTAAAAGTATATTAAAATAAATTTATATTTTGGTATTATTAATGGTCCTATCTGTAATCTGTAATATATAATAAATTTTATGAAAATAATAAAAGTAATCAAATACAAAATTAAAAATTCTGCAGGAGCTAAATATTCAATTTAATATTTAATTTTCAAGATTTTAAAGTTTAAACCGTTGTATTTGTTTTAATAAGTAGACTCCGATTATAAAAATTTAAGTCGGTTTATGAAAATCAAGAACCTACTCTACAGTTCTTGCAGAAGAACTCGTTAGATTCAAGACTGGACACAAAATAACATACAATGGAAGCTCCAATATTTATGATAATTGGTTATCAGTGAGCGTTTTTGAAGTTTTTGAATTATAATGTTGACATTTAGATTTTAACCAATAATTACGTGTCCAAAAAAATCAAAACATGATTTACATATGTGAGTAATTTTAGGTGAGGTCGTATGACTCAACCGAGAAAAAAAAATTTCGAACTGCTTATAAGAAATATCCTGATGTATTTCTACATATCCTGTTCTATTTTTCATATTCAAATAGAATTTTATAAATATAAATTAAAAGTAGATTGTAACATATCAATCAATGTCAGTTATATTTTTATTTAACCTAGCACACACAGATATCTATTTAAAGCTTTATTCTCATATTTCTGACACATATACGGTTCAGTAAAATAAAGATGAGAACACTGTACATAAGGAAATTTCGTTTTAAAATTTGAAGACAAGAACGCGATTCATAGCGGGTGTCCGAATTGAGTCCCAAAAAATTTAATGAGATAGCGAAGAGAGCAAATTGAGTCCGCTGTACAGTACAATTCTTCACGTCCTGAACCATTTTCACCTGACAAAAAGATTAAGCCATACAACGGTTTACGACTGTACTGGCTGTTGTTTCATTCAAAATGCACTTAGTCCTTGTATGTCGTTTTTCCACCAGACAGTAATCATTTACCACACAAAATTCATTAATTAGACTTTCTGACTTATGCTAACTTAGTTACTTACGCGCACAATATATGGGAAACTACCCAGCAAGCTTCATGGTGTCTCTGGGTAACGCTGATAAGCGGGCCCGATACCTGAAAAAAGGTATTGGGTCCGGGACTCAATTTACCCTGTTTCGAAAACTTACTGGGGCTCAGTTAGTATCTTTTTTGGCATTTGGGACTCAATTTGGACCCTCGGATGTATCCGAATTGAGTCCCAAAAAACTTTAATGAGAGAGTGAAGAGAGCAAATTGAGTCCCCTATACCTGGAAATTGGGTTGGACCTTTTTTCAGGAATTGGGTCCGGCTTATCAGCGTTACCTAGGGACACCGTGAGGAGCTAGGTCGTTTTGAAAATATTTCGTGCGTTGGAGCAAAGGTCACTAAGTCCAATTAGTGAATTTTGTATATATTTTTTTAAAGTGCTAAAACCAAATCTGACGCCAGTTTTGAATAAAAAGATTCTGTTAATATACTTCATTCCGTAGAAAAATACTTTTTCATTACTTATAATTCAATGGACACTTCGAATCAATCTAAAATTCAATTATTTCGTTTTAAAATATTGTATCACTCTAAAATTTACTATCTCTGGATCACAAATAATGTTTTTATATTATGTAGTACCTGGATGTACGTAAGGCTCTAAAGGGTGTCCCGTGAGTCATGGGAAATAATTAAAGAGGGGATAGTAGACACCTCAATAGGAACAAAAAAGTTCATACGGTCTGATTTCACACAAAAAAGCGGGAAAAATTACTCACGTTTTTTGCTGAATAAGAAGCGATCACTTAAAAACTATTAAGTTCCAATTGAACCCACCTGAAGCAAACAAAATTCCCTTTGGCTTAACTAAATTCATTTTATCATTTTAAGATGGCTTTCTAGGGGATCAATAGCGAAATGTTTTATTCAATATTTTAAATCACTTTTTATTTATAAATGCTTTTCTCAGCCTCCTAATGGATAACAGATACCCCCCTTTTAGGAAAACGTCCACTTTTATTAAGCTTTAATTTCGTATATTTGGTGTTGACGTTTCTTCAGGGATTGGTCAAGATTTGGCTACTGGCTTACCAAAAAGTGTGATAAGGTATTTATTAGGTTTCATTATTAAATTTACTTTGTTTCTATTCAATAAAATAGCACGAAAATACAGAATAAAAACATGCTCAAAAGAATAAAACAATTTTACCAAAGTAATATAAAAAAAATTCTATGAGCAAGAAAATAAAACAGTGACAGTAGCTGTTTTAAAGGAAGCAAGAGCATGTAAAGTCCTCTAAAGCTAAAAATATTTTCTTGTTTTGATATTCTTATGAATATTTAAGCATTATTCATTTTAATCAGGCGATTTTATTTTTAGTTTCAGGGACAAACACAAAACTTGAAATTCCTGCGTTTTGTTTGTGCATTCATCGGGGCCATGGTCTATATGAACTTATTTATTGCTCTTGAAGTCTTTTATCCTTCAAATACCGTATACAGGAATAGTTAAATGATATTAAAGTAATATTCAGCTGTATCTACAAAGCTAGAGAAGAATCCTTAAGTTATTCCGATATGCGCTGAGTGCAGTAAACATAACAGTATTACACATAATTAATTACAAATTATTTCAATTACTTCTAAGAACGATATTGATGGCTATGACCTATGACAACCATCTTATTTGCCGCTCAGTGGAAATTACCACTGATTAAATATTCACAGGTCATCCCATCAAAGTTAATACGGTCTTTTATAAGAATGAGCTGGTCAAGTTGGTTCATTAATGATATTTCCAATGCCTCCTGGATTGGCTATAAAATGCAATGCCTCAATAATTTGGTTATTACAGTGCAAATCGCAACGCTGTCTGGTGTCGTCATCGCCTATCAGTTGCTAGTCAATATGGCGACATAGCTCCTTAGTCAATAAACTTATTGCTTTATTATTTTCAATAATAAACCTTTGGAATCGACCAAAAAAAACAATTTTGTAACCCCCCTCAAAAGGTTTTATGTTTCAAGATACGTAGAGTCCAAATATCGAATAAAAAAAAATCCGTCCGTCCGCCATCCGCGGCTTTTCTCCGAGACTACTGGGCCGATTTTCTTGAGATTCGGTACCAAAGTCACAGGTCATCCCAGGTGTATTGTATTTAAATGAAAGCTGACGAAATTGCCAACAAAAGGAAAAAAAAATCATTTAAATCGGACCAGAATTAGATGAGATATAGCGTAATGAACTTAGCGTAGGCTAATTCTCCAGCGCGGCTGGTCATCGTGGCCCTAGGCTACCTGACTTATCTATTGGGCTTCTGACTTCCTCGCATCTCTCTGCTTTATCCTTCCTTGGATTATTTCTGCACTTCATTTAGCTTCCGTAGTCTTTCCTTTTTTTTTTTCCTACTGAAGTGCATATCAAATATTTCCTCTGTATCATTTTACCCTCTGATTACATCACAGCCTACTTGCATTAACACAGTTTTTCTTAACACTCGCAGTTCGGCACTCTCGCGGCAATCATATTGGTACAAGCTTCAAAATTCTTTTCCTTTGGTCCCTACTGCTTAATTTTGTATACTTGAACAGAATAGATATTTTTGAAATATTACTAAGTGGAAATAATAAACCATTGTGTTATAATTTGTAGCGGTTTTTTTTTATCGATAATGCTAAACTGAAATGTTATTATTTTATTAATAATATTATTTTAAGTATTGAAATATTATTACATTGAATTAATGGATATTTTATGAGTTTCATTGGTCGTTATTGTGTATTTGTTATTTAATGTTGATTTGTTCATGAAGCAAAAACTTAAGGCGGAAGCATGAGTGAGCCATTCCCTAGTTACGACTAGTAACCATTGCCCAATAAGATTTTAAATATATATTTTTACCTTATCAACTACCTAAGAAAGATAAAGTAGTGTTAAGTAAAATTAATAAAAATATCCCTAACAAATTTTTATTTATTTGAATGTGCTTGTCCGAATCAATATAATAAAAAGCTTAGGTGCGCGCGTACATACGTACCTATGTGTCCGTAATCGTTGCCATGATAACTTCATGCCCGTGGAAGCAATTTCACTGCGCAAACTCTATTAAGTAACTTCAATTACTAAGTTATTTTGTATTTTAGGAGATTAATAATCTTAAAAAATATATAAGTATGTTCGTGCAACTTCTTTCCCATGTTTTTTTAAGGTTCTTTATCGAATAAACTTTGACCGTCCTAAGATTTATAGAAGCTTTTTCATTTTATTCGGTTTTAATTTTTTTCAGTTGACGTACGCTTGATAGTATAGACGGATCAATCTAATTAGGGATTGATTAATTATTTGTCACTTCTATGATTTTATTTTTATTGAAAACTAGTTTCGAATGCTATACATTCATCTCAAGTTCTAAAAACACACGAAATTCAAAAATAAGTAATTCAAAATACACTTTGGTATTATTATACATATTAAATTAATATAATCTAATTATTTGATCTATTGTCTTAATTAAATTCATAATTCATAAATGTTTTATACTACTGATTTATATTGCACCTAATTTAATATGTATGATAATACCAAACTGTATTTTAAATTGTTTATTTTTGAATTTTTGTCTATTTTTAGAACTGAAGATGAATGTATAACATTTGAAACTAGTTTTCAAAAAAACAAAATTATAGGAATGGCAAATAATTTATCAATCCTTAATTTAATTTTTTTTTCATCAAACATTCATTTCGTTTGAAAGCAGAGTACAATTTGAGATATTTGATGTTTAAAAGCCTATAAAAATAAAAAGTTTATTAGCTATAAAATATTTATTTACAATCCGTTAGAAAAAGGGACCCTGACTTTTTGTGGATTTGAATCACTTTTAAAAAGTATTCAAAATATTTTAAAATTATTTTTTTAAACTTATTCAACATGCCTACAGGATTGGTCAAAATATTATTATTTTCATCTGCAATTCCATTCATTACGGATTAAAACCATTTACACGGTATGTTAATCTTCTATGATGAGTTAAAAAGACCTAATTATTTCTCCTAATTTTTTTTTTTTTTTAGTTTGCCCTAATTGGTATAAAATATTCTTTTTTATGACATTAGAAAGCTCTAAAACCAATAATTTATATCCAATCATTGGATGTATGGTTATTCTTATATTATAAAAAGGTATCATTTTTAGATCAGCTTGGGTACACAAATTTAGAAAATTGATTCGGAATTAGGACCATTTAGATTATCACTATAGTAATAGTCTTACACATGTCTCTTAGTCTTAATTCGATTTGGTTGGTTTCTATTTCTCTTATTTTGAATTTAAGATACTCTCCTGTTCTATTTAATTTTTTAATTCAATTGTATTTTGGATATTTATTAACAGAAAAAGAATATCATTGGAAGTTGGGCCAATGAATTTTCGTAAATATTTTTTTCACTGTTACAATTCAACTACTCACTTATTGTTAAGTCCTAACGGTCGAGAAGGTTTCGTGCCAACGTGCCAAGTATGCTTGTGGGGTTCCAGAGTGGATTCCCGCATCTGGTATCAAGAACCTCTCACCGAAGAGCTGTGACATAAGGAGTTACAGTACCAAAGCAATGTCATTCCTCGGTTTGTGGTCGCAATGTCTGTGGTCGAACGGTCTTTGTCTCTTTCGTCTTCAGATCTCGAAGGACCTCTGTCGTAAGGTTTTTTCCGTCATTTCTTCTCCACTGTACTGTGGCATGTTGCACCACTGTCCTCTGGTTCTGTTATTTCGTAATGCAACTTGAAAACCATTTTTCTTTTTTTAGTCTGGACTCAACGTCAAGAAACCGGGTCTAGAAACCTTTGAATGAAAAAAAGAGTTGTTTTGATATGTAAAATTGTGATATAATTGTTAATTGCACTTAATTGATTATTTTTTTTTTTATTGATAGTCATACTGAAGATCAAGTTTAATTTTTATAGTCCTCATTGTTTGGTTCTTCTATTCCTTTAAAACTATAAATAAATTGAATTTGTAAACCAAAAAATCATATAAGTATAACATGTATAAAATTCATCGCTTATAAATAAATGGTATGTTACAATTGTATTTTTTATTGTGATAACTGTATTCTTTGTTTTAATGTCAACAATTTTGTAAGTTTATGATTTTTTTGTGCCGCTGCAGCGCGCTGGTTTGATAAGCCTGGTCTAGATGAAAGGTAATTTTCACTATAGATATTATAATCAATATTGCATAATGCTAAATATTTTTCATAGAATTTATTTCTTCTTGAAGTTTATGCAGAGAAATTTAAGTGTCTGAAGTCTACTACAAATGAAACAAAATTCAGGAAGAAATATAGGCGACGCATATTGTCATATAGGGCTCAAAAATTTATTTTTGAATTATTGTTATTTTTTAAAAATAATCATATTTTAAGTAACTAAGCCAAAATTCGAATCCGAGAAATGTAAATAAAGGGTACCTTGATTGTTTACAATTATCACTAAATCCAATGTTTCGTCATGGTCACATTCTATGTTTGTGTCTCTCAGAAACTGTTATATTTTTTTGTGTGAGAATAAATCAACTTAAAAAAAAAAAAAAAAGTTAAAAAGGAGGTATATAAGCACTATTACAAATTTATTAATGTATTTTTATAAATCCATACGAAATTTATGAACGTAGAGTTTATGTATTTAAAAATATTTTTTTTCAATTTTGCACAAGAGTTTTAAAATTTTATAAATTCAGAATGAACTTTATGTCATGAACACTAGCAGAGAAGACTTGAAGAATTCTGCTGAGTTTATTTCAAGTATTGCTTATGTCAATTCTTAAAAATTATGTAAAAAATATTAACTTTATAGGGAAAGTTGCGTGATGCGCGCACCGCACCAGATTTTTTTCTTGTTTGATGATACCTCAATTAGCGAACTGTTAAAATGGCTAGTTATTTATTGGTATTTTAGAGACTTAGGTCTTTTAGGGATCTTTCAATTAAACCTTAACATACACAGATATACCATATATATATATATATATATATATATATATATATATATATATATATATATATATATATGTCTTTTTTTTATGGCGGATTAACTCTTCAACGGGCAGTGGCCATATTTTTCCCATCTATCAAAAAGCGAGAATTTTACATTCAAAATAGTTTGATTACATTCCACTAGATGGCAGAAGCTACAGAAAAATACATTTGATGGCTTAGAATTGTTCGTCAGCTCGCTCTACCCAAAAACTTCGTTTTTGATGGGACAGATATGGCCAGTGCCCATTTGAGGTACCTACGTAGGTAAATAGTGAAATTTTTATTTTATTTTACATTTCCGCTAAGATAATATGAGTAATTATCTAAACAATGATAGGAATCTATCGATTTTTTTTTTATTTTGTATTCCTTTTATTCTGCTGTATAAATTTACTGTTATACCTATTTATATATATATATATATATATATATATATATATATATATATATATATATATATATATTTACAATTATAACGATCTTTTTATTTATCATACATCTAAACTGATAAAATTGTCTCAGATTGTCAAAGCTTTTCTTTTTTATTGTTATTTGTATATACTTAATGTATATGTGTATATACATTTTTAGTGTACATAATCATTTGTGTATTGAACTTTTATTATATGTCTTATTCTGATCATCAATATTTTTTTATATATATTTTTAAAAATAGTAAATGAATTAAAGAAAGTATATATTTATTGTGTCTGTAGGTGACAATATAAACGCATCGTATCTAATTTAAAAAAATATATGAAAAACTTAAAAAACTTATATGAAATTTGATGTGCATAAGTGGGCACTGGCCTTATAAGTCCCACCCAGTTTTTTGGAGGGGGGGATTTTTTAAACATTTTTTAAGTGTCATTTCTGATTTCAATATCCATTTTTCCAACACACCAAACTTTTTAAACCTGCATGAGAGGGCTTATTCCCTTTAAATGGTTTAAGACATGGAGGATGGATATGGTGCAGGTAGCCAAGGGGCTGAGGTAGGCAATCCGGTAGAGGCGACCTTGCTAGGAATGCCAGGGTCGTGGGGTCGATAACCTTCTACAGATCTCAAATGGGAACTCCTCTCACTGGATATATCCTGTACTTCTGTCACTATAATATTTATATATATATATATATATATATATATATATATATATATAATATATAAATATATATAATATATATAATAATATATAATAATAATAATAATAATATAAAATAGTTATAATATATACATATATATATATATATATATATATATATATATATATGAAAATAAAATTTCGTTATAACGCTCTTTTAGAGCCCACAGAAAAAGAGCGCTATAACCGGGAAAACACTGTACCAAAGAAATCATGAAAAAATATATATAAATAAATGAATAAAAAAAAAGATAATAAAAAAAATAAAAATAATTTATGTAAACAGCAAGTAATAAATAGTCTTTAAATATATATTCTTAGCCTTCCTGGTTTAAAGTAATCATTTTTTTTTCTTAATGAAACAAAATTTTAAAAAAAAATTTCTAATTTATTTATTTGTTCAAATGTTTCGTCTTGTACATCAAAACAGCACGAAAAAAAATCTGCGAATTATCTGTAACGAGTTCAAAAAATTTCTGTTATCAATTCAGATGTAAGATCTAATCATTTTCCTATTGTTGAAACCACCTCGCCCCACGCAAGAAAAGTTAAGGCACTTACGTTTTTAGAAGCGGCGAAATCTTATAATAGAAAAAGATTTTCGAGACATTTTTTATTGAAAGTGAGAATAAAGTTACTGAGACAAAAATTGGATCCGTATTTGCAAAACTAAAAACATATCAATCCAATCAAAAGTTAAGCATTACTAGAAACTACGTTCGTGGAATCAATTAATCTTCTCCTTTATTTAATTATATTTATTTTTCGGAGAAATAATTCCTTAGCTTCAGAACAATTTTTCTCTGCTTTAATTAAAAGATAGAAGATAATAAAATTAATTATTATAATTCTGTAATATATATATTTTTAAAAAAATTATTTTCAAGAAAATTTGTAATGATTACGCCTTAGTACTTTTAACGCCTTTATTTCATCTTGTGTGACTTTTCGGTCTAACATTGTCCCTTATCAAATATCTATCTAAAAGAACACATATAATTCAATCCATATAATTTTCAGCCAAACTATCATTTATATTATTGGCTTTTTATCTTATATATGCTTAATGAATATTGTAATGTAATTGTATCCCCTAAGTATTTGCTCATTAACTTCTTTTTATCAATTTAATTAATATATAATCTACATTAATTTGCAATAGCTAAATTTCAAAATAATTAAATCGATAAATCGATGCATATATACCTTAAATTAAAAATTATATTTTGTTATAAAAAAATTAGCTAAACTCTCTTTATTTCATTATACCATCATATGTTTATTATTATTAGATTTTATACCTTCAAGACAAAAAGGGCAGGTGTACGTATACAATATAATCTCTGTTCAAAAAATAAAATTTGTAATATTGATTTAAAACATTATATAAGAATTATAATTTATAATTATAATTATAATTATATTATATTATAATATATTATATTATTATATTATAATTATATTATAATTTATCCACATGAATATATAAGAATTAGTAAGATTGATTCATTAATTTAAAATCTAATTATCATTAAAAATTATCAATATACAAATGTAAGATAAATATACTATAAATATGCGGGAAATTACATTTTTTTTTATTCTTGTGAAACTGATATCTTTTTCAATGTAAGGTTTCTATTACAAATATTTGCAATACATTTTATAGATTTCAAATATGAAATAAAGAACAATTAAAAAAAAAAAAATTGACAACACTAACTTTGATTTATTATTTTTATTCCGATTGGCAGAATAATTAAACTAGGTGAAACGCGAGTTGTGACTATTTTTTTACGCAACTGAAACGTTATTAAAAGGATTTATATAAAAGAGCTCGATGAACCAGGAACTTCACTGATAAGAAGAGGAACTATTGATGGTTTATCTTCTCCAATATCCAGCGGTCAACAACGTTATCTTCCTATAGCCGCCACGGACTCCAGTGAGAAAATAAAAAGGAATAAGCAAATTTATATAATGATCAACGCTTTAATTTGACCCGAGGAAATCAAAGAAAGGACGATTTTTATAAATACTTTTTTAATTTAATTTATTTTAGCGACAGATGGATTCCTGTGCACAATGGGGCCAAGATAAAAAAAAAATATCAAATCTAAAATATTAAAAATCCAAAAAATACTAACTGCTTATTGTACTTGATAAGAATGAACGCACAAAGTAATTTAGTAGATTACTAATATTAGTAATAATAATATTTTAAATAATTATTAGTAATAATAATTATTATTATTTATTTTTTTATATTTATTCTTCTCAGTGTCCTGGATTAACATCTTCTTTCCGGAAAACACTTCAAGGAAAGGTAGATGATATAATGTAATTTATTTCTTTAAAAATTTTCTCACAATCCTGCAAGTATCAAGCAGGGCTGCTTTTTGAGCTACTTTCAAGCTCTGAAGATCAAAGTTAAATTATTATTATTATTAATATTAGCAAAAAGAAAATTAATTCTTACAGAATTAATTAATTCTTACAGAGCAATAAATATAAACAGTTGGGTTTTTCCATAGTTCCGGAAATACCGATTTTTAACCTATTTTTTTATGCAAGAGCAAAAGCTCGAAATGAGAAATAAATAATTATTTAAGACATAAATGGAAAAATCCAAAAATGAAGTCAAGAGTCTCAAAAATAACTGAAATCATCCGTCGATATTTCCCCAATTCAGGACAGTCGTCATCAGGGCAGTAGGAGAGAAAGAAATAAAATATAAAAGAAAAAAAAAACCTAATAAAGAACAAAATACAGCACATCTCACATCCAGAGTCAAAAAAGTAACAAAGCAGAGACAGCACCCCACACCAAGACACCCAGGCACATACTGAGGGAAAAGGAAGGTTACATGACAACAGCTGGGAAAAATTAAATTGCAAACAGCTGATCATAATAAATTTAACATTTAAATAAGAAAAGATCGATCAGATACAAGATAAAAGAGAAAGCTTACATGCACAAAAGAGGAAGGTGATGCTTGAATTGGCGAAATATCGACAGATAATTTTTTTTATTCTGTTATTTTTGAGACTCTTGTCTTCTTTTTTGGATTTTTCCATTTATTTTATTTAAATTTTTCCATATATTATTTATTTATTTATGACTAATATTTTTGTTTATTTTATTCCTTTTAAAATTAAATTTAAAATGTTTTAATTGAAAGAATAGCTATTCTTTCGATTTTTTAATATTTCAGATTACCTCCACCTTCTTCAGATCAAAAATTATCAATTACTGATTGGTTTAACACTTACGAAGTTAATGATATGAAATGAAAAATAAATTTTATCCTGGGACTTTTAGTCTCTTTAGAATGATAAAAAATGTACCATACCGGTAGCATTTTTTCTGGCTTAAATTAATAATTATTAAATAATTAAATTATAAAATAAAAGACAAGAGTATGCATTGATTGCAGATATTTAAAACACCATTAAATATCTATGTACGCCGTTTTTCACTGTTGAACATTAAATTTAATAAAAATGACGTAATAAACAAGTAAAATAAACATTTTAATGAAGTATATTCATGTCATTATTGTTTTTAATCTTTATTATTCCTCACCTATTATAAAACATTTGTGTGAAAACCATAGTTATCTACGATCATCCGTTTAAAATGTATTAATTTTCAAAGTCGCAATATCAGGCATAATGATAAGAACCCCGTGTTTAGCAGCTGAGGCCGGTATGACGTCATACCTACTGTTTAACAGCTGAGACCTGTATGACGTCACAGTTACTGTTTAACAGCTGAGGCCGGTGTGACGTCATACCTACTGTTTAACAGCTGAGACCTGTATGACGTCACAGTTACTGTTTAGCAGCTGAGGACGGTATGACGTCATACCTACTGTTTAACAGCTGAGACCTGTATGACGTCACAGTTACTGTTTAGCAGCTGAGGACGGTATGACGTCATACCTACTGTTTAACAGCTGAGACCTGTATGACGTCACAGTTACTGTTTAACAGCTGAGGCCGGTGTGACGTCACACCTTCTGGAAATTTTCGTCAAATTTCGCCCAAGACGCCTCACCAGTGTCCATAAGGTATTCTGTTCTCGATTTGATTTGTGTTCTTTTCTGCAAAACGTCGTACTATGTCGTGTCTATACTTAGAGTACCATCATAAATTCAAAAATATAAAAAATATATATATAAATACCTCATTAACATATTAATATCATATACAGATATTATCTTTAAAATAAATTAGCTCATAGTCATTAACATTTGGTCTAATTTTTATCACTTCCTTCTACGCAGTAAAGGAAGTATTGTAATCGCAAAAATTTTCGGTTTTCAGAATTTCAACGGATCCATTTTGACCATCCCTGAATTCATATTGGCTTGATTAGTCGTGACGTCTGTACGCACGTTCGTCCGTACTTCAAAATTCAAAAACGGTTAACCGTGGAAAGTAAAAATTTTATTTTAGGAATTGTCGTAAAATCTAGTTGCGAACCTCCCTTTTTGGTCACTACATGATCACCGGAAGTGATACTTTAGGTGAAGATCATAATTGATTTCCATAAAAATTACATTAAAATATAATGAAAAACTTCTCAAATTTGGTTTTTATTATTTAAACATTGATTTCAATAACATAATAGATTTTGGTCTTAATTGGGAAACCGGAAGCGGTACTTACTTGAAGGTCATAATAAGCCTTCGTCATAAATTATATTAAAACATAATGTAAAACATCTCAAATTTGGTAAATAAGACTTTTACATCAATATAAATAATCTACTAGATTTGATTAAAATTAGTTGAAAGTTATCATAAACACATCAAAAATTATATTAAAATTAATTACAGAGATCATATGGTTTGGTGATTTTTTCCCCGCTCCAATTAAACATTTTAATTACTTGTTTTAAGTGTTAAAATTGTGAGTAAAATACTGGTTTTCCTCTCCATTTGAGAGATGAGCAAGTCTGCAGCAGAAGAATATGATATAAGTTAAGCGGGTTCTTCCGTTTAAAATATCGAAACCGTCGATTTCCAATGCTTTATCTAGTGACATAGACCGATCTAATGTTCTCACGGAACACTATGAAATCTCTTGGGAACTTGTTACCTACTGAAAGAAAACGACATTTTATAACGGAATGAGACCTCAAGAAATAAGAGCTTTTGTGTGGCAATAGATTGACGTCGCGACACCTAGTGTCCTTTTTGAAATACGGAAACTAGTAACGAAATTTAGAATCACTTTTTGAGCCACCGATTTTTTTTGTTTTGCAAAAAATAATAAAATTAGCATAAACGATCTACAAATTAAAATCTTTCTTTCATCGTGGGAAAGTCCCTCTTCCTTACTCTAAGACACTCTTTAACTTCCTAAGAACAATTTTGAAGTATAGGAACATTCCCTATATAAATATTCTCCTTCCAACGGATACGACTTGCCATATTTTCGTTGGCCGAGAGATAAATTTAGCCTCATCTGAACAGACAATACATAATGTTGAAATTAAGGCATAGCTGAAATTGAAATAATTACATAGATTAAATTTATTATTTTTAATTAGGGATTGATAAATTATTTGTCAATTCCACAATTTTATTTTATTGAAAACTAGTTTCGAATGTTATACATTCATCTTCAGTTCTAAAAGCACACAAAAAATTCAAAAATAAGCAATTCAAAATATAGTTTGGTATTATTATGCATATTTATCAGTATTATAAAACATTTATGAATTATGAATTTAATTAAGACAAGAAATCAAATATATGTTGGTACTCACCAAGGTTTAAATGGATTATATCAAACAGAAAAGTTTGTACTAGTTTCTTCTCGCATTGAACTTAAGGTATGTTTTGAGATAAGGATTTAAGGATCGGGTTTTTTCCAGTAATGCCGGTGACTAATTGTTTTTTTCTGTTATAGATGGGAATAAATTTAAGATTGGACTATTGGAGATATTTATTTGGTCATTTAAGCAAAAATCTGGATTGGATTTGAAGGATTTTATTATTTCAAGTGCTTCATATATATTTAATTTGAGACTGTTTTCAACGTGAAATATTAATTTAACTCCTGAGTCGTTGATGAATTTGTGGGTTTTTCATTTATATGAATTGCAAGGTTTGAATTCTCTGTCTTATTATTATATGCACGTATATGTTCATTTAATCTCTGATTTAGCGATCTTCCAGTTTTTCTCATGTATTTGGCTGCACAATCATTATAATTTAATTCGTATACAGCGCTTTTTTGGAGAGGGTCTATTTTGTCTTTAGGAGAAGAGAAATATGAAGATAGGTTTTTTTTTTTCTATTTGAAATGCAGGGTTTAATCCTAGTTTTTTTCAATTCATTTCCAACTTTGGTGGATATAAGGCCGTAATATGGAATTAAAACAAGAGGGAGGGAGAGAGAGAAGGACAGAGAGACAGAGAGAGAGAGAGATACTGAGAGAGAGAGAGGGTGAGAGAGAGAGACGTTGAGAGAGACGGAGACGGAGACGGATAGACAGAGAGAAGTGAAGTACTTAATCATTTTATGTAACCATAAGTAGTTTTCCTTAGTATGTATCCACTGTACCACAAGTTCTACAACTAAACAGGTTTAATCTGCTTTCGAGAGTAAACATATATTTGTCATTGCCTGTTTGCTATTTTGCACGTTATTGCTTTGTTTTTTTGCATTTTCGTCAACTAATTAATTCAGCCAAGAGATGTCATTATTCTATAATCCAATCTACGATGAGCAGTGAATGTATTTTTAGTTTTTATTATTATTTTTATTATTATTATTATTATTATTATTATTATTTTTATTATTTTTATGAATAGTGAATGTATTTTTTTTTTTTTTGTAATTTTATTCGTTGACTAATGCTGTTTTGAACATAACATTGAAGGCCAGCTGTATAATTGTCCATTAAAAACTGTCATGATTGTCGTAATCACTAGCTATAAATGTCTTGCCTTACAAAAACTGTAGCAGTGGGAGGGCTGTCCGGGAAGCCAGTGGTGTCCCAGGATTCTTCCGGTAAGTTCCTTTAATTTCCTTTATTTTATTTGTGATAATAAATAATAAAGGCAACGGGGAGTAAACAAAGTTATTTAACACAAATGAGGAGCTTTTTATCAAAAGTTTATACATCCATTTTTGGAAAATTATTTAAAAAAAAAATATTAGTTGGCATCTGACGGAGATAAGACAATTTTTTATTGAAAATGTTCATTTTTAACACTTATTCAACGAAGAAAAAAAGATTTGAAATCAACAGAATAATTTTTGGGTGTAGAATATTAATTATTAAAAAAATCTTTGTTTTTGAGAAGTGGATATATTAACTTTTAGGGAATGATAAATTATTTGCCATTTCTATAAATGTGTTATATTGAAAACTAGTTTCGAATGTTATCACATTTATTCTCAGTTCTAAGAAAACACAAAAAATTCAAAAATAAGAAATTCTATTATTATAAAGGTATTATTATAAATATTAAATTAGATTTAATATAAATCAGTATTATAAAACATTTATGAATCATGAATTTAATTAAGACAAGAGATCAAATACATTTTGTTACTCACCAAGGTTTAAATGGATTATATCAAACAGAAAAGTTTGTACTGGTTTCTTCTCTCACTGAACTAAGAATGAACGAGAGATAGAAAGGATGTTTTTTGGTAAACGGTTTAAGGGTCACCGTATTTCGAACATACCATTAAATAAAAAGAACTATAATAAAGAAATTGAAATAATATATTCCATAGCAAAAAATAACGGGTATAATAAAACCACTATCAATCATATTTTAAAAAAACAATTAAAAAAAAAGACAATTAATGATATCTATTCAACAACCCCCGATGATAGGCCCATCCCGAGACATTATGTTTTGATTCCATATTACGGCCCTATATCCACCAAAGTCGGAATGAATTGAAAAAACTAGGATTAAACCCTGCATTTAAAATAGAAAAAAACCCTATACTCATATTTCTCTTCTCCTAAAGACAAATAGACCCTTTCCAAAAAAGCGGAGTATACGAACTAAATTGTAATGATTGTGCAGCCAAATACACGGGAAAACTGGAAGATCGCTAAATAAGAGATTAAAGGAACATATACGTGCATATAATAATCTTCATCTTCTTCTTCTTCTTTTATGGCTCTACAGCCCTTGTAGGGCCCTGGCCTCCGCAACAACGCCTCCTCAGTCTTCCCTGTCAGCAGCTCGACCTCTCCATTGTCCGATTCCCATCCTCTGCAGATCGCTCTCCACATCACTCAGCCATCGCAGCCTGGGCCTTCCTCTTCTCCTTTTGCCTCCTAGTTTGCCATATAATAGTTTCTTCGGGTACCTATCTTCTCCCATTCTTTCTACGTGCCCAAGCCATCTTATACGGGCTGATTTGACATAGGTGACTAGGTCTGGTTCATTGTATAGGTCCCGAAGCTCCCACGTTTCACCAGCGTACGTGATAATTGGTCTTAGGATTGTTTTATAAATCAATAATTTTGCTTTACGTGACAAGTTCCGAAATCTTAATGCTTTTCGCAATGCAAAGAGACATCTGTTGCCTGCTGAAATTCTTGCTTTAATTTCTGCAGTGATGTCATTCTTTCGTGTCACTAAAGCTCCCAGATACTTGAAGCTGTCCACTTTCTTAAATGTGTGGTGGAGCAATGGTACATGACTCTGCTCTTCCTGCCCATCATTTTTTGTGGAAATCATGTATTGGGTTTTTTCCTTATTTATCACCAGACCCAATTTTTTCCCAGCTTCTTCAAATTCCTGCAAAGCTCCTGAAAGCGCCGCCTTTGACCTTGCTGATATCACTACGTCATCAGCATTCGCTAGGTGTTGGGTCATCCTGTTACATATCGTTCCTCCTGGGTTGGTCCTGATTGATCTCGCAGCTTGTTCGAGTGCTATGTTGAATAATACAGGTGGGAGGGGATCTCCTTGGCGCAGACCATTCTCCACCTCAAACTCTCCTGATAGCATATTTTGGATTTTTACCCTACATCTGGTGTTCTCCAAGGTCATCGCACTTAATCCGACTAGCTTTTCTGGGACCCCTAGAGTTTTCATTACTTTGAGCAGTTCTATTCTGTCGAGACTATCGTAGGCCTGGCAGAAATCTATGAAGAGGTGGTGGAGGTCAATATTGTATTCATATGCCTTCTCTAGCATCTGCCGTATGGAGAAGATATGATCAGTTGTGCTTCTAGTTGGCCGGAAGCCACTTTGGTATTCGCCTATATTTCTTTCAGCCCATGCCATAATTCTCCTATTTATTGCGACTGAAAGTACCTTGTAGACAGTAGGCAATAGAGCGATACCTCTTTAGTTTTGGCAGTTTAATCTGTCTCCCTTCTTATGTATTGTGCATAACACTGCCATATTCCAGTCCTGTGGCATCCTCATCTCCATCCATACATCAAATACGAGATTATATATTTCCTCCAACACCGCCTCACCCCCATATTTCAGGACCTCATTCGGGATACCGTCTATTCCAGGTGCTCTGTTGTTATGGAGTGCTCCAATTATTTCCACTATTTCTTCCCTATCTGCTGGTATTTCTTCTTCATCCACGTTCGACGAGTCTCTTCTATTTTCCAATAATACTTTTTTATTATAAGTCGGTTCTTCTTTATTCGGATTTAATAATTGTATGAAGAACTGCTTCCATCTTTCCAGGACAGATCTTCTATCTCCAATCAGGTTCCCCTCTCTGTCTTTAATGAATTCCAGCCTTGGTATATATCCATTTCGGAATTCTCTGGTGCTTTTATAGAACTTCCTGGTCTATTTGGCTGCAAAGGCTTCTTTGTTTCCTGCTGCCTTTTCTTTTGTTTGCATATTGCTTTTGCTTCCCTTCTTTTGGTTCTACTAAGTTCCACCGTAGTTCGGGTCCTTCGTTGGATCATTTTCTGCCTGGCACTGTTTCTTTCCTCTATGGCTTTTATGCAGTCCTCATCAAACCAGTCATTGCTTTGTCTTTTCGGTGCTGCGCCAAGAATGTCCTCTGCTACACCTTTGAGAGCATCTTTAAGGCGTGCCCATCTTTCTTCTATACTCGTGCCAATAGATAAGTTGTTGTTTAATCTATCTGCGATCTTATCTCTGAATTGCTGGGCTACAGCATCCTCCTTTAGCTTTTCTACATTATAGATGGTGGCATTTCTTGCATTTCCTTTTCCTTGTATAGCCAGCTTCTGTTTATATAAAATCTTGACCAGATAATGGTCTGATTCACAGTTAGCTCCTCTGTAACTGCGAACATCAAATGTATCACTGACGTGTCTGGCAGCAATGAGTACATGGTCAATTTGATTTTTGTTGATGCCATCCGGGGAGGTCCATGTTTCCTTATGTATTTCCTTATGTGGGAAATAGGTGCTTCTTATCCTAAGGTTCCTTGTCATCGCAAAATCGACCATTCTGAGTCCATTCTCGCTTGTTTCCTCATGCTTGCTGTGCTTGCCTATTATGGGGAAGAACATCGTTTCTTTTCCTATCCTACCATTGAAATCTCCCAAAATTATTTTCACATCATGCCTGGGTAGGGAATCGTATAGATTTTCTAGCCTTCCATAAAAAGTTTCCTTTTCCTCTTCATTGTCCTTGCCTTCTATGGGTGCATGTATGCTGATAAGAGAGATATTGAAAAACATTCCTCGCAGCCTTAGTAAGCACATTCTCTCATTTACTGCCACGTATTTAATAATAGAGTGCAAGAGGGAATTCCTTATCGCAAAACCTGTTCCTAATATGTTCCGTCTATCGCCACTATTAATGATTGTGTATTGCTTCATCTTGGTTAGTACTGTGTCTCTCCAGCAGATTTCTTGTAGGGCTGATATATCTATTTTGTATTTTTCCAATTCCCTTTCAAGATCTCTCCCAGCTCCAGGTTGAAACAAACTCCTCACGTTCCAGGTTGCCATATTTATTAGTCCATGTCCATGCCTAAGTCGTTTCCCATTTGATCCATTTCTTTCCGAGGTTTTTTGTGGTTTCTTGAAAACACTTACAGTTTTTACGGAACAGGGTTGTTGGCCCCGCGTCCAACCCCCAAGCTGGAGGACCAGAGTTTTCTGTCGGGGTTTCCTCTCCTAGTCGAAGGATCCAGTTTTAAGGCGCTGGAAACTCGCCTTTGCCCTCTCCCGTCAGCCAATGTCCACCTTGGTGTGCATTGTCCAGCGGTCACTACGAGGAAGTGGGAGTAGGACTTGCTGTCACGTCCACTTGTGGACTAGGGCCATTTCTCAGGTTTTCCTGGGCTATGGATATCGACATACCATATCCCGCTGAGAGCTATTGACAGCCATTAGACCGCCGATAAAAAAGTATAATTTACCAAATTTGAGATGTTTTACATTATATTTTAATATAATTTTTAAGTCTAATATGACCTTCAAGTAAAGTAGCACTTCCGGTTTGCCAATTTTAACCAAAATTATTATGTTATTTTTATTAATATGTAAGTCTTATATACCAAATTTGAGAAGTTTCATTATATTTTAATATAATTTTTGATGAAAATCAATAATGACCTTCAAGTTAAATACTAATTCTGGTGATCAAGCAGTGACCAAAAAGGGAGGTTCACAACTAGATTTTATAACAATTTCTAATACAAAATTTTAACTTTCAACGGCTAACCGTTTTTGAGCTATGCGAGATAGGGAGGAGTGAACATACATACAAAGGTCAGGACGAAACTAGTCTAAATGGTTTCAGGGACAGTCAAAATGAATATTTCCGTTGAAATCTGAAAACCGAAAATTATCGCGATTACAGTACTTCCTTTACTGCGTAAAAGGAAGTAAAAATATTCGTGAAGCTCATTATTTTATATGAATTTTAATTATAATAATAATATAAAGTTCAATAATATTTATTAATAATAAAAAAAAAAAAAGAAAGTTGCCTGCATGAGTGTCTGAAAATAAATCCGATAAACCTTAAGTAATCCTCCCAACCGCATCTCGGCAAACTACTTAAAAGTTTACCCAATCGCTCAGCAATGATTCGTTCCTTAATTAACCTAACAACTTCGCACACTCATGAAAATTGTTACAATGTTATTTCTTTAAATTTACTTTACCTAATATTTCCTAATTTTAAGAGTTTTCAACTACCTCCATGTAAATATAATTGCTTCAGAATTTAAAAGTGTTTAACTAACTGTTTAAAGTTACCACTAGCCTTGGCTAATATGTAAATGAGAAATATTTCGATTGTTACAAAAGAAAATAAGGTATTCCAATATCGCATAGAAATTACTCTGTACCATCCATTCGAAACTAATTTAAAAATAATTGAAATAATCTCCTTCAGGCTATTTGGGTTTTTTCCTCAAAGGAATTAGTTCTTTTCTTCAAGAATGTGATTCACGGTAGTTTTTTTTAGTCCAAGGAAATTACACATTTTTTGTCATGATAATTACATAGCACATATTTTTGTGGAACTATCTAAACCAAAAAAAAAATAAAAAAAAAAAAAAAATCTTACGAAAATGGTATTGATATATAATTCAATACAGTAGTTTAAAATTATAATGAGCAGAATGACAAAAAGTGAAAAACATTAGAGTTAAAAAAGTCCACGGTAATGACAACTATAATTATACGCACCTAAAATGGACCAATTAACTGACAAGAACCTCCTAGAACCCGGGAGATCTCTTACAGGCAGGGCTGCCATCCTCCGATCCATATAGAAGAAATATAATCCACTATTGTTCGGACTTTGTTTTAATTTCTGGTCATTTTACTTCTTCGCATGAGAATTCTATAATAAATAAACTGTAAGACTGAAGTAAGAATATCAAAGGACAAACTTGAAGTGTAAAACCGTGTGTTGGAGTAATTAATTTTGCAACTTTAGAGGAATGATTATGCCCAATTTATTATATATATATATATTATATTTATTAATTTATATCCGTTTCAACATTAGGCTGTCGTACATGAGCCTCCGCTTTAACCATTAGGCTAAAACTTTGAATTAGGGATTGATAAATTTTTTGTCACTTCTATAATTTAGTTTTTATTGAAAATGTTATACATTCACCTTCAGTTCTAAAAACACACAAAAATTCAAAAATACTTAAACCTTGACGAATAACAACATGTATTTGATTTCTTGTCTTAATTAAATTACTGGAAAAAAACCCGATTCCTACACCGAACCATTTGCCTACAAGCACCTCGCCTTTCTTCCATTACAGCCATTTCCATTACTAGTTCAGTGCGAGAACAAGCCAATGCAACCTTTTCTGTTTGATTTATTATCTGTTAGTCTACTTCAACCTTGGTTTGGTACTCACCGTGTATATACATGAACATTTATGCAAATACGTCTATATATTTTATGTCTTGTTTTAATTAAATCATAAATGTTTTATAATACTAATTTATATTACACTTAATTTAATATGTATAATAATATCAAACTGTATTTTGAGTTGCTTATTTTTGAATTTTTGTGTGTTTTTAGAACTGAGGATGAATGCATAACATTCGAAAATAGTTTTCAATAAAACAAATTTATAGAAGTGGCAAATAATTTATCAATCCCTAACAATGCATTGTTCAATAAAAAAAAATTATTGAAGTGGCAAATAATTTATCAATCCCTAAAAGAAATATGACTTAATTAAAAATAAAAACATTTTTTTTTCTGATTTCCTATAGTTGTATAAGTAAAAAAAATCATATTTATAATAGTATTAATTCGGCACGTATCACTATAATCTGCAATAAAAAAAAAATTCTGTAAAAAAGGAACTTAGATCCATTTGCATTTCCACACTTCAATTACAGGTACGAAAACAGTTCAAATTTAATAAAAAAGAAATTATTTTTAACAAAAATATTTATTTTCTATTTAAACAGACTAAATGCCCATTCACAATTAAGTTATACAATTATAAATATTACATATTGTCCATTAGTAAAAAATAAATATATAATTAAAATTAGTAATAGAACATAACAAGTTTCTAAATAATGATATATATTTAACATAATTTGAAGATAAACAATACAAATTATAATCATGCTCTATTTAACTAAATATTATTGTTATTTAATAAAAATTAAAATATAATATCAAATTAAAATATTACTCGATTAACTTTTTATTGCCAGTCAAGTAACAGATTTTTATCAAATTACAATTATTTTATGAAGGAATGAGATTTATTAGGAACCAACGAAAGGAAAGGAACAATTGTAAATAATAAATTTACAATTGCATAAATTACAACATAAATTTATATATGCAAGGTTTTTGTTCATTAAATCCCCTACAGATGGCACTTTAGCTCATATTTTTGCCAACGGTTTTTTCATTTTCTCCTCTGACCATTTTCATTATTTACTTTTGTAAATTTATTATTTACAATTGTTCCTTTCCTTTTCTTCTATTTTCAATTGTTTTTTTATTTTTATGTTGTTATGATTAATCCATATGTATAATGATAAGCCCTTCCCACTGCCTTCTCTATTTAACTATTTATGACATTCTTAATTACTACTCCTACACCGCCTCCTTAATGACTTTATTATTTTACGTAGTCACTCCTCCAACTCTCTTTGAGCTTCAAGGTACTAGATTTTGTCAATTTATTTATTTTTATATCACTTTTTACTTATTTATCACAGTTATTAATTTTTTAGTTATTGTTATTTCTCTTTCAGTTTATCTATTATTATTTTTATATAGTCAGTTTTATTAATCATCAATTTAATCTATTAATATTAAATAATTTATTTTTTAGTTGTTGTTATTACTCTATCAGTTATCATGTTATAAAATTTACAAATTTATCGCTGTTTTCATTTTTCTTGGTGTCTTTTTAATTATTTTGTTTAATTCATTCACTTTATATATCTTTGTTTTTTTCTAATTGTTGTATCTTGTTTATTCAGCCCTGATGAAGACCTGCTAAGTGGTTCGAAACGTCGGTTCCTAATAAATAGTTTTTACTGTTTGTGATCCACTTCTTTTGACCGCATCCCGGACCATCTCATACCTTCATAAAAGTTTTACGGTCAACTATTGATTATTCGATAAAATTATTTTAATTTAATTTAAATCAAATTTATATTAATCGGCGATCGATGAAATCTATATCGAACTTTCAAGTCTTTTATTATTATTATTATTATTATTATTATTATTATTATTAAAATTAACTGCTTTGTCTCTTTCCTTTGAAGAGAAGATACTGTGAACGTTTCGCATCTTGAATGACGTCACTTACAGTTCGCTGCAATTGTAATGGTTTCCTATCATTGCAGTGATAAGACGCTCACATTTATTTTTGCTGCCAAGGTTAGCATTTATTTCATTGTGATTCCCCTCGGAATTTTAAACACTAAACACATTTCATGGAAGCTATCACCTGTTAATAAGTAATTATTTTATTTAGTTGACGTTCGCAGAATAGTATAGAAGGATCAATCCAATTAGGGATTGATAAATTATTTGCCACTTTTTTATTGAGAACTAGTTTCAAATGTTATGCATTCATCTTCAGTTCTAAAAACACACAGAAATTCAAAAATAAGCAATTTGAGTTTGATATTATTATACATTTGCATTTAAAAACATTTATGAATTTAATTAAGACAAGAGGTCGAGTACATAGATATGTTTATATATATATATATATATATATATATATATATATATATATATATATATATATATATATATATACATCTAGAGACATAGAAAGTTTTATTTACATATGTACACTTTAACAATATTTTCAAATATTTTAACATGATTTCGGATAACTTATCCTTAAAATCAACAAATTTGATTTTTGAGATTAATAATGTTTGAGAATAAGTCGTATCTCATAAGTGAATTTATATATTGGAATAACAGTAGGAAAAATTAATCAAAAACCTACACACACAAAACAATATTAATAGTAATTATGAATGAATAAAAAAAATAAATTAATAAAATAGGAAACTGATGACAATAAATAATATATACGTACATATACATACATATATATATATATATATATATATATATATATATATATATATATATATATATATATAAATACACATATATATATATATATATAGATATAGTGTGTGTACATGGTGAGTTCCAAACCAAGGTTAAGTAGGTTATATCAAACAGAAATGGTTGCATTGGTTTGTTCTCGCACTTAACTAGTAATGGAAATGACTGTAATGGGAGAAAAGTGAAGTGTTTGTAGGTAAATATACAGTTTAGAGGTCGAGGTTTTTCCAGTAATTCCGGTGAGTTATATTAAATTTAATTTAATATGAATAATAATAATAAACTGTATTTTAAATTGTTTATTTTTTAATTTTAGCGTGTTTTTAGAACTTAAGATGAATATATAACATTTGAAACTAGTTTTCAATAAAAACAAAATTATAGAAATGGCAAATAATTTATCAATCCCTAATTATTTCATTATTATCCGGATTCAGAAATACTATTTTCATTAATAATTTATAAATATTTTGGCTGATTATTGCCTTGATTGGTATTTTGAAATATTAATATATTATTGTACGCTATTGAAAAACGCTGAAATGTATTCAACAATAGCTTATTATTTCCTAATAGATAACCCTCACAATGAATAAAAAAGTTTTTTGGAATAACTAAAAAAAAAAATGTCCACCCTTCAAGGAATTTTCATCAACAGACACTAACATAGACCTAAGACCGAAAATGGATTTTTTGATTCAGAGGGATTTGAAACGCATAGATTCGTAGAAAAATTCATATCGAAATTTTTACCCGCTTACAAAACTGTTCTTACCTGCGTTAGAAAGTATTTTTAATTTTGTTTTGGTATTATGATTCCAAAATACTTTCCTCTACCTTCAAAAATGGCCGAAATATGGGCGTATAAAACATCTGGAGAAAGGTTTGCTCCACTAGGTTTATCCATTTTGAAATAATATTGGGGATGGTAGTGCCGAGTTCAGAGGATCACCTTGGGGACAAATGTTTTCACCGTTCGAAAGCTAAATATTTTTGAAAATTAATTACTAACATAAAAAAATGGAATAAGATAATAGAAAGAGACTAAATGGTATTTTCAAGGAAACTTTTGAAATATATTTCAAGTTGGGTGGTAAGTGAATATTCTGTGATGTGTGCATCACACCAGATTTTTATTTTTGATGACTGTCCAGCATAAAGCTGAACCAAAAAAAAAATCTTATAAAATAATATCTGTGAATTCAAAAGTTTTGCGATTGCATGGTTCCTTTTAATAAAACATGCCTACCAGATATTTTTCGTCTTTTTTTCCCCCTTAATCACTACTATATATTATTACGGTAGTATAGATCCCTTTTCCGGCTCTCAGGAGCGATAGATTTTGACGAGTGAGTTATCAAAAGAACGAGAATTTCACGGAGATGTGACGAATTCCAATTTTGTTTCTTAAAATCTTACAAGGGCTTAAATAAAAGTGATGAAAAAACTGGAAGGTTTCAAAACTTTGACGACTGAAAGTCGGCGGATCAAGACGGGATAAGTTGGGTTTTAAAGATTTTGACGCTGGCATCAAGATCATATACGCTCCTGTGGAGCGTATTGGTCCAGAGTTTTAAAGCTAAAAAACCTACCGTTTTCGAGATAACGCATGATATAGGTCCGCACGGGTCTCATGCCATCTTGCTTAAGTGTCGTTGTCATGGCAACTTTATATCAATTTGAATCTATTTAAAAACACTTTTAATGAGTAGGAAATTATATATTATTTCCCATGTCCAACCCTTAAGGTAACTGTTAAGTATAAATACTACATATAGAAAACGGTATAGCTGAATCTAATTACCTAACTGCTAAATTGAAGAGATGTTTTCCAGTGGGATAAGCTTTAAGTACTTCATAAGTATGAACTGTAACTTCAACATAGTCATTACAAACTATGTAGCTTCACCAAATATGTGTGTTAAATAAACTTTCTTAATAATATTATATTGTTTATACGAATAAATATGATTCCCTAATACCGCTTATATTTGAAATTAGGGATTAGAAAATATCTATTGCGAGAGTTCTCGCTCGGGTATACTAGTAATGTCTTAATACGCTTAATAATTAAAAACAATTAATTTTAATTCAATCCTACTGATGGGATTGTTACTTAACAATAGAGCATTATTTAAGCTGTTTCCATTCTGTTCGTTGCCACCGAGAAACATCTAAATACTAACCAGCAGAGCTCTAGTGTACGGCGTGCTCCAATCAACACGGCGCTCTCTAATCATTTTATTTTGGTTTATTATTTTCAATAATAGACCTTTGGAATCGACCAAAGAAATTTTTTTTGTAACCCCCCCTCAAAATTTGAGGTTTTACGTTTCAAGATACGTAGAATCCAAATATCGAATAAAAAAAAATCCGTCCGTCCGCCGTCCGCGGCTTTTCTCCGAGACTACTGGACCGATTTTCTTGAGATTCGGTACCAAAGTCACAGGTCACCCCAGGATGATCCTCGGAACTCGACATTATAATCCGTCTGTTTGTTTCAAAATGGCGGCCGATCAGAGATTTTATAAGTCCATAACTCGGTCATTTATAAAGATAGAGAGAAAATGTAAGGTATTTTGGAATCAGCATAACGAGAAAACAAAAAAAAAAAAAAAAATTGTAAAACCAAAAATCTATAATAATTGCCGATTAAAGATCTTATATACCCATAGCTTTTATTGTATTTAAACGAAAGCTAACGAAAATCCCTACAATACGAACTAGAAATCACCTAAATCGGACCATTATTAGCTGAGATATAGCTTAATGAACTTCGTTTTTATTTTTTCCTAGTGAAGTGCACATCAAATATTTCCTCTGTATCATTTTACATCACAGCCTACTTGCATTGACGCAGTTTTTTTAATTAACACAGTTCGGCACTCTCACGGCGAACATCTTGTGACAAGCTTCAAATTTCTTTTCCTTTGGTACCTACTGCTTCATATTTTTTACTTTGACAGAACAGATATTTTTGTGGAATTATAAACTAGTGGAATAAATAAGAGGAAATAATAAACCATTGTGTAATAATTTGCAGCGTTTTTTTACATTATTTCTTTTAAAATTCATTCCAAATATTAAAATTTTATTCAACAATTATAGGATTTTCGCCTTATGATATATAAAAAAAAATTGATAAAATAATGACTATAAGATTCTTTAGCTTTGTTGCTATTTGGAAAGAATTTCACGACTGAAGCAAACATCTGTTTTGGCAAATCCCTCTCCCGCTAGTTGTTATTGGAAAATAACATAATTATAAAAATATAAGGGAATACAACAAAAATTCCAATTTTATATAACAAGTTTCAATCAAAAAACATAAGTTATTTTTATCCTTCACTATATATCGAAACAATATTTATGAAAAAGAAAAATTAAACTATATGCATTTGTTAATTATATAAAAGAAATAACAACAGAAGACACAACTGTTATTCTGAGTTTATT
This sequence comes from Rhaphigaster nebulosa, assembly GCA_948150685.1. Lineage (NCBI taxonomy): Eukaryota > Metazoa > Arthropoda > Insecta > Hemiptera > Pentatomidae > Rhaphigaster > Rhaphigaster nebulosa. Next base: position 6,866,320 of record OX411308.1, read on the forward strand.
ATTATCAAGAAAATCTTAATAAAAATTTTAATTATTAGGAATATAAAAAATATTGAATTTATGTATCGAAAATATATAAATAATTTATACAATAATTTAATTTATATTGGAAAACTAGTTTCTAATATGCTTAAGGTATACTTGAACACTTTATTCCTCATTTATGAGGATATATTATTTTTTTTTTTTTTTATTACTCCATTTATTTCTCATTAATTTAATTTTCATTTTTAATTATTCACATGTATGTAATATAAGACAATAACAAAGAGTATGAAAATAAAGATGTATGAAAATTAATGTTATTGGTATATGAAAATTTTATATATACAATTTTCATATATCTATCCCATTAATTTTCATTCATCTATGTTTGCATACTGTTTGTTATCGTCTTATATTACTTTTTATCTTCTTGTTTTCGTTTTTATACTGTTTTTTATCCAATTCATACCGGTTATCTTGCTTTGCTTAGCCCGGATGTGTGTCTTAATTTCCTGACTGTAACCTCTAACCAATTTTTCCTCGAATAGATTATACGATACTTCAGCCACTAAAAATATAATAATATTACAGTTGATATATATATATATATATATATATATATATATATATATATATAAATCTAATTATGATACCTCTAAAATCTCTAATTTTTTTAAGAATATTCAGTTTATTTATATCAGAAATAAATACAAACCTTTCATGTAAAAGAATTATAGTTCACAATAATATTTTTATTTTCCATTTAAGTTAACTGATAAAATATTATAAACTGTATTTTATCTAGGTTAAAAAAAATAATAAAATTAGAAACAGTAATGAAACATAACCTAATTATTTATAAAAATTTAACATAATTTAAAGATAAATAATACAAATGATAATAATGTTCAATTTAACAAAAAATTGTTGCTATTTAATACAAATTAAAATATACAACTCATTTAATGTTTATTGCGAATTAATTAACAGATTTTCATCAAATTGAAGTTATTGAATTTTTTCAAAACTTTTTTTAAATTATTCTGCGATTGGTGGTATCTGTACAATAACATATACATAAATTACCAAGTAATAATTTATGATAATTATATGATAAACGATAGGAATGCCATTTTTTCTCAATTTAATAAAATATTATTATATAATACAAATTAAATTGGCGCTAGACTGCGCGCCTCTCTGCCCTGATGGTGGCCTAAAACTTAGGCAGAAACATTGGCACATAATAAATAATTCTTACTTATCAATGTGTTAATCTTTGACCGCACCCTCCCCCCACTTCTACCTTAAGTATATCTACGGTCGACCAAACTCATTCCAGTAATTTACTATCATAATGAAATATAAGTAATTTAATTTTTGTTGTAATTCAAGGAACAAATTTTCATAAAATAACAATTTCTTTCTTTTAATTTTCATTAAAATTAAAATAAATTTTGGCATTTCAAATCAAATCGATATATAAATTGATATCTAATTATATTTGAATTGTGAATTTCAAAAAGGGCTCGCATCCGACAATTAAAATTTATTCAGGAGACATAAATACCTGGATTTATGTTGAACCATTGGACTTATTTAAACAGGATTTATTTTCTCCTTGTATTTCATCATTATAGCAATCAGAAATCCGCCGTTCCCGCTCATAAAATATCCGTTTATATTATTAAAAAACCATACGAAAAAATGCATTTTTAATAAAACCAAGATGAGCCATTTTCGAAATTTACAATTAATTTAAATACTATGTAATTTTCACAATATACAGTTTATTTACACCAAATGTAAATTGGAATTAAAAATATCTGGTATGTCCAAACTCACCACTTTCCGTTCCGCTTTGGCTGAAAGACCAAAATAAAAATTGTTTGATGTGTTTTCGCGTGTATTACTCCGATTAAGATGGGTTTTTTTTTTGTTTATGTTTAGTTTTGTAGATAATTAAATTATCTTTCTAATAAGCATCTATATTGTCGTATGTATAGTTATCGAGTTATAAACCAACTAAACAAAGGAGAATCGGTTTCCAAAGGAAAGCGCCCTTTAGAATTACTGTATAAAGAATGCGCGTAAACTCCATTAGTACAGATTTGGTACAAAGGAATTAGGGGCCGAAACAAAAAGAACAAAAAAATCGTTCCACCAGTTCAAGAGATAATATTCGTCACACACGCGCGCGCACACACACACACTGACAGAATAATGGCCGAAAATAAGTTTTTCGTACTCAGGGGGCTCTAAAATGCATAGATCCGTTGAAAACTGCATATCGAAATTTTGACCCGATTGCAATACTTACTTTCCTTATCTAGTATCGGTAGGAAAGTAATATATATATAAAATTGTATGTAACAATTTACTGTCATTTTTCAGTTGTTTTTTTTTATAGATATTTGAGATATACCGTGATGATAATAATATCTATTAATATATAGATAATTCTTAAAGAGATAAAAAAAAAAATGCTGGTTATTCAAATGAACTTTAAAGTAAATGATTTTTCTTAGAACTAACCGGCAATAGCTATTATATCATTTTTATAATTTTTACACTTTTTTATATTTTTCTCGAAAACGGCTCTAACGATTTTGATTAAACTTGCCTAAATTATTCTTCATAAAGACCTTTAACTTTTCATATATATGGTACATCACCGAGGAATTGCAGGGAAAAAAGTTATGATGAAAAGAATACTTTATTTACGCATAACTTCAAAAGCGTGCAATTTATGGTAAATCACCTATAGACTTGTATGAAAGATAATTAAATTATCTAAAAAACAATAAAAGAATCATCAAAATCGGATCAATAATAGCAAAGATACAGCGCATCGGACTAACCGGAAATAGCTATTATATCATGGATTTTACAATTTTTTATATTTTTCTCCAAAACGACTCTAACGATTTTGATGAAGCTTGCCAAAATTATTCTTCATAAAGGCCTTTATCTTTTCACTTATGTAGTAAATCACCGAGAAAATGCAGGAAAAAAAGTTATGAAGAGAAGAATATTTTATTTTCGCATGGCTTAAATAATATGCAATTTATAAGTAAATTATGTACAGAATTATATGAAAGGTTATTAAAGTATCTAAAAAAAAAAAATGCTGGTTATTCAAATGAACTCTAAAGTAAATGATTTTTATTAGAACTAATGAAATAATACATAATTAATATTGGCTCTTCAGACGAATCTTATAAAAAATATGTCCATAATTAAAAATAAACAGGTCATCATCATGATGCAATTGGTATGTAACAAATACTATAATTTTCTATTAAAAACAAATATATTGATAAATAGAGAATTTACTCATATGCTAAAGTGTAGAGAGTATTAGTTCTAAATCCATTTATAATGTTGACGATTTTTTTTTTATTAATTTATATTTATTATTTTCGAAATTCCAATTTAATCCGACTAAAGATCTTTTTTAAAGGCCACATTATTTAATATAGATAACAAACACATTTGTTAATAATTTACTGTGAAGTGATCATCATACTGTGGAATTGTTTTATAGAACTACTAAATGGTGATTATGAATTTTTTTTAATTGTTATTGATACCTCTTTGTAAATTTACCATAACATGTTTTCTTTGTTTTTAACTGTTCATATTCAGAAAATTGAAACTTGATCCAACTTGGTGATTTTAATGCAGTGACACGGGATAATTTCAAAATTAAATTATTTATCAAATAATCAATTTTTTATGAATAAATTTAAAGTACCTACAACACCAAAAAAAAAATTTACAGTCTGTAATATTGAATTTTGTTAATAGTGATTCGGTTTTAACAAACAGATAAAAAATAAAAATTAACAAAATTTGGGAACTTTACTATAATATTTTTTATTTCTCTTAAAATATTAATTTGCACCTGAAAACAGTACGTCGACAACCAGCAAATGAGATAATATTTATATTAATATTAAATATTAATTTAATCAGCAAATGTTTTTTTGATCCATTATCTTACACAGAAAGAAGTTGTTGACTATTAAAATAGAACTGCAAAGTACTAAAATAATTTATAATCAAATGTCTCTCTACTCGTTAATATAGTTCCTTCAGATTTAAAAAAATTAGCCAGGATCTGTCGAAGCCCAGTATCAATGTTAAAACTGGCTATTTTGAAATAATGACTCTGAAAGAACTTCTATCCTCTCCAATGCTGGTATTATTTTAGAGAACGTTGCAATATATGTATAAATTCTCCTCCCCTATAATATTAAATTTACATTTTATTTATGTTTTGCTCAAGGAAATTTGGTTTTTAAGCTAATACTGTTGGTTTCAGGATAGGAATCATATTTCTGTCTCATATTTCTGACTACACTCTGGGAAACCGTGAGTACTAACCCTTTTTAGTTTCTACAATCTCTACGCTCATCGCAGTGCTAACTACTATTGTGATTTTTAATTTGTTTTTCCCTTCGCTTTGTCATTCATATCATTCAGAAGGTAATTAGGTTTTCCGAATGAAATAAAAAAAAAAATCTGGTGCGGTGCGCGCATCACACAACTTTCCCTTACCGTCTTATAATAATTATCTTTTCAATATAATTTTAAAGAGTTCACATAAACACTGCTTCTAATAAACTAAGCAGCATTCACTTCTTCTCCTACTTAAGTACAATAAAATAGTTTTTAAAACAATTTTAGTACAACAATTCTGTACACTAGCTATATATTTTAAATTTGTTAACTTGCAAATATATTTTAAAAGTTTCTGGTTTAGTTTCCATGGAAACATATTCTTTCCATTAAATAATGTGAAAGTAGAAATTATTAAGTTAATTTCCGCTTTTGTATTCTTAAATTACTTTGTTACAGAGCGTGTTGTTTACAACAGATTGGCGGATTGGTGGAAGGAGGTTCGGTCGCATCCATCTCCTTTCGGATGCGCTCGGTTATCCTCATAAAATAAACTGTATCTTTGCTAATACTTGTCCAATTTTGATGATTTTTTAGATAATTTAATAACCTTTCATACAATTCAGTACATAATTTACTATAAATTGCATTCTTTTTAAGCCATGCGCAAATAAAATATTCTTTTCATCATAACTCTTTTCCCTGCAATTCCTCGGTGATTTACTACATAAATGAAAAGTTAAAGACCTTTATGAAGAATAATTTAGGCAAGTTTCATCAAAATCGTTAAAGCCGTTTTCGAGAAAAATGTAAAAAAGAGTAAAATTCATGATATAATAGCTATTCCCGGCTAGTCCGATGCGCTGTATCTTTGCTAATACTGGTCCGATTTTGATGATTCTTTTATTATTTTTTAAATAATTGAATTACCTTCCATACAATTCTATACATATTTTTCCGTAAAATGCATACTTTTTAAGCTATGCGCAAATAAAATATTCTTTTCATCATAACTTTTTTCCTTGTAATTCCTCGGTGATTTACTACGAAAATGAAAAGTTAAAGGCCTTTATGAAGAATAATTTAGGCAAGTTTCATCAAAATCGTTAGAGCCGTTTTCGAGAAAAATGTAAAAAAGAGTAAAATTCATGATATAATAGCTATTCCCGGCTAGTCCCATGCGCTGTATCTTTGCTAATACTGGTCCGATTTTGATGATTCTTTTATTATTTTTTAAATAATTGAATTACCTTCCATACAATTCTATACATATTTTTCCGTAAAATGCATACTTTTTAAGCTATGCGCAAATAAAATATTCTTTTCATCATAACTTTTTTCCTTGTAATTCCTCGGTGATTTACTACGAAAATGAAAAGTTAAAGGCCTTTATGAAGAATAATTTAGGCAAGTTTCATCAAAATCGTTAGAGCCGTTTTCGAGAAAATTGTAAAAAAGTGTAAAATCGATGACATAATAGCTAATACTTTTCACGATCGCAATATTTCCCCTTACTATATACCTCGTAAGAGAACGTAGTAATACCAGTATCAGTAGTTGTTTCTGGATAGTGCCATTATGGGTTTACACGAATAGCCTTCAGTTTTTGTGATTTACGACACCAAATCAGAGTAAAGTGGGCAATTTTATTCCAAACAATTAGAAGGGCTAATTTTATAGTTTTTTTTTTTTTTGAGAAAATTATTTCTTTTTAAAACGTTTATTGATACAGTGAAAATGAATAAATTATACATGAATTGGAAATTAAATTAGCTATTGCACGCCAAATTGGTTGTTGTAAAAAGTCCTTGCACCTGAGCGAGGAGTATGTTCATTAGAAAGATTTGGATAAGTTGGGAATATACATAGGCGGTACACTCGCAACGTTATAATCTTAAATAAGAAAACTACATATCCTAATTTACTATAAAAAAAAAAGATAATATCTATTGTCAATTACATTACTTAACAATATGTAAAAAAAAAAAAAAAATCCTAAACATAATTTTAATATAATTAAAAATAGTTGCACGTTGTAATAATTAATTTTTACTTAATAATCCTAAAGTCTCAAATTGTATTTCTTTAATTAGTAATATTTTAAATTTAGAAAGAAAGTAAACTCTTTGAATAAAAACTCAGATAAATAAAAAAATATCGGTAGGAGTGATGAGCCTAAACCCGTGTACCTAAATCGTGAATCGCGTTGTGGTTTTCAAGGACGTAAAATAGACGCCCGGAGGTTTGATCCATGGGCCGTCTGATTCGGGGAAAGAAATATAGTTCCTTGTGCGCCTGATGACCCCAAACAGCCATAATCCGTGAATCTAAACAGCCACTGTCCTTGAATCCGAGTGAGTCGGTGGGAAGGAAACTGCCGAATTGGACCCAATGGAGCCTGCCGCTGCACCATGGAAACCATGGTTCGTAGCAACGTGAGGTTTTGTAATCCCCTACAGATTATATGTGTTCTCAAAAGCAATAGATGTCTGTAAGAATATCTCATCGCTCGGCCAAAGATCTCCATAGACTTATAGTGCCAACAGAAAAAAATAAAATAAATTAAAAAAAAAAATGTAATCATACCCTCTGTTTTCCTTTTGTAAAAAAAAAAAAGGAAAAAAATAAACAGACTATCCTACTATTTCTCTCAGCAACTACCACTACTAGCTACACAAAAATAAATATGTACAAAATTGAGCAAGCACGTTACACCGGCAGTCACACACAGAGGGATAACCTTAACATAACCAACGTGATAAGAAGTCCCCAGCTGTAAGTGTCTTAGACGGTGTTATTACAGGGTGGCTGTGGCTAACAATACTCCCCTCCAATAACAGCGTCTAAGAAGCGCACATTTGGTCTGACGATGCGGCCTGACCTGGTGACATAACCGGAAGGTGCACTGTCGGTTGCTGTTCCTTCAGTGAATCCAGTTGGTGGAGTGTCTGTTGATCCTGGTGAACGGGGTAGTGTTTTGACAGGCATATCAATATCCTCTTGTAATAGAAACGCAGGTTTAAGCCTGTCTATAGAGACTGTCACCGGTGCACCGTCTTGGAGCTGGATCCTATAGGTCTTCTCGTCTCTTCGTATGACCTGATGCGGACCCGTGTATGGTGGTTGTAGAGGTTTCTTAACTCCTTCCACACGCAGGAACACATGAGTGCAATTTTTCAACTCTTTGGGTACAAAGATGGATCTTCGGGACGCCTTAAACTCTGCTGGCTCCACGTCTTTCATGGCTTCTTTAAGCCTTTGAATTGTCTCGTGCACAGTACCAGAGGTGCCTGTGGCCGAGAAAAATTCTCCAGGGAGTCTGAGAGTCTGACAGTATACAGCTTCAGCAACGCTGGCATCCGTTCCTGCTCTGACAGAACTTCGCAGACCTAGTAACACCATTGGTAAATTGTCTACCCAATGTTGATTATTTAAATGGGTTGTCAAAGCAGATTTCAACGTTCGATGCCAGCGCTCCACACATCCATTAGTCTGTGGATGGTATGCGGTTGTGTGGATCTGCTTGATACCTAGGAGATTGGTAAGACTTCTGAACAAGGATGATTCGAATTGGCGGCTTTGGTCAGTAGTCAGTTTTGAAGGAGTTCCGAATCTTGGTATCCAGGCGTTATAAAAGGCTGATGCCACTGTCTCTGCCGTGATGTCAGGAATAGGAATAGCTTCAGACCATCTGGTAAACCTGTCAATCAAAGTTAGGCAATACTTATTTCCTCGAGACGTTGGTAAGGGTCCTATTAGGTCCAGGTGGATATGTTCGAATCTGCCAGATGTTGGAAATACACCTGGAGGTGCAATGGTATGCCTTGTTACCTTGGATCTCTGACAAGGTACACAAGTTTTAGCCCATTGGCCGACATTTATGTTGAGGGAAGGCCAAAAATATTTCTTTGCCACCATTCGTCGACTCGCTCGCACACCAGGGTGGCTAGGTGAATGCAAAACATCAAATATTTTCCTGCGGTATGCCAGTGGTAAATATGGACGAGCTACTTCTGTAGAGGTTTCACACCAGATAGGGTGAGCTGAGTCTGGCAGTTGAAACTGCTGGAAGTGAAGGTTTAACTGTTTTCTGAGTCCTGGAAGTTATGGGTCTTGCTCTTGGTCACTTGCCAGCTGGTCAAAATTAGGCGCTAGATGGATCTCTTCTATTCGAGACAAGGCATCTGCGACGGAATTTGAACTGCCTTCGACATGTTGTATATCAGTGGAGAACTGGCTATTATAGACTAGCCATCTGGCTCTCATGGGTGAGTCCGGGCAAGACTTTTTCTTAAAACAGTAAACCAGCGGTTTATGGTCCGTATATATCGTGAACTGCCTCCCTTCTATCAACGGTCTGAAATATTTTACCGCTTTAAGAATTGCTAACAATTCTCTGTCATAAGTGGAGTATCCCCTGTGGGCTGGAGAAAGAGATTTGGAAAAGAAGCCAAGGGGTATCCATTTACCTTCTTCCCATTGCTGTAAAACAGCACCAACACATGAGTCTGAGGCATCGCAAGACAAGGAAATCTTTGCATCCCATGCAGGATGGCCTAGTATAGTTGCCTGTTTAAGGGCATCCTTGCATTTAATGAAAGCCGCTTCACTTTCCGGATCCCATTGTATTTCCCTGCGGTCATTTTTCTTAGCGTTATGAAGAAATTTGTTGAGTTCCTTTTGAAGTTCTGCAGCATTCTTCAAACAGGGACGGTAAAAATTCAGCATGCCTAAGAATCGCCTTAATTGGTGAACCGTGGTTGGTTTGGGATACGCATTAATGATGTCCACCCGGCTTTCCAATGGCTTAATTCCCTGTGAAGTGACTCTGTATCCTAGAAAATCTATATCCGATTGACCTAGGACACATTTATCGGGGTTGACCGTAATTCCGTGAACATCCAATCGTCGAAATACCTCTCGCAGGTGTTGTTCATGTTCTTCTAGATTCTTGGAAGCAATTAGGATGTCATCTAGATACACAAACGTATATGATAACTCTCTGAAAATGGAATCCATGAAACGCTGGAATGTTTGGGCCGCATTTCTAAGGCCAAAACACATACGCTGAAACTCGAATAGTCCAAATGGAGTTATTACAGCGGTTTTGGGAATATCTTCTTCAGCTACCGGGATTTGGTAGTACGCTCTCACTAGATCTAACCTAGAAAATATATTCGTGCCATGGAGCTGGATATTGAAATCTTTGAGATTTGGGACACCATACCGATCAGGAAGAGTTTGGGCATTTAATCTACGATAATCTCCACATGGTCGCAATGTTCCGTCCTTCTTAGGAACTATATGCAAAGGCGAAGCCCAGGGGCTTTTGGATGGGCAACATATTCCGTCTTCCATCATCAGTCGGAACTCTTCTTTTATGGCTTTATACCGTTCTGGAGCTAGCCGTCGAGCTTTGGCCACTACTGGTGAACCCGTCGTCTCAATGAAGTGAGATATGGTATGCTTTATAGGAACGCAAGCGGATGATGGTCGTAGGACGTTTGGAAATTCCTTTAGTATATGTGCGATGAGAATGTCTCCTGGAATCGCTGATATAGAGGTAGTATTTACCTTAAGAATTTGTCCTCTTGACGTGATCCCTGATGTTTGGTCAATCAGACGGCAACCTTTCAAATCTACCAGTAGACCATATTGGAACATCAGATCAGCTCCTATAATTGGACGAGGTACCTCGGCTATTATGAAGTTCCACTTGAACATTCTCCTTAGCCCCAAGTCTAGTTGTAGACATTTTTCGCCGAAGGTCCGTATACGGGTTCCATTCGCCGCGAAAAGATTAAAATCTTTCACCTTAAGTTTTGCCTTTATGGGCGGTGGAAGAACGGATACTGCTGCTCCCGTATCTATCAAGAAAGTCAGCTCAGACCGCTTATCGGTTATGAAAAGGCGGCGTTGAGATGGTGCAGTGCTGGGTTGCGCCCTCGCCAGCACTGCATCTAGTTTTCCGGGGAAGCATCTCGCTTTAATTGTTTCTTCCACGCGCAGGGTCTCTCGCATTACCTAGCTTTATCCCGGTAGCGGTGGTGATAGAAGCACAGCCATTTATTATTATTACGATTTCTGTTCCGGGATTTGCTTCGGGATCTAGGTGTGCTTCTGTTTCTTTCCGGTGAACGTGGCTGCCTGTGGTCGCAAGTGTGGCGGGTTCGGCGAGTCATCAACTCCGCCACCTGCTGTGAGAGCCTTTCTATTTGTGCATGCAGATTTTGATGGGTGCTTGGGGTTGCGATAGAGCTTATTTCTATAGGACTCTGTATCTCGTGCACTCTATCAGCCATCTCTGCCAGCTTATTTAAATTAGTGTGCTCTGATGCAGTTAAGATAGCCTGCATGCTATTGGATAGCGACCTCATCCATAAAGATTTTAGCATTTCTTCCGATGCCATCTCTCCCGCTAACTGTCTCATGTGGCGTAACAGTTGTGAAGGTTTTTCATCACCTAACTGTTTTCCCTCTAATAGCTGCCTTATTCTACGGTTTTCCGATTCGGAAAATGCTTCAATGAGTCTATTTTTTAATTCCTCATAGGAGTCTGGGCCTGGTTTTTTAACAATATCTGCTGCTTGCTGTAGGATATCAAAATCTAAGGTTCCTACTAGTGTTTCAAATTTTGTTTGATTTTTGGTTATATTATTTCTAGCAAATACAGCCTCTACCTGGCAGAACCATAATGCAGGGTCTGGCTTCCAAAAGGGTGGTATTTTATAATTTACTGACACTACCTCTACATAACCACTATCCTCACTGCTTTTAGCATCATGCTTACCACCAGGCATTTTGCTTACTTAATGAACCTCAATATAATGTTAATTATTATAATTTGAAAAATAACTAATAGTAAAACTAAGATTTATTTAAAACAAAAAAAAAATGAAAACTAAAGTTTTGGTAAATTATTGATTAAGTAATTAAATAATAAATAACTAAGCAAAATTTTGAAGTAAAAAATAAACCCTTTACTCTATATGATAAGATCACGTCGGGGTCACCACTGTAAGAGTGTTAGGGTTAGGTTCATTCAGTAATCCAATTACAAAAGGAAAAATCAATATATTTAAAAGCTTTTAACTAAAACTACTTGCACATTATAAATATAAATTTAAAACAAAAAACAAAATTAAGCATGCTTCTGATTTGACTATACTAATGGACTAAATTAACTATACTAAAGAAAACAAAAATAAAATGTAAATAAACCTTCTTCTCCGTTGCGCAACCAATTCACTAACAATTATACAAAGAAAAAAAAAAAAGGAAAAAAATAAACAGACTATCCTACTATTTCTCTCAGCAACTACCACTACTAGCTACACAAAAATAAATATGTACAAAATTGAGCAAGCACGTTACACCGGCAGTCACACACAGAGGGATAACCTTAACATAACCAACGTGATAAGAAGTCCCCAGCTGTAAGTGTCTTAGACGGTGTTATTACAGGGTGGCTGTGGCTAACAATACTCCCCTCCAATAACAGCGTCTAAGAAGCGCACATTTGGTCTGACGATGCGGCCTGACCTGGTGACATAACCGGAAGGTGCACTGTCGGTTGCTGTTCCTTCAGTGAATCCAGTTGGTGGAGTGTCTGTTGATCCTGGTGAACGGGGTAGTGTTTTGGCAGGCATATCAATATCTTCTTGTAATAGAAACGCAGGTTTAAGCCTGTCTATAGAGACTGTCACCGGTGCACCGTCTTGGAGCTGGATCCTATAGGTCTTCTCGTCTCTTCGTATGACCTGATGCGGACCCGTGTATGGTGGTTGTAGAGGTTTTTTAACTCCTTCCACACACAGGAACACATGAGTGCAATTTTTCAACTCTTTGTGTACAAAGATGGATCTTCGGGACGCCTTAAACTCTGCTGGCTCCACGTCTTCCTATAACGTTATAGTCGAACCCTCTCTTTTTTTCGGGCCAGATTAGGAGGTTCGCTGTTCAAGCGGTGCGGGTTGCGTCTGTAACAGTGAAGACGTTCCGTTTTTGTAGATTTACACAATCTGAAATATATATTTTTTTTTTCTTTTCACTGCTATAATATTTTTATATGATATATATATTTTTTATATCAATTTGCTATAATATAAATGTATTTTTCTTTTATAAAACTAGGAAGATCACGTGATCACATGGCTCATTTTCCCAGATGGAATAACCGCCATTGATTAATATTATTATTTTATTTTATTACTTTTCAAACCATTTGACTGTTTTAATTCGATTACTAGTAATAATAAAAATTGGTTATAGAGCTTTTTAATTGTTTTTTTTTTATTTCTATTATTTATAGCTAAATGTATAACTGCATATAGAGTAAGATAAATTACATACACGTATTCATTATAATTCATTATAAATACGGCCTAGAAATGATATTTACATAATTTGGGTACTCAAAATCTCTAATTTAGCATTTGTTTGCTATTCATCGCAAACAATATCACCCTAAATATCACAATAGAAAACAAATTTTAAGTCAGGCTCAGTTTAACAGACTGGGTTGTGTGTTAAATGCAGTGTCACTCTATTAATTATTGTGCCAACTCACAGTAAAGTGCATGAGGTTTCAGAGGTCTCAAGTGGTTATTTGTTTACTCCTTTATTATACATGCATCAATAAGATAGCAAAAGTAAAGGTTTATCAAACCAAAAGTCGGTAAAATAAATTACAGTTGCACCATTATATCATAGACAGCGCCACTATAGTATTTCGCAAGATACTATAGCGGTACCAAGATACTATACTAGTACGGTAGCAAGATACGGTAGCAAGATACGATCCTAGTACCATAGTATACTGGACTGCTTATAATCCTAAGTATGGATCATTGTTCCAATAGAGTAAAAAATTATTTTATTATTTAACCGCAACTATAAAATTATATTAGGGATTGATAAATTATTTTTCACTTCTATAAATTTGTTTTATTGAAAATTAGTTTCGAATGTTATACATTCATCCTCAGTTCTAAAAACACACAAAAAATTCAAAAATATGCAATTCAAAATATAGTTGGTATTATTATACATATTAAATTATATAAATCAGTGTTATAAAACATTTATGAATTATGAATTTAATTAAGACAAGAAATCAAATACATGTTGGTACTCACCAAGGTTTAAATGGATTATATCAAGCAGAAAAGTTTGTGCTGGTTCTTTCTCGCATTGTACTAACAATGAACGAGAAATAGGCAGGATGTTTTTAGGTAAACGGTTTAAGGGTCAGGGTTTTCGCAGTAATGCCGTTGACTAATACTGATATAATCCATTTAAACATTGGTGAGTACCAACATGTATTTGATTTCTTGTCTTAATTAAATTCATAATTCATAAATGTTTTATAATACTGATTTATATAATTTAATATATATAATAATACCAACTATATTTTGAATTGCTAATTTTTGAATTTTTTGTGTGTTTTTAGAACTGAGGATGAATTTGTAGCATTCGAAACTAGTTTTCAATAAAACAAATTTATAGAAGTTGCAAATAATTTATCAATACCTAATTAGATTGATCCTTCTATACCATCATGCGGATGTCAACTAACTCGGTTTTTATAAATTAATTTCATAAATGTAAAAAATTGATAAAAAATTATTTGTATGAAACCCTTAACCAATAACTACAGTCGTAGCTATTATTTAGAAGTAACCGGAAAATCGATCGGTTAAGCGTTTTCCGTTCGGACGGGTTTCCGGGAAGTGCTTTCTTCTGGAAATTAGTCACCAAAGGTTTCCTGAGTGCTTCTTTTTCAAGTGGTCCTAGGTTCGAAGCAATTTTGTCAAAATATTCTCTCTCTGTGGACTTATGGACATTTTTTCCTCATAATTGCCGTAATAACTGTAATATATTATTATCCAACTTTCCAATTTATTAGAGATAATCTCTAATCCAAAGTTTTGTGAAAGATATAATGTTAGAAAACTATGATTATAACTAGCTGATATTGTGAGTGAATATATTGAATTGTTTTTATTATTATTTTGTTATGTTAGTATTAGTATTATAAATAATAATTTATAAAAAAATAATAATAATGATACAGGCCAACGATGAAAAAACGTTTGTACTGAAAATGCCTTATTCCTATAGTTTTTAGGGTGCTGAATCCAAATGTGATATTAAAAAAGCTGTATCACTCATAATTTAAGAATTGTGATTATAAAGAAAACTATGAAAACCTAGAAACAGTGTTAAATCGAATAGGCTAATCTGCTCATGGTTGGATGATATGTGGTGATTTAAAAATAACATGCACGCTCCTTGGTCAGCAAGGTGGTTTTACCAAATTTCCATGTTTCTTGTGTGAATGGGACAGTAGGGCTAGGGATCAACATTGGTGCAGAAAGAACTGGCCTGTGAGGAAGTCTTTAAAATCTGGCGAGAAGAACATTCTACGCAAAAACCTCGTAGATCCTGTAAATTCAAACCATGCTTATGATGTAACATAGTGTTTCATTAATTTCCCCGTTTACCGTATAGGGGTTTAGATAGGGGTTCATATAATAAGAAAAGCATATTGGTGGAAAACTATGGGTGATACAAAACAATTAAGGCCAGATTTAGATTCAGCACATAAAAATATATAAAGATCAGCTATTAAAGTTAAAAAAAAAAATTTTTGTTGGCCTGTGTATACTTATTGTTAAATAAGTTGAAAATTCATGTTTTAAGGGAGCATCTCTAAAAGAAAAAAAATTATTTATTTTAATTTCATATCTAAAATGTATAAATTCATACATTTTGGATTTGATTTGGCGAGAAAAAATTATTGATTCGATTTGGAGTTAATCTAAATTGAATCAATATTTTTCGAAACAGTAGAGAATATTGTCCGAGCAATTTTTAACACCATCTCATAACAACTCGACGGGTATTTTTCTATTCTCGACAGATCTCATGTAACGCTAGAAAAACTGACAGTTTTACAAATACACGATCAGTTTTTCCATCCATTTTAAACGACTTTTCTAACCGTCTTTCAAAACTGATGAGTAAACCAATCGTGTAAGGCCAATGTTACTGGAATTAAGCGGGCCTTGGAAGTATTGGTAACCTGTTGATTAGCTGAATCATAAATATATGTGTTCATGAAACTGTAATAGTAATTCAATATTAATATAACTATGATAGCAACATTAATAACAACTATGATAGTAATTTAATAATAATAGATCTATAATATTTTTTTTCTCTTAAAATATTAATTTGCACCTGGCAAGATTAGGTCGACAATCAGGAAATGAGCTAATGATATTGGTACGACTAACTCATGGTGAGCCATGAGGAAGGATTGTATCCAGCAGTACAGTCCTTGGCTTGAATCTCTCATCTTTGATGGTTAAGAAAGGTGATCTCTCATCCAGCACCTTTTTAGCCTCCTCCTTGTAGTCATGAGCATGTCAGCCGTTGCCATGTCTCTAGTCAGTATGTTGATATGTCCGTGTAAGTTATTGCAAAATCGTTGATAAAGTGCCCTATGTTATAAAGTGCCTATGTTATAGGTTCATCGACTGTTTGTTGGTGTAAGTCAGTATGTAGGATTTTGTTAGTCACGTACCAAGGTGCGTTTGTAATGAGTAGTAATGTTTTGGATTGGAAAGTTGGAAATTTTTACTTTCTCAAAAATTGTTATTTCAATATTACTTGACGCCTATCGAGAGTAATTGTAGATATTTTGTATGAATATTGTAGAACATTGAATCCTCTAGAAGATTGGTTCTTATGTATTTGCACTAAATCTCACTAAAAAATAGTTATTAATGGATAACCTCTAAATATCTAACTTTTTGCGTTTTTTGACATTTTGCTGATTTTTACAGCCCCAGATCCAATAGTTGTACCGAAAAAATACCATCGATATAATTTGCAGGAAATTTGGCTATGTCAAAGTTTTACTTAAAATACACTGGAAGCGAGTTATTGAGGAAAATCTGAATCTGAAAATTTTTAAATTCGACGGATTTTTTTAAATTCGATACTTGGATTATACGTATCTTGAAACGTAAAATCTCAAATTTTGAGAGGGGAGGGATTACCAAAAATTTTTCTTTGGTCGATTCCAAAGGTCTATTATT
This sequence comes from Rhaphigaster nebulosa, assembly GCA_948150685.1. Classification (NCBI taxonomy): domain Eukaryota; kingdom Metazoa; phylum Arthropoda; class Insecta; order Hemiptera; family Pentatomidae; genus Rhaphigaster; species Rhaphigaster nebulosa. Next base: position 6,882,819 of record OX411308.1, read on the forward strand.
GAAAATAATAAACCAAAAGCATTTACAGATAGAGATTTTTTATTTTTCGTTTTTCTAATATTTTTTTTTTTTTAATGCCTTGTTAAGCTGATTCCAAAACACCTTACATTTATCCTCTATCTTTATAAATGGCATGGTTATGGGCATATAAGATCTTTAACCGGCAATTTTGTAGATTTTTTTTTTCCTTTTTTTTTTTTTTTTTAGTACCTTGATATACTGATTCCAAAACACCTTGCGTTTCCCCTCTATCTTTATAAATGACCGAGTTATGGGCCTATGAGATCTCTAATCGGCCGCCATTTTGAAACAAACAGACGGATTATAATGTCGAGTTCCGAGGACCATCCCGGGGTGACCTGTGAATCTATTATTCAATATCTATTAATGAAAATAATAAACCAAAAGCATTTACAGATAGAGATTTTTTTATTTTTCGTTTTTCTATTTTTTTTTTTTTTAATGCCTTGTTAAGCTGATTCCAAAACACCTTACATTTATCCTCTATCTTTATAAATGGCATGGTTATGGGCATATAAGATCTTTAACCGGCAATTTTGTAGATTTTTTTTTTCCTTTTTTTTTTTTTTTTTTAGTACCTTGATATACTGATTCCAAAACACCTTGCGTTTCCCCTCTATCTTTATAAATGACCGAGTTATGGGCCTATGAGATCTCTAATCGGCCGCCATTTTGAAACAAACAGACGGATTATAATGTCGAGTTCCGAGGATCATCCCGGGGTGACCTGTGAATCTATTATTCAATATCTATTAATGAAAATAATAAACCAAAAGCATTTACAGATAGAGGTTTTTTTATTTTTCGTTTTTCTATTTTTTTATTTTTTTTAATGCCTTGTTAAGCTGATTCCAAAACACCTTACATTTATCCTCTATTTTTATAAATGGCAGATTTATGGGCATATCCGATTCCAAAGGTGTATTATTGAAAATAATAAACCAATTTCTTGAAATTAGACAATTAGATTTTCAGCCTCAGTTCTTGGTCTATACGTTCGATGGGTGTCCTAAATCTGCCCCGAGTCCCCATACTATGAGCATCGCGGCGAAGGAGTTTCAATTGTTCTAAATATCGTAAATCATCATACAACCTATACTTATCTTCAGATTCGAAATAGTCCCTCCTTATAAATAAACACCTGGAAAAAAAAGTATGGCATAACTTGTGCTTTTATCTCTAAAAGGATGTCGTCCAATACAGAAAAGTCGTTATTTAGGTATTTACTGATATGTTAGGTATGATAAAATGTTTACCGATATAAACAAGAGTAAACACCTTTTAATTTTAATTCTAGACAAGATTGATTCTATCAGTACATTTTGCGTTTTTCACTGACTGATTAACTTTTCTTTCAGTTTATCATTTCTTTAGTTTACCTATTTTTTTAAAAGAAATTTTTATTCTTTCGAAATGATTAGACAAAACACTTAGCAAGATTTATCGGAGGAAATAATGATTCGTTTGATCACTGTCACTGTTCGATAGCATTGTATTCAGTTATAGGAATAATAAGAATCCTATTAACCATCAGGCACACAGACCGCGATCTGTCACAGCGATCTGCGATCTCAGCCCGCAGCGAGCTAGTGATCTAATGTATTACTACTTACTGCACTAAATATGCCTCGCAGAAGGCGATCTATAACAGCGAGCTAGTCTTGATCGAGCCCAGAAGCGATCCATTTCTATACAGCTAGAGCGATCTAGAGAGATTGCAGATCGTCGCGAAAGATCGCGTTCTGTATGCCTGAACCTTGAATGTATTCCTCTATAGATCACATAGGCTTAGTTAAATGATATAGCAGTAATACGAAGATCTTATCGTATCGCTCTACCTTGGTTTGATAAAGTTCTGAATGCTTTAAACTTAATTTGTAGAAAAACGAGTTTGAAATTTGAAGTACTAAAACTGTTTTTCTTATCAATGAAATTATCAATTTTCTCCTCATTACTTTATATCGTTTTAATTTGATTTTTACGTTGGTTCAATACAACAGAAATATATTCGTATTTTGTATCTGAATGTCTGGTTTCACTACAAGAATATTTGAGCTTTCATCCTGTATTTTGAGAACAGAAGAGTAATTAATACACTCGATCTTAAAAATTTCAAGTTGATTATCATAATCACGCGTCTGAAAATTTTGAATTTCTCACGAACAAAATTGATCTTTCCCACTTGTCTTTCCAACTGATATAAAAAAAAAAAAAAATACTTTAAATTGTTTCCTTTAAATCCAGTCAAAATTATTAAAATTCTATACTGAAACTTTCCCGTAATCTGAGAATCACCAATGCGAGTTAGGGATGATTAAATAATTTCTATGGTTTAAAAAAAAAAAATATATGTATATATCGATATTAAAATTTGTGTATCGAATACCGATGTATTTAAAAAAGGAGAAACAAATATAAAAAACAAAACAAGGACGGCGGGTTCGACAAACCAAGAACCATAAAAATTGTGGTGTGGTGAGCTCGGGTTACTATCTATAATGGCTGTGTTCAAGGGATGGGATATCGAAAGTGAAATATCGATATTGATGTAGGTTAACAATATCGATATCTTGATAGTATAGGCACCGAAATATCGAAATTATAAATGCAATATATTAATTATATCGGTACAGAAATATCTGTATTATAAAAAAAAAAAATGCTTAATTATCTCGTCCCAGAAATATATATATTAAAAATACAATATTATAAATATTGTATTTATACGGACCTCGATATTTTTAAATCGATATTAAATGATCTTTTAATGGGACACACACAAATCGATATTTCTGCAGCGCGCTTTAACGATTTGTGTGTTTGCCACTAAAAGATCCTTTAAAAGAATAAAAATATCGAGGTCCGTTATATCCATATATCGAACTACTAGTCCGATGTATCAAAAAGCTATATATATATATGGATGGTCTGCTTCGGAGAAAGAAATATAGGTCCTCGTGCGCCTGCTGACTCCGAACAGCCATAATCCGTGGATCTTGACCGGTTTGTCACTGTACTTGAACCCGAGTGAGTCTGTGCAAAGGTGGTTGCCAAATTGGGCCTGTATCTAATCCTTGGCGTATTGTCTCGAACGTACTCCACACTCCGCCACAGTTCTTGGCCGAAGCAGGCCCGTTACGTTCCGCCCACTAAGTCGTGATCCACGATCTCGCTTTCTACCAGCTGCTGTGTGGGACGTTTGGGGAAACCGCTTCCTTCTGCGTCAAACATAGTCCAGTCATCCAGTCTACTCAATGAATTCTATTTGAAGTAATTCTCTTTGTCAGAAATTTAAGAGGAAAAAATATGCTGACAGAATGTGTGCCACAAGATTGATTGCATTCATTTTCTCGAATAATTACCGAGATTTCAGGGCTCAAATTTTATTCATTTTGAAAAAAAAATTTGGAAAATGGGAAAAATGTTCAGACTAGTTCATTCTCCACCTATTTTTTCTTTAAATTTTTCCATTTGTTTTTCAAAATAAATGAAATTTGAGCGCTGATTTTTTCTATCTATTCGAAAAAAATGAGAAAAATGAATGCAAAGTATGGCTTTTTTTTTTCTTTTCAAAAAATTAATAAAATCAATCTTGTGGCACATGCTGTTCTGGAAGCACTGAAGGTGTTTTAGTAAGACGACTAAAGAGTGGCACGTCGTACTTTACTCCAGAGCGTGAAGTGCTTTTATAGTCCCGCAGATATAATCTTAGGGAGAGTGCTGGAGAAGTTAGGAGGTGCTGGAGGCGAGGCGGTGTGATTTCGTTCTCAGGAACTTTGTTTTCTTGTAGATATGGACCGAGAGTTTCGTATGTCGATCCATCTTATTGCCAAGGTAGATAATGGAGTAGGACGGTGGCTGAACTGTGGTACCAGCTCGATATATTTCTGATGCCCAAATATCGATATTCTAAAAGTGTAAGTAAAATCCTTCCAGGGGATTTAGAGATTCTAATTAGGGAGTAAATACATTTTTACTTCATTGTACGCAGTAAAGGAAGTATTGTAATTGCTAAAATTTACGGTTTTCGGATTTCAACGGAAATATCCATTTTGACCGTCCCTGAATCCATTTTGACTAGTTTCGTCGTGACGTATGTTCGTACGTGCGTATCTCACACATCTTAAAAATGGTTAGACGTAGAAGGTAAAAATTTTAAATTTAGGATTGTTATAAAATCTAGTTGTGAACATCTTTTTTTGGTCTCTGCATGATCACCGGAAGTGGTACTTTACTTGAAGGTCATAATAGATTTCCATAAAATATTATATTAAAATATAAGCAAAACTTCTCAGATTTAGTATTTATGACTTATATATTAATTTAAATAACATACTAGATTTCGGTCTAAATTGGGAAACCAGAAGTGGTACTTTACTTGAAGGTCATAATAAATTTTCATCAATAATTATATTAAAAAATAATTTAAAACATCTAAAATTTGGTAAATAGAAATTTTATATCAATTTAAATAATATCCCAAATTTTGGTTAAAATTGGTGAGCCGAAATGAGTACTTTACTTGAAGATCATAACAAAGACATCAAAAATTATATTAAAATTAAATATAGGGATGGTATGGTTCGATAATAAATGTTACAAACGCAATTTGTTTTCTAATTAAATATTTTTTATTAGTTCTTTTAAGTGTTAAAATTGAGTGTAAAATAATTGTTTTCCTCACCATTTGTGAGCTGAACAAGTTTACAGAAGGTGACTTATAATCTTTGGAACTAGTAACCAAATCCAGTGTCACTTTTGAAGCCACCGCTTTATAGTTTAATAGGCGTACAAGGAAGTAATGTGTTGTCCACATCAGATATTTTTTTTAATTTCCATTTTGAATATTTATCTTAAGTGTAGTATATTACATCTGTACTTTTTATTTCTTCTGTTAATTTTAATATGTCTGCTATACACTCATTTCTCTCATAATTTTCTTTTCCAGTATTTCCCATTTTTTAATTAATATAAAGCCTTAATACAATTTCAAAAATTAAAGGTAATCAATGTTTTCAATATTAAGCGCGCGCGCATACAGACTAAAACAAGTACAGGAAATATATATATATATATATATATATATATATATATATATATATATATATATGTATATATATATATATATATATATATATATATATATATATATATATATATAATAGTGATGAATACAAATAAATAAATAAAATAAAACAATTATCCACTCCGATAATTGCCATACAGGTGATGGTGGATAATGTCCAGGGAGTCCAGAATAATATTCTCGGTTTACACCGCAGCATCCCTAATATTAATACCTAAATCTTCTAAAATAAATATAATAGAAATACTAATATTTTAGTTTATATAAATCTTATAAAATATTCTCTTATTATAGTAAACTTATAATCAAAGGAAAGAACATATAACTCAAAATGGCTGCCTTCTTATGAAGCTTAATCTAATTGGCTGTTCAGTCAGTTATATGACTCCTTCATCCCTCTAACAAATATTTATGGGGAGGCTAATATCTCGTTACTAATTATAAGTTATAGGTGATTCTTAGGAAAAGGGTAAGTTTAATGTATTATGTAGATAAATTGAAAACTGAATGCCCAGGAATCCTAGGATTTAAAAAAAATAATTTTCTATATATTCAGGTATTCTTTTGGATTACTAACATTGTATAAGGGCTGGTTCGTACCGTTTTCTGCTACTACAGTTTTCAGATTTCATGCATTAAGTTAGAAAAGGTTTCTGTTACAGATAAAAGCCAACTGGAGGGATAATAATGAAGATTTTAATAATAATAAAGTCTTTATTTACAAATTTACAGATACAAAACTTATTATTTTACATGATTACGGATTGCACATCCGTACAATCAAGCAATTTTAGATTAAGGTTAATTCATTTATTACAACAAAAATTTGCTAATAAATAAGCCCCATGAACTTTGTGTACAAGAAATATGTCCGTCTCGTGGTAGAATAAAAAAAGCTCTATCCTCATCCATCAGTGGGACGGATGGGGAATTTTGGGAGGCTATTGTGTCGTGGCGGCCCTTCTATCTTGGAATAACCTTTCTTTCATGATCCCCCGACCTCAAGTTCCAGCTAGCATTGCGGCGGAAAACGCCACAGGGCATTGTATTATCGTCCAACCCATGCTACAATGTTTCACCTATTTGAACTTCAATTTATTTCTTCCTTCTCTTTTTTCCATTTCATTCTATTTTTTGAGCTGACAAGGGTGTAATAATTCTTTTTTTCATTAGGAATTATAAATGCTAATTATTCGACTTAAAAGTCCGAGTTGTCTGTACCATGGGTCTGTTGTTGTCCAGGCCCAAGGAAGTGACAACTAAGGTGGTAACTGATTCTAAACTTCACCTAATAACATCACAGCATTTGAAATACTTTTTTAGTTACTTTTTTCGAGTTTTACTTATGTATTTTCTTTATTTATTTTGTTTGTTCATATATATTATCTATAAATATTGTAAAAACTGATTTTGATCTGAAAAATATGGTTTGTTCCCTTAATTATTGGCCAAAGAACATGCCCACATTTTTTTTTTTTTGGAGACCTCTACTTTTTGAAAATTCGTCACTGAAAATTGCACTTTTCCTGAGAATCACTCTTATATTTATTTATTTTATTATAAAATATTAGACTTGTAAAAATATTAGCGAAATAGACGTGGCATAAGACAATATTATATCACCTCTGGCCAATATTTACAAAGCCTCTCCTATCACAAGGATTCCTAGCGCTTACGACAACCACGACCTCTTCCCCCGGATCACACTCGTGGAGATCTCCTTTTTATTGGTGAAGATAAGAAGCGTTGCGCAATCCGGCGGTACTGCTGAGGACAATTACTCCTCTGGCGTAACCCGAAGACCAGCGACTCCCGAAGACTGATCCAGTTCGAGATAGCTCCAAACCGTGCTCCAGAGTCGGACGTGCTTTACCAAGTGAGAGTCCGGTGATGACCTTGTAATCTTAGAGGAGGAACAAAGTCTTCGTAAAGTTTATGGTCCTAACGGAGGCATTGAAAAATGGTAATACTTCTCTTTATTGCCTCATAAAAATCCGGAATGGTATCATTTGTTATGTTATCCTTACGCTCTTACTGATTTTTTCCAAAAGATAAAAAAATGTGGACATTAATAGCAATGAAAAAGCTCCAAACAATATCGAAATAGGGGCATAAATAGCAGAGGACAATTCCACCAGTCTCGTCCCAAGAGAGGCTTCGAATTGGAAACGAGTAATTTTTTTTTAATGTATAAATACCTAATTTTAAAAAATTTGTCATCTACTTCCCAACTCAAAATTATTAAATTAAGCTAGGGAACAATGTGACCCCTCCCCCTTTCTGTACAATCTATCTTGTACATTACTATAAAAAAACTTTTAAAATGGGTTTAGGAAAAAAAAATCTTGGGCGGTGCGCACATCATAAAACTTTCCCTTACTGCCCTATAATAATTATATTTTTATCTAATTTTAAAGAGTTCACATAAACAATACTTGAAATAAACTAAGCAGTATTCGCTTCTTCACATCTTCTACCGCATAAAACAGTTTTTTATATTATTTTAGTTCAACAATTCTGTACACTACCAATAAATTTTAAGTTTGTCAAGTTGAAAATGTATTTTAAAATTTCGGTTTAGTTTCCATGGAAACATTTTGTTTACATTAAACAATATAAAAGTATAAATTATTAAGTTAATTTCTACTTTTGTATTCTTACATTACATTATTACAGAGCGTATTGTTGACAACAGATTGGCAGATTAATGGGAGGAGATTCGGTCGCATCCGTCTCCTTTCGGATATCCATCGAGTGTCTTTTAGTCCACATAACATACACCGTATCTTTGATAATACTCTTCCGATTTCGATTATTTCTTTTTGTACTTTAGAGAATTTAATCACATTTCGTATGATTTCATACATGATTAACAATAAAATACTTACTTTTTGAATTATGCACAAATAAAATATTATTTTCGTTATAACTTTTTCCCATACATTTTCTCGTTGATATACTGCATGTATGAAAATACTTTAAGGAGAAGACATTTGGCAAGTTTTCAATTTTTCATCAAAATTGTTGCAGACGTTCACGAGAAAATTGTAAAATCTATGGTATAATTGCCACTTCCGGTTAGTCCGATGCGCTGTATCTTTGCTAATACTGCTCTGATTTCAATGATTCTTTTTTTATTTTTTAGATACTTTAATTACCTTCCATGCAATTCTATACATAATTTACCGTAAAATGCATACTTTTTAAGCTATAGGCAAATAAATTATTCTTTTCATCAAAACTTTTTTCCCTGCAATTCCTTGGTAATTTACTACATAAATGAAAAGTTAAAGGCCATTATGAAGAATAATTTAGGCAAGTTTCATCAAAATCGTTAGAGCCGTTTACGAGAAAATTGTAAAAAAGTGAAAAATCCATGATATAATAGCTATTTCCGGTTAGTCCGATGCGCTGTATCTTTGTCAATACTGGTCCGATTTTGATGATTCTTTTATTGTTTTTTAGATAATTTAATTACCTTTCATACAACTCTATAGATGATTTACCTTAAATTGCACGCTTTTGAAGTTATGCGTAAATAAAATATTCTTTTCACCATAACTTTTTCCCTGCATTTCCTCGGTGATGTACTATATGAATGAAAAGTTAAAGGTCTTTATAAGGAATAATTTAGACAAGTTTCATCAAAATCGTTAGAGCCGTTTTCGAGAAAATTGTAAAAATGTGTAAAATCGATTATATAAAGTGGCACTTCCGGTTAGTCGATTTTGACGAAAATGTTGCTGTAACATCGCATGCATGTGCTAAGCTTAAATACGTAATTTCAGTATCGTACAGCTTTCCGTTTTTGAGCTAGACTGATCACATACATACAGCTTAAAACGTGTATTTCCGTTGAAAACTCAAATTCGAAATTTTTTACGATCGCAATACTTCCCCTTATTATATATTTCATATGTATAGATTTTTATTTATTTTTTTTTTTACTTTTTTTTTATTTCTCCTATTTTTTTTTTCGTTATCTCTCATCTATCATTTATACCACTCGTTTTATTAATCAACACGCTCCATGTCTATCTATCTTGGGCTATACAGTTTTCCTATTTGCTGAATTTAATTTCTATTTTCTATCAATTAGTATTTTGACCTTATACAGAAGAACGTTAGCAAAGAAATTCGAGGGTTGTCGATGTACGATAAACTATTCGATCTGTAAAGCAAAAGGGGGAGTGGAATAGGCCAAGAAGATAAAATCGAGCTTATACTCACGAGCTACTGCCAATCTCGATTACGAAAGATCTCAAAGAAATAAAACATGCAGGAATCTTTTGCCAATTTCGCTGGCAATAATTGCCGGTACCACTTCCTGGATCTCAGGTAATTCGGGACTCCGTCCTATTTCCAGCGGACTTTCACTGGACTTGCGATTTCGACTCCCGATATAGAATGTAGAAACAATCTAGATTCATACACATACATTGTATACTCAAATATTTCTTCTTAATTATATTTGAGTCAACGATTCCAATTGTCAACACTCTACTGCATTGATGTTGACTATTAGCCGAACTAATCATGAATCCGAAAATCTGTTCAGTCATCAGGACTGTTTATACACGAAACATGATTAAACGATCAAAAGCGGTTAATCGCCCCTTTTAAAAATATTTCTTTGAAAATAAACGTCAGATTTTTAGTTTCAATATTTACCGCAATAAAATATTATTGTTAGTCTATCAATTATAAGTTTACAAGTCAAACATAATAACTGCCTTCAAAATGTGATTAGAGAGATAATAGTAAATTATTAATTATTAATAATTAATTATTAATTAAGTATATAAGAAAAAGATAATAATGAATTATTTTTTATGTTTTAATAATACTATTCTTATGGCTGTCAGGTGTCCAAAAAGTAGCATCATGTATATATATATATATATATATATATATATATATATATATATATATATATATATATATATATATATATATAATATTTTTTTATTTTTTTTTTACATCTTTTCCTTGCATGGTAACCCTACATTAGGACCGTTTATTATTTTATACATGCTCTATGCCTTAGAGGCATACTACATGAATGGTAAGAATAATCAAATTTACATATTCAGTGGTTTAATACAATTCAAGTATTCAATTGAAAATATGTAAGTAATAAAATAGGAAATATACAACGAAACAAAATAAAATCAAAACTAAATCAAACAAACAAAAAATAAATAAAAAATTAAGTAAAGCCAACAAGAAATCACCTACGCTGCCCATCTTTGGTCAGTGACTATATTTTTAATAAATTCAAGTAAGTCTGTCTTGAATTTAGAAAGCAAATTTTGTTCTGTTTCAGGCCATTGCCCATTTCTGAGAATTATACTTTTAATCAAATGAAAACGTTGCTTGTCAAATAATTTACAATCATAAAGTATATGTCTAAAATTTTGGATTTGTCCGTCTTCTGTATAATATTAATACAATTATATATATATATATATATATATATATATATATATATATATATATATATATATATATATATATGTATGTATATATTAACACATTTAATAAAGTATTTTGAGTTCATTATGTTCTGAAATACAATTTATTTTTTGGATTCTTTTTTGCAAAAATTCTAAATGAGCTTAGACTGTATTTTTTTAAAAATGAAATCCTGTCGTAGTTTTTCATGATTCATGATTAATCGATCAAAAGAGGTTAATCTTCCTTTTTAAAAATAAACAAATGCTGTTGATATTTTATCAGAGAGTTGAGTGATTTTTATTTATTTATTTATTTTTTTAACCGTACCATTACCTATAACCTTACCATTTCCTATAACCTTACCATTACCTATAACCGTACCATTACCTATAACCTTACCATTACCTATAACCGTACCATTACCTATAACCTTACCATTACCTATAACCGTACCATTACCTATAACCTTACCATTACCTATAACCTTACCATTACCTATAACCGTACCATTACCTATAACCGTACCATTACCTATAACCGTACCATTACCTATAACCTTACCATTACCTATAACCTTACCATTACCTATAACCGTACCATTACCTATAACCGTACCATTACCTATAACCTTACCATTACCTATAACCTTACCATTACCTATAACCTTATTTACTATTTCATTTTATATTCTCTTTTTTTTTGGATGATTTCTATATTTTTATATTTTTTCATATTCACCCAAGTAATCCTAGTAAATTTATTCTACTCTTTTCAACTATTTTCCAATTTTTTTTTTCTTTACTTCCTTGTACGAAGTAAACCAAACATAATAACTCCCTTCAAAATTTGATTAGAGAGTAACTTTCGCATGGCTGACAGGTGTCCTTATATATGAATTATTGAAAATATTAGTTTTTATATATAAAACAATATTTTATGCTTTAACACATTCAATAAAGTATTTTGAATTCATTTTGTTCTCAAATACAATTCATTTTTTGATATTTTTTTTTTGCAAAAATGTGGCATATACATAAGCTGTAAATGAGCTTGGGCTGTATTTTTTATGAAATCCTGCCGCTGTTTTACTCACGATTCATGATTAAACGATCAAAAGAGATAAATCTTCCTTTTTAAAAATCAACAAATGTTGATGTTTCATCAGTGGGTAGCGATATAACTAAACAGCTAATCTTTAAATAGTTCTGTAAGATTCCTCTTATCCGTATTTTGGCACTTATACCAAATGGTACGATAAAAAGTCTGTATTATAATATGGCTTAAAAAAAATAGTTAAAAATACCAACATCTTTCATTAAAAATAATGTTTTATCCTTGGACATAAATCAACCATTTCATTAAATTAATCTTCAGTTTGTTAATACTATGAGTAGTTTACGCTATTCACATATATAATTATCAATTAGTCAGTTTTCAGAAAAAGGAAATCGTTTTATCAGTTAGGAATTGATAAATTATTTGCCACTTCTATAAATTTGTTTTATTGAAAACTAGTTTCGAATGTTATACATTCATCCTCAGTTCTAAAAACACACAAAAAATTAAAAAATAAGCATATCAAAATATAGTTAATATAATAAAAATCAGTATTATAAAACATTTATAAATTATGAATATAATTAAGACAAGAAATCAAATACATGTTGGTACTCACCAAGGTTTAAATGGATGATATCAAACAGAAAAGTTTATACCAAATGAACGATAAAAAGTCTGTATTATAATATGGCTTAAAAAAAGTAGTAAAAAATACCAACATCTTTCATTAAAAAAAAATGTTTTATCCTTGGATATAAATTAACCTTTTCATTAAATTAATCTTCAGTTTGTTAATACTATGAGTAGTTTACGCTATTCACAAATATAATTATCAATGAGTCAGTTTTCAGAAAAAGAAAATCGTTTTCCAAGATTCGTTTTGTTACTTTTTCAACACACTCCATCAGTTCTTAATAATCTATTTCTTTCCTAACTTTTTCCCTACGGTCTAATCAGTTATAAATTTTTCCTTTGAAGTATTAATATCCTATGTTTGATTTATGTAAATCTTTATTGTTAATGTCACCCTACCTCACGTTGTTACGAACCAACGATCCTTTGGGGCCAATTCGGCAGTGTCCTTCCCACCGACTCTCTCGGGTTCAAGGACAGTGACAAATCGGTCAAGATCCACGGATTATGGCTGTTCGGGATCAGCTGGCACACGAGGGTCAATATTTCTTTCTCCGAAGCATACCGTCCATGGAGCAAACCTCCGGGCGTCTATTTTAACGTTCTGGAAAACCACAACGCGATTCACAATTTAGGTACATGGGATAGGGTCAACAATCCTACACCCGGTCTGTGTGAGTTGCCTTCAGTAGACTGATGGGCCTCACATACCCGGGGGAGGGGAGAGGTGATTAATTGTTTGATGAATTAAATTAATTACTGTTTAAATCAAAACAAAGAATGCCGTGACCAGGATTGGAACTCACAACCATTGGGGGTTTGTAAGTAGGTGGACTTTTGCAAGCGCGTTAACCCGCTCGACGCTCATATATATATATATATATATATATATATATATATATATATATATATATATATATATATATATATATATATATATATATATATTATATATTTATATATATATATATATATATATATATATATATATATATATATATATATATATATATATATATATAATATATATATGTATATATATTATATATATATATATATATATATATATATATATATATATATATATATATATAAGAAAAACGGCACCACCGACGTGAACAAAATGAGGTTTATTTACTCTTGCTTATCTATACATCAATTTTTTAATTGAACTATTAATTTTGTGATACAAATAGCTAATTCATTTTTGAATCTAAGAGGCAACTCCTTGACACAAATATCGTTTTGTTTTCGCACTTCGAGCTGTTTATTGACATCAAATTTTAATGTAAAAAAAATGTTCTGTGTTGTTCTTTGTTCTATATTGTCCACAAAAATGAGGAGGTCTCGTTTGTGTTTGTAAATATTTATTATTTTTTTTTTTTTATTAGCTTCAGACTTATTTGATAAATATTCTGAAGGGCATGACATTCTTCCATATTTTTTCTACTCTTGTATTTTATTTTCTGTGGATGGGTTAACGTATAACTTGTGATTAGGGATTGATAAATTATTTGCCACTTCTTTAAATTTGTTTTATTGAAAACTAGTTCCGAATATTATACATTCATCCTCAGTTCTAAAAACACACAAAAAATTCAAAAATAAGCAAATCAAAATATAGTTAATATAATATAAATCAGTATTATAAAACATTTATGAATTATGAATTTAATTAAGATAAGAAATCAAATACATGTTGATACTCACCAAGGTTTAAATGGATTATATCAAACAGAAAAGTTTGTACTGGTTTCTTCGTATTGAACTAACAATGAACGAAAGGTAGGTAGCATGTTTATGGGTAAACGGTTTAAGGGTCAAGATTTTTCCAGTAATGCCGGTGAGTAATTAGTTTTTCTGTTATAGATAGGAATAAATTTAAGATTGGACCAATCATTTCAAAAAATTTCGTAAAATGCTCTAACGATTTTGATGAAACTTGCCTAAGTTATTCTTCATAAAGTCCTTTAACTTTTCATGTAAATAGTACATCACCGAGAAAATGCAAGGAAAAAAGTTATGATGAATATTTTATTTGCGCATAATTTAAAAAGGATGCATTTTATAGTAATTTGTGTATAGATATGAAAGATAATTAAATTATCTAAAAAAACAAAAAATGAATCATCAAAAGCGTACCTGTATTAGCAAATATACAGTCCATCGGACTAACAGGAAGTGGCAATTATATCATGGATTTTGCAATTTTCTTGTAAACGTCTCTAACGATTTTGATGAAATTTGCCTAATGTCTTCTCCTTCAAGCCCTTTAACTTTTCAAGTATGTAGTATATCAACGAGAAAATTTTGAGGAAAAAGATATAGTGAAAAGAAAATTTTATTTACGCATAATTCAAAAAGTAAGTATTTTATGATATATCATGGAAGAAATCAAATGAAAAGTGATTAAATTCTCTAAAATACAAACCGGAATTAACAAAGATACAGCTTATCTTATGGGGGCTACAAGACCCTAGATGGATTACCGAGCGCACCCGAAAGGAGAAGGATGCGACCGAACCTCCTCCCACCAATCCGCTTATCTGTTGTCAACAATACGCTCTGCAATAATGTAATGTAAGAATACAAAAGTAGAAATTAACTTAATAATTACTGTTTTTATATTATTTAATGGAAACAAAACCGAAATTTTAAAATATATTTTCAACTTGACATACTTAAAATATGTAGGTAGTGTACAGAATTGTTGTACTAAAATTCTTTAAAAAACTGTTTTATTGTACTTATGTGGGAGAAGACATCCATCCATTGACACATACACACACAAACAGGGAGAAAAACCAGTATTTTACACTAAATTTTAACACTTAAAACAAGTAATAAAAATGTTTAATTGGATTGGAAACCAAATTGCGTTTGTAACCTTTATTACCGAAACATATGATTTATGTATTTAATTATAAATTATATATTATGTATTTAATTTAAATATAATTTTTGATGTAAGCTTATTATGACCTTCAAGTAAAGTACCCTTATCGGCTCACCAATTTTAACCGAAATATAGTAAATACATTCACATCAATATAAAAGTCCAATTTACCAAATTTGAGATGTTTTACATTATATTTTAATATAATTTTTGATGAAAGTCTAATATGACCTTCAAGTAAAGTACCGCTTCCGGTTTTCCAATTTAGACCAAAATGTAGTATATTATTTAAATCAATATATAAGTTATAAATACCAAATTTGAGAAGTTTTTCAAAATATTTTAATATAATTTTTGTTGGAAATAAATTATGACCTTCAAGTAAATTACCACTTCCGGTGATTTAGCAGTGCCCAAAATGGAGGTTCACAACGAGATTTTACAGCAATCCTAAATATAAAATTTCAACTTTCTAAGGCTAACCGTTTTTGAGTTATACGAAATACGAACGTACGTACGAACGAACGTACGTACGAACGTACGTACAGACGCCACGACGAAACTAGTCAAAATGGATTCAGGGATGGTCAAAATGGATATTTCCGTCGAAATCTGAAAACCGAAAATTTTCGCGATTACAATACTTCCTTTACTTCGTACAAGGAAGTAAAAATAGAAAAATATTAGAAGCAATACACATTACTAAAAACATAAATAAGGTAGTTAATTTCAAAACAGATGCGGTCAATCTAAAAAGCCATTATGCGGACATAATTAATAAACTAAATATAAGATAATTATGATCTAAAAATTAAACAAAAGGCATATTAATTTAAATATAGAATATTATAGTAACATTAGTTTAAAACAAAAATAATAGCAAGTGTGAAGAGAATGGGTGGGGAGTCATCTTGGCAATAAGGATTAGTACAAGGTTCAATTTTAATAATAGTGCAGTATATGTGACAGGGACAATAAGGAAAATCAGTCCCCAAATTAATATCCTTTTTATATATTATAACCAGCCAAGATTTTGACGAATAAATTATACTCATGGCAGGACATTTGGGGAGATAATAATGTAAATTAAAGGTAATTAAACTATCTTTAATATAGTAACACGTAGATATTGTAAATTAAGTTACAAATATTTGGTTTGGATTAATTGTATGTTGTATTGTAGAAAACTAATAACCTGAAGACGAAGAAGGACTTCGAAACGTCGGTACAAATGTGATTTTAAAAATATAAGTTATATATTTAATGGGAAGTGTACTATTCAGTAATTAATTTATTATGTTTAATTCATATTTTTCTATTAGTATAATCAAAATTACCTCCTAGTATAAGATAAAAATAAATGATTATAAAAGTAAAATATTCCCCAATCTTGCAGCACTGTGCTCACATATAGATTTAAATAATGTCGAGATTTCTATATCTGAGAAAATAGGTTTTTTTAATTTATTTCTGGACAAGAGTCTGACTTTTAAAATGCACTGAGTCTGACGCAGTCAAAGTTGCTAACAAATGTCTTCTTACTAATTGCTCGCAAAATTCATATTTGTTAAAGTTCATTTCCTTTTTTAGTCGTTTTTTCCCCGAAAAAAATATACTATTGCAGTGGGTCGAAGGTCGGCGGTGAGCGGCGAGACTGTGATTTCTATCTGTTTCATAACCCCTAGAGCAAGATTATGGAAAATTTGGAGATATCATTTTCGGTAAATTGTCATTTCATATGTAAATTTCGGCATGTTAGGGGACTGTCTTTGTGGATCTCAATTTTTTTCTTACTCCTCGGTTTTTATATTTTTTTAACGGGAAAATATGACTTTAGTGACGGAGTTCTACTGCTCACGGATTTTTTTGTTTTTTTAAAGCGATTGTGATTCGTTTTCGGAATCACTAATGATACCTATATGGAAAATTCCTCAGAGGGACATACTTTCTTCTGGCTCTGGTTTCGACCCCTGAAGGACGAACAGATGAAGGATCGGATCCAATATTATGCCGCGGATCCAGTTCTGGGAGGGAGGGCGACGACCCCTAGAAGGCCTGTCATTATCCTTCGCAGATTTAATCGAATTATTTTTAATGGATCCTTCCATTTTCCCATTCTTATTTCATTCCTTCTGCTAAATTCGTCTTAATGATCCTCGGCTTGAGTTGGTTCGGTGATACCACTCCTCCTTTTAGGAACCGCTATTAGGCGTTTTAAGCTACGTGTCCTCTTGAGAGCAAATTATGAGAGAAATCTTCATATAAAGACAGATAAGTTTAGTATCATTTTCTCATAATAATTAATAATAATGTGGTTCAGATTAATTAAGATGATGCATTGTTTTAGTAATACAGAAATGCCATTACATTATTTTCCAATTGCCCATTATTTTAGTAATTCGCGGAAACTATAAAACTGAATAAAACAACGTTGATGAAAGCTGGTAAAGAAATAGGGGCCGAAGCAAATACGGCAAAGACGAAATATACGGTTAACAACAGAAACGGCGCACAGTGGGAAAAATTGTCAATTTAGTGGCCAAAATTCTTATTAATTTTTTTAATTAATTTTTTTCTTAATTATTTCATCACTTTTTTTAAAATAAAACAGTCTATTAAATATAGGGCCATAAAAAGAGGAAGAAATGAACAAATATTCTTCTCTATAGAGCTTTCTACGTATGTAGTTGCCTTTTTCAGGTTTAAAAGATTTATAAAGATTTATAAATAATTATTATTTGAAGAAAAAAAAATTTAAGTTAACAATATATTATCCTTTTATATATTCAAAAATTATCGTGTGTATAATAATTATAAATGGAAAATAAGATAACTTGAAGCATATTTTAGGCTTATGTCTAATTTAATGGCCTAAAAATATATGTAATGTTTAAAAATATGGATTGATCGCATTTGATCGGTTAAATTGTACCATGGTATTTTAGTACAATAGACCATCTACTACTGTGAAAATAATTAAAATCACATATTACCACATAAAAGTTTTTATTTTTTTTTATTTTTAGTTTTAGTTTGATTACACTTACTATATTTTAGAAATGTCTGTAAAAATATTAAATAACAATTGCCATATAATTTCGGCCCATATTAAATATATCAGTTATAAAAAAAAAATATCTGATGTGGGCAACACATGACTTCCTTGTACGCCTATTAAATTATAAATCCGTGGCTCAAAAAGTGATACTGAATTTGGTTACTAGTTTCCGAAGATTGCAGTAAAAACGACACTCGGCGTCGCGCCATCCATCTATTGACATATACATACGCACGCACACACCCACACGCCACTGGAGGTCTATTTCCGTTATTAAATGTCGTTTTTTTTTTGTCAATTTCACTAGATAAAGCATTAGAAATCGACAGTTTCTAAATTTTAAGCGGAAGAACCCACTTATTTTATCGATAATATAATTAAACTTATATCTTATTCTCCTGCTGCAGACTTGTTCATCGCACAAATGGGGAGGAAAACTAGTATTATATGCCCAATATTAACACTTAAAATAAGTAATAAAAATGTTTAATTAGAGTATAAACAAAATCGCGTTGGTAACCTTTATTACCGAAACATATGATTTCTCCATTTAATTTTAATATAATTTTTTATGTAAGTTTACTATGACCTTCAAGTAAAGTACCCTTTTCCGCTCACCAATTTTAACCAAAATCTAGAAAATACATTCACATTGATATAAAAGTCCTATTTACTAAATTTTAAATGTTTTACATTATATTTTAGTATAGTTTTTCATGAAAGTCTAATATGACCTTCAAGTAAAGTACCACTTCCGGTTTTCCAATTTAGACTAAAATCAAGTATGTTATTTAAATCAATATACAAGTTATAAATACTAAATTTGAGAAGTTTTGCATAGTATTATAATATAATTTTTGATGGAAATCAATTATGACCTTCAAGTAAAGTACCACTTCCGGTGATCAAGCAGTGACCAAAAAGGGAGGTTCACAACTAGATTTTACAACAATCCTAAATACAAAATTTCAACTTTCTACGGCAAACCGTTTTTGAGTTATGCGAAATACGAACGTACGAACGTACGTACAGACGCCACGGCGAAACTAGTCAAAATGGATTCAGGGATGGTCAAAATGGATATTTCCGTTGAAATCTGAAAACCGAAAATTTTCGCGATTACAATACTTCCTTTACTTCGTACAAGGAAGTAAAAATTAAAGTGGCAACATGTGGTTTTAATTTTTTTTAGAAATTTTTTCTTACTATTATTATCTTCTTAGGCATAAGCCTAAAATATGCTTAAAGTTATCTTATTTGTCATTTAATACTTAATTTATGTTCCACTGAGAATAAATGATTACGTTCAAAATTCGTTTAGAAAAATAATGAGTTTCCCTAGAGAATTCAGAAAGTTGCACAAGGCGGAATTGCGAAGCATGCACTATGTTAATATAATCCAAGTAATATCATCGCGACGGTTGAAATGGGCTTGCAAAATTGGGCTCAGTAACGAACGAATTCCTAAAAAGTTAATAAACGCTGAGCAGACAGCTAAATGTCCGAGGGGTAGACCGAAACGTAGGTGGGAGGATTTCGTTAAGGGTGATCTTGCTAACTTGGATTTGGACAGTGGTCGGTGGATGCAAACGGCGATTGGTGGTATCGGCATCGAATCTTCGGGCTCTCTAAGTCTTTTATTATTATTATTATTATTATTATTATTTAATAATATAGAAATACTTTCTCTGTATCGATTCTATAATACCATATCGCCTGGTAAAATACACAAGATACATCTCAAAGTAAACCATGTGTATCACCACATAGTAAACCACAAAGTAACAGTGCCCCAATGCTTTACTTTCTACATACTTCTAACAGTAAGTTACGAAATAGGAACTTATATTCAAAATTATAACTATCGGCCTAAATATTAAAAATCTAATCTTAAAAAAAAATTAATATGGTAAACCGAATCACTGAACATATTTTATAAAGTAATAACACCTTCTTATTCCATTTAATATGTTGATCGAAAGAAAAGAAGAATGGAAGAAATTTCGATATGATCTGAAAAATACATTCAACTTAAAATTCCACTATACACGTGTAAGATAAGATACCTGAGTTAAGTAAATATAAATATATATATATATTTTTTTTTTTTTTTGAGATCTAGAAAAAAATATTATTTTTCCTTGTATCAATTTTTCAAAAAATCATTTCCTTTAATTTTTTTAATATGGCTGTTTGTTGCTAGATCCGATTGAATTCATGCCGTTCTTTTTATTTAAAATTATAATTATTGTGGCGGCAATGGGGTTCAAAATTAAAATTACCAAAACCGTACGTCTTCCATGCGCTGGTAAACTTCAGCACATAGATTATTAGCCTTCAATATAAATATATTAATATGCAAGAGAAAAAGCTCAAAATTAGGCATAAATAATTGTTAGGAGATAAACGGAATATTCCAAACAAGAAGGCAAAAGTCTCTAAAATAAAGGCAAACAAAAAAAAAAAATCATCAATATTTCGCCAATTCAGGCATCATGAGGACAGTAATAGAGATGTTTTTTTAAGCAGGATTTTTTAATTTTTTTTTTTTTTATGTCCTACTTTCCTGATGAAATTTCGACAGACCATTTTTTTTTTTCTGTTATTTTTGAGACTTTTGGCTTCTTATTAGGAATTGATAAATTATTTGGCACTTCTATAAATTTGTTTTATTGAAAACTAGTTTCGAATGTTATCCATTTATCCTCAGTTCTAAAAACACACAAAACATTCAAAAATAAGCAATTCAAAATATAGTTGGTATTATTATACATATTAAATTATATAAATGAGTATTATAAAACATTTATGAATTATGAATTTAATTAAGACAAGAAATCAAATACATGTTGGTACTCACCAAGGTTTAAATGGATTATATCAAACAGAAAAGTTTGTGCTCGTTTTTGTTTGATTAAATCCTCTTGGTGAGTACCAATATGTATTTTATTTCTTGTCTTAATTAAATTAATAATTCATAAATGTTTTATAATCACTACTATATATTATTACGGTAATATAGATCCGTTTTCCGGCTCTCAGGAGCGATGGATTTTGACGAATGAGGTGTCAAAAGAAAGGGAATTTCCTAAAGAAGTGACGAATTTCAATTTCGTTTCTTAAATTCTTACTAGGGCTTAAATAAAAGTTGTGAAAAAACTGGGAGGTTTCACAAATTTGACGACTGAGAGTCAACGGATAGAGACGGGATAAGTTGGGTTTTACAGATTTTTACGCGGGCATCAATATCATATACGCTCCTACGGAGCGTATTGGTCCAGCGTTTTAAAGCTTAAAAACCTACCGTTTTTGAGATAACGCACGATATAGGCCTCATGCCATCTTGCGTACGTGCCGTTGTCATGGCAACTTTATACCTTTTAAAGCCAGTTGAGACTGTTAACAAAAACGTATTAATAACTGTGAAAACGTTTTGTAAATAAAATATTATTTTTATGTTTCAATGAATGATGGAATACTACAAACAGAAAGTGGTATAGTAGAGTCTTATTGCTTAAATGTTAAACTGAGGGGGTACTTTCCAGTAGGGCAAGTTAATTACTAATCAAGTATTAACTATTACTTGATAACACATAATCTTTATAAAGCTTCATCAAATGCGTTTGTTAAATAAACTTTCTTGATAATATTATATTGTTAATCGCTTATACTTCGATTTCATTAAGGATTCATTAAGATATGTGATGCGAGAGTTCTCGCTCGGGTATACTAGTCACTACTATATATTATTACGGTAGTATAGATCCCTTTTCCGACTCTCAGGAGCGATGGATTTTGACGGGTGAGGTATCAAAAGAAATAGAATTTCATGGAGAAGTGACGAATTCCAATTTTGTTTCTTAAAATTTTACAAGGGCTTAAATAAAAGTGATGAAAAAACTGGGAGGTTTCAAAGATTTTAATACTAAGAGTCGGCGGATCGAGACGGGATAAGATGGGTCTTAATGATTTTGACGCGGGCATCAAGATCATATACGCTCCCTTGGAGCGTATTGGTCCAGCGTTTTAAAGCTTAAAAACCTACCGTTTTTGAGATAATGCACGTTATAGGTCCGCACGGGCCTCGTGCCATCTTGCGTACGTTCCGTTGTCATGGCAACATTATATCAATTTGAGTCTGTTTACAAACACTTTTAATGAGTGGGAAATTATATATTGTTTCCCATGTCCAACCCTAAAGGGCACTGCTAAGTATGAATACTACATATAGAAATGGTATAGCTGAATCTAATTGCCTAACTGCTAAATTGAAGAGATGTTTTCCAGTGGGGTAAGCTAATTACTTATTAAATATGAACTATAACTTCAACATAGTCATTACAAACTATGTAGCTTCACCAAATATGTGTGTTAAATAAACTTTTTTGGTAATATAATGTTTACTCGAATAAATATGTTTCCCGCTTATACTTATAATGCATTAAGGATAGATAGATATCTAATGCGAGAGTTCTCGCTCGGGTACACTAGTATTAATCTAATTTAATATGTATAATAATACCAACTATATTTTGAATTGCTTATTTTTGAATTTTTTGTGTGTTTTTAGAACTGAGGATGAATGTATAACATTCGAAACTAGTTTTCAATAAAACAAATTTATAGAAGTGGCAAATAATTTATCAATTCCTAATTAGATTGATCCTTCTATACCATCATGCGGATGTCAACTGATTTTGGCTTCTTGTTCGGAATTTTTTATAAATGTCCTAACAATTATTTATTATTATTTATGAGCTTTTGCTCTTACATATTAATATATTTCGTGGAATAGCCGTGTATTCACTGCTTTCTTTATAAAAACCTCCCTCTTCTGTGCATATAAACTTTATCTTTCCTCTTTTATTGGTTGATTTTTTTGAATTTAATTAATTGATTTATTCTTATGATATTTTATACATTTTTGGATTTTTCGAATTTCCTTTTTTACATGATCAGCTGTTTGTAATTTAACTTATACCAGCTGTTGTCATGTAATTTCCTTTTTTTTTGCGTAGGTGTATTGGTGTGGGATGCTGTCTCTGGTTTGTGACTTTTTTGGCTGTGGATGTGAGATGTACTGCGTTTTGTTCTTTATACAGGTTTTTTTTTTCTCTCCTCCTATCCCGATAATGCCTGAATAGCGAAATATCGACAGATGGTTTTTATTTATTTATTTATTATCTGTTATTTTTGAAATTTTTCCCTTCTTCTTTGTAATTTTCCATTTATGCCATAATATAAATATATTTACTACAAAAAAATAAATTATATCTATTATATTTTATTTAAAAAAAAAATTAAATTATAGATGAAATTAAAGCAAGGCTGAAGGGATCTAATGTCCTGGAATACGAAAGCATAAATTTACAAAACTATTATCCTTCCTATCATGCGAGACTGCTATTTTTATTTACACCGCGTGTATTGTACTTAAAAATCTTGTAACATATTCTATTACGTGATAATGAGTAGAATTAAACTGTTATAGTATTAGCTATTTTGTTTGATATTTTTTTTTTTTTTCGTTCCTTATTTAACAGAAATCTTCAAGCATGGCTTTGCATTCCCATCTTTTTGGAGAAAATTTAAACAAGAAGAATGGATTTCATCTTTAAATAAATTGGTCAAACTTGAACTGTTACAATTTATATTTTACTAGGTTGTTACAAAAGTCCTTGTGCATTAGTATAGCTTTATTTCAGATTACATATTTTAAACATTATTGAATGCTATTCTTCAATGTAATGGCCATTGTTTTCAACTATTTTCACCCATCTTTCTGCCAGTAATTGGATTTGATGCCGGTACCATTCCTTTGCAGGAGGCAAACAACTCTTCATATTCAATCGTTGCGTCCTCGTAATTATCAAAGATCCTACCTTTTAATAAATGAGCCATTGATCTAAACAAACCATAATCTGATGGTGCAATATCTGGGCTATACGCAGGATGGGGCAAAACGTTTACTCCTTGCAGTTCCGATAATCTTTCCTCGGTCAAACTAGAACGATGTACAGGGGCATTGTCGTGTTGCAAAATGGCTTGGTTCCTGTTGACCAAAGCGGGGTACTTTGCACTCAAAACTGCATAAACTCTGTCTAGCTGTTCACAGTAAAGATTTGATTCTCTACTACGGCCGATAAATCACGAGTAGTTGCATGTGGGCCATGGTTCACACATTCAAGAAGAACGTCATCATCAAAGATCTGGGTTGTGCGGCAATATTCGATGGATAATTGGCTCTCCTTCCATGGCACAAATCTTTTAGGGAGCTGCCTTTGCGCTTTAAAATTTTTTCTAGTAATGTCTCAAAAGAACGCGAATCACGTCATTGCACATGCGTTTTAAAAATGTAAACGACTCTATAAAGCCATCTCATGTCACAAGGAATTAAAGGATTAGTCAAAGTAAACATTGTCATAAATAGTAGGAACAAAAACATTCTTATAAGATTAATTATGAGAGTTGGAATTAAGTGTTGTGTATAAAGGACTTTTGTAACAAACTAGTAAAGTGTAAAAAATGTTTGATTTACTTCATCTAGGACTTTAACAAGTTTTTAATTTTCTTTTTATAAACTTTTATTTCCTTTTCAGTAGCAGCGCCCCCCCCTCTAATTTTTTTTTCGACCCGCCAATGAGAACAGAAAATATAGCTTAGAAAATATTGCAGGAAAGAGTCGACTAGAAAATTTATACGACTCGGAATTGCGTTATCTTTTCGCAGTAAGCATAGCGTGTAAAGCTGTTAACAATGGGAATGAATCACTAAAAGATGATTCAACGCCCATGGGGTGGACCGAAACGTACGTGGGAGAATTTTCTTAGCTAATCTTTTTTTAGAGGGAGCGGACTTCCAGTTTCTTCAGGTTGACTGCCAACTCGTAATTTGCGTTATTGCCTTGGACACAACTACGTTACAGAGCTATCTTGCGCTTTGTTTACCTGCCATATCTGTGCAGCAATGAGGAAATTCGTAGAATGTCAATATAAATATGAATAGATGGCCTCTGGGGAGAGAACAAAGATTAAGGTTGGCTGAGATGAACAGAAAAATTATAGTGATTATTTTTAAAACAATCTTCCACGCAAAGAGCTGATTCCCTTGACAGAAAAAGATTTTTCCTGAAATTGGACAGAATAAAGCGTTTCTTTTTTAAGCTTTGGTACAAATTATACCCTGTAAATAATGAAGCTCTTTCCATTTTATTTTTCTTAAACTGGTTGAATTATATAATACGATTAAATTAAACTGGCTTTTTGCACCAGAATCCTGAAAAGTACCATGGCCGTTAAAGTGTTAATTGTACCAAATAATACTCAGCTCAAGTTGTTGTTTTGGTTTATTATTTCTTTTAATTGTGAACCTTTGTAACCGACCAAGAAAAATAAAATTATACCCTCCACATAAAAATGTCAGGCTTTACGTTCCAAATTCCAAAATTTGAATTGAGAAATCAGTCCGTCCACCATCCGTGGTTTTTATCCGAGAACACTGGACCGATATTTTTTTTTTTTTTTTTTTTTTTTTTTTTTTTAGGTTTGGCACCAAAGTCTAAGGTCACGCCAGGATGGATTAAGGTTTCAGACGCCCATATCGCGGTCATTAATGAAGATTGAGGAAAAATATGTGTTTTTTGGAATCTTTATATCAAAGTCTTTAATAAAAAACAATTCTAATATTTATTAAAATAAAAATGTGTGTATATGTATATGTATATATATATATATATATATATATATATATATATATATATACCTATGGAAATAATTTGATCCATTTTGGCCATCCCTGAATCCATTTTGACTAGTTTCGTCGTGACGTCTGTAGGTACTTTACTTAAAGGTCATTATTGATTTTCATCAAAAATTATACTAAAATATAATGCAAAACTTCTCAAATTTGGTAAATAGTACTTTTATATCTATATGAATGTATTCACTAGATTTTGGTTAAAATTGGTGAGCCCAAAAGTACTTTAATTGAAGATCATATAAACTTACATAGAAAGTTATATTAAAATTAAATACAGAAATCATATTTTTCGGTAATAAAGGTTACAAACGCAATTTGCTTTCCAATTCAATTAACAAATTTTATTACTTGTTTTAAGTGTAAAATACTGGTTTTCCTCCCCATTTGTGAGATAAACAAGTCTGCAGCAGGAGAATAAGATACAAGTTAAGCGGGTTTTTTCCGCTTAAAATGTTGAAACTGTCGATTTCCAATGCTTTATCTAGTGATATTGACAGTTTTAATGTTGTCACGAAACACGAAGAAATCTCTTGGATATTTCAGTTATCATGAGACCTCCAGAAACAAGAGCTTATGTGTGTGTCAATAGATGGATATCGCAACGCCGAGTGTCGTTTTTGAGATACTGCAATCTTGGGAAACTAGTAACCAAATTCAGGATCATTTTTTAAGCCACCGATTTGTTGTTAGTATAATAGGCGTACAAGGAAGTCGTGAACCGATTTTTTTTAAAATTAACTTTTGTTTAAACTACTCTCTCTTGTCCATAAAAAGCACAAAGACATTACCACCAGTTTCCTTTATCACCTGTATAACTTTTTATTTCTTCACTGGGACATCGATATTGCTCCGCCTAGACAGAACGAGAGTACAGGCTGCAGCGAAGACAATGGTGCCGTTGTCCATTGTGGACTGCTTCGAGTGAGGAATGGAAAACACCGAAGACAATCGGCAATCAGGAGCTAGGGCATACAAGAGGATGCAATATTCCAGGAAGTGCAAGAACCGGAGGATTTTTAAATATTGTTCAAAGTCTGTAAATTAACAGTTTCGTAAACGGAGAATACATATTACTCCAATGTTGTCTCTATCTGTAAGTGGCTGGATTGTCGTTACGGTTTTTTAGAAATGAGTACATAGTAGAACGTCTTATGTTTGTAGTGATGGATTTAATAACATAATGTGCGAATGTAAAAACGGTTTATTTAGCAGTTGATAATAACAGCAAGTATTTATGAGAGTTTAAATTGCACAGGTAGAAAGTAAATCTACCTTTGAAGTGCAGATTAAGGCACAAATAGGAGAGGGGAGTAAATCATTATATCAAAGCACTTAAAAAAAAAAAGAAACACAAGAAAAAATTCAATCCAAATAATATTTTACTTCCTTGTACGCAGTAAAGGAAGTATTGTAACCGCGAAAATTTTCGGTTTTCAGATTTCAACGGAAATATTTTTAATATTTTAATTAATATTTTACATAAGTTTCTTCGTGGCGTCTGTACGTACGTTCGTTATTTCGTTCGTATGTATCTCGCATAACTCAAAAACGGTTAGCAGTAGACAATTGAAATTCTGTATTTAGGAATATTGTATAATCTGGTTGTGAACCCACCTTTTTGCTCACTGCTTGATCACCGGAAGTGGTACTTTACTTGAAGGTCATTACTGATTTTCATCAAAAATTATATTAAAATATAATGCAAAACTTCTCAAATTAGGTATATAAGACTCACATATTGATATAAATAACATAATAAATTTTGGTTAACATTGGCTGACCGGAAGTGATACTTTACTTGAAGGTCATATTAGACTTTCATCAAAAATCATATTAAAATATAATGTAAAAAAACTCAAATATGGTAAATTAGACTTTTTCATCAATATAAATAATATGTTACATTTTGGTTGAAATTGAAGAGCCGAAAGGAGTACTTTACTTGAAGGTCATAATAAACTTACATCAAAAGTTATATTGACATTCGATGCAGAAGAGATCATATAAGTTCACTGATATTTTGTCTCACGTTCAGTATTTATAATTTATATAGATAGATTTAAATAACATACATTTTGGTTTAAATTAGGAAACCGGATGCAGTACTTTAATAGAAGGTCATAGTAAACTTTCATAAAAATTTAAATTAAAATATAATGTAAAACATCTCAAATTTGATCAATAAGGTTTTTATATCAATATAAATAATATACTAGATTTTGATTAAAATTGGTGAGCCGAAAGGGGCAGCTTTACTTGAAGCTCATACTAAACTTACATCAAAAGGTATGATATCTTTTTTTTTTTCTGTTAATTTATGTCCTTAATTAATTATCCCCTTAGTGAGCGAGTCTAACTTCCCTGGAGTCCAATTCCTACTGGGAAGTGGGGTACGCTACCTTTAATACAGAAATCATATGATTAAGTGATAAAGATTATAAAGGTGATTTTTTTCCACAAAACAATTTTATGGATTGTTTTAAGGGTATCACACTATCGGCAAAACCTCATAAGTTCATATAATTTCCTTTGCTCTTTCAAGATTTTGCAATTATAGTAGTTGATAAAAAGTTAATGTAGGAGAAGATTAGTAGGTGGGACGGTCAATACGGGTGCTGACGTTTCGGCCTAAGTTCCAACAATTGGTATCTTATTTTTTTTAGCCCTCATGATGGCCTAAAACTTAGGCTGAAACGTCGGCACACATTATAATAACTTGTGTACTTCTTCATTGGCCGCACCCACAACCAAGCTTCTCCTATAGAGGCATCATCCGCAGAATAAAGATTATGTCAAGCCGTAGTATCCATTTGTCCACAGTGGGACATCAGGTGTTGTGTTTTCTTATCTACATATTTATCCCAGTTGTTATATAATTTTTTGTCTAATCGAGACCCTCTGGAGTACCTGAGCCATAACACGGATATAGAGTTGTGTATACAAACTGCTAATCTCACCTTTGTCATTATCCTGATAATCGATTAAAATATATCATCCGCCGACACTACAGAGAGATTTTTTTTTTTTTTTTTTATAAACATAATCGACACTCGAATCATTAAAAAGAAAAATATTGTCTTGATATCAATTGTTTTAAGGCCAATTGAGTTGATAAAGTTTTTTCTAGTTCTGGTAATTTTAGTCTGGGCTGCAGGCGAGTCATTAACACGATAATGTATATTGATCTGTATCAGTTTCGCTTACGATTAAGTACAATACTTATTATTTTCAAAACGTTTTTAAGAATCAAACAAAAATCTGATGCGGTGCTCACATCACACAAGTTTTACTTACCAGCCTACTTATCTCCACTATAAAGTCGAATCTTTATAATTTTCAACCCTTTTCAGGCTAAAAACAATGGCACCTATTATTTAGGGTTAAAGAAGTACCAAAGTCAATTTTTAAGGATTAAAGAAAAACAAAACTGAACGATCAATAGCACTAATTTGAAAAATTGTACAAATTGGAATTGCAAATTTTTTACAAATGTACATTTATAATTTAATAAGAACATATATTAAAAATATGCAAACATACATACAATTTAAATTATAATATTTTCGCGCAGGATAGCTTCTAATGTCTATTAGTGTATAATTCACCACCTAAGTCGTATTTAGGAGCAATGTTCACAATAACAAAGCCAAAGTTATAATGAATTTAAAATGAAAATTCCATTTTATGTTAGGAAAGAGAATCAGAGAATTTAGGTGCTTCTTCTGAAACAATATCTTTCCTGAATTTCCATTGCTTTCCAAATCACTGCAACATTTTTTTTTTCTTATTTAATTATTACCCATTCTTATGTACGTAAATTAGGGGCCCTTTTTGATGACAATCGCATATTATATTTTTTTAAATTGGAATTTTTTGTTGGATAGATAGAAATTTTATTGGATATACAGAATATTTTATTTCTAATAAAAGTTCAAGTTTCCTAAAAAAAAAAAATCGATATATA
Organism: Rhaphigaster nebulosa; assembly: GCA_948150685.1. Classification (NCBI taxonomy): domain Eukaryota; kingdom Metazoa; phylum Arthropoda; class Insecta; order Hemiptera; family Pentatomidae; genus Rhaphigaster; species Rhaphigaster nebulosa. The sequence continues at coordinate 6,912,751 of OX411308.1, forward strand.
GAGATTTTCGATATTTGTAAGTTCGATTTATAGAAGTTCAACTGTACTTGCCAAATCTTGTAAGTGCCACTGAAATAACAGGAAATTAAAAGGTTTTCCTGGTATAGTACCGATGTATTAATTTTTCTAAAATCATTAGCTTTCCGAGTTTGTATTTGTTACATTTGTATCATTAATCTTATTTCCGATAAATTCTTTTCAACTAGGAAAATATTTCTCCTCCCCCCCCCCCTCCCTCGAAATAAGCTAACTCAGGACCACGCCAATCGTTTTGTCTTCCTCTTTTCCTTTCTCTCCTTCCACTCGGAGTGCAGGATCTTCCTCTCTTCCGACAACTCTTCCGCTTTTCTTTATATCTCGGGTAACTAAAAAATGGTTATCCGTAGGAAGTTAAAATTTTGCATTTGAGATTAATATCAGATCTAGTTGTGAACCTCCTTTTCCTTTCCTTGACATAAACAGTTCTAATATTGTCGCGGAACACGAAGAAATCTCTTAGGAACTTTTTACCTACTGAAAGAAATCGACATATAATAAAGGAATGAGACATTCAGATACAAGAACTTGTGTGTGTATGTGTGTGTGTGTTAATATAAGGACGTTGCGATAACGAGTTTCGTTTCGTCGATGCGGTGTCCACATCAGATACTTTTCTTAAATATGACATAAATATTAGGGCATAGTTTAAGATATATTACAAATTATTCAAGTATTTGTTTCATGAATGTAGATTTTGTTTTTCAATTCTGTTCAATAGTCTGGAGCAAGTTTTGTTTTCGCTTCCCATGCCAATAGAGATCTTTTCAACCAGTCCCCATTTTGTTGAAGCCTCTCCAAAATAAGCCAAAGATTTAGGGCTAACTAAATGAAAGAGTTTTGTTTCTGTATTCAAGTTTGGGAAAAAAAGTTACACCATTTTTCATCACTATTATTAGTTTTCATATAGTCTTGAAATTTAGTAAGGAAGAAGCAACTTTTTTCTTCTGAGTATTCGATCTTATGAAAACCAGTGGACTACTATTATAGAATCGTTTTATCGACCAAATCCTATAAATGGCGATTGGATGATAAGGCTGTCTCGGCTACTTCTGGATCAATTGTTTTGTAGTCGTTCAAGCGTTGCTACAGGTTCTGATCCTTTGCTGAGGAATCTGCTACTTTGGTGCCGTTAACCCGCATTTAATGTACATTAAGGAATTGAAAACACATCAACTTCCTTTTTGTTCACGACATGATCACCAGAAGTGGTACTTTACTTGAAGTTCATAATAGACATTCATAAAAAATTATATTAATATATAATCAGACATATGATGTGGACACCGCATGACTTGCTTTTATACCTATTTAACTATACATCCCATAAATTCCGAAGATATGAGTATCTAAAAAACGTGCTTATCGTGTATATAACGTTTGTATGTATATAAGGTGCTTATATTATTATATGAAAACCTCGATTGGTGATTTTTAGCAGGAATCGTATTCCTCCCTTCTTCGACGGCAGGAAGTAAAAAAAAAAAAAAAAACAGTTTCAGGTAAAGTAAAACTTTCGGTTATCCAATTCTAACCAAAATATACTATTTTATTTTATTGATACAAAATTCTTATATAACAAATTTGAAATGTTTTTCAATAAATTTAAATATAATTTTTGATAAAAATCAATAACCTTCAAGCAAAGTACCACTTCCGGTAATAATGCAGTGACCAAAAAGGGAGGTGCACAACTAGATTTTACAACAATCCTAAATACAAAATTCTTCGTGTTCCTTGACAATATTAGAACTGTCTATTTCATTATTTAAAGCATCGGATTCTCCTGCCGCAGATTTGTTCAGCTCACAAATAGGGAAGAAAAAAAGTTATTTTACACTCAATTTTATCAATTAAAAGAAGTAATAAAATTGTTTAATTAGAGTGGGAAAAAAATCACGTTTAAATATGTATCACCGAACCATATGATCTGTGTATCGAATGTCAATACATCTTTTGATGTAAGTTTATTATGACCTTCATGTAAAGTACCCCTTTCGGCTCTCCAATTTCAACTAAAATCTATTATATTATTTATATTGATATAAAAGTCTAATTAACTAATTTGAGATGTTTTACATTATATTTTAATATAATTTTTGATGAAAGTCTATTATGACCTTCAAGTAAACTACCACTTCCGACTTTCTAATTTTGATCAAAATCTATTGTATTATTTTTATTGATATAAAAGAATTACATACCAAATTTGAGATTTTTTTTATTATATTTTAATATAATTTTTTAAGGGAATCAGTTATGACCTTCAAGTAAAGTACCGCTCCCGGTGATCATGAAGTGGCCAAAAAACGGAGAATAAAATTCTAAGAATAGTTGATACACGTACCTGTCTTCACGTGCTGGACGATGCACAAATTACAAAAAATGGTTTTTACCACGGGTAAAAATACTTTCCCTGCTGAATTCAAAGGATTTAGTGTGTGTGTTTAGCACGGAACTAAATGATGTTCCTGCTTTGGACATTTTGGTTTATCAGTTGACATCCGCATGATGGTATAGAAGGATCAATCTGATTGGTCAGTTGACATCCGCATGATGGTATAGAAGGATCAATCTAATTGGCCAGTTGACATCCGCATGATGGTATAGAAGGATCAATCTAATTAGGGATTGATAAATTATTTGCCACTTCTATAAATTTGTTTTATTGAAAACTAGTTTCGAATGTTGTACATTCATCCTCAGTTCAATTCAAGGTTTAAATGGATTATATCAAACAAAAAAGTTTGTACTGGTTTCTTCTCGCATTGTACTAACAATTGTTAGTACAATGCGAGAAGAAGCCATTACAAACTTTTTTTTTTTATATAATCCATTTAAACCTTGAACTGAGGATGAATGTACAACATTCGAAACTAGTTTTCAATAAAAACAAATTTATAGATGTGGCAAATAATTTATCAATCCCTAATTTTGGTTTATGTGAGAACATTTAAAAACATAGTTAATTTAACCTATTACGCACAACGGAAACAACACACTGACAGAATAGAATATGAAATTCCAAATTAGGGCAAGAGGATGCTAAAGTACCCTGAGGTAAAGGTTCTAGAAAAGTTATCAAATTTACGATGCTAAACATTATTTTCTATGAATACCTAACTGTACATATTTTATTTAATTTTTTTTTTTTCGTTTTGAATTGCAATAAAATTCTTTAAATTACAGGTTCGTGTTTATGGAGGTTGCGATCGCACCAACTTGAAGTTGTCTGTAAGAATTTTGTCTTTACTAGGATTATTATTTTTGTAGTAATTTAGACTATTTTTATTTATCGCAGATGGTGTTTATACATCTTATGATTGACACATTCAATAAAAATAAAAAAAAAAATAAACATTTATTCCGCATTGAACGTGCATCGGCAAATAGTTTAATTTATCATTTTCTAGTTTAATTGGCAAAACAAATTATTCTAACAAAATTGTTGGCCAAATATGCTTTATTATGCACAGTAAAATTTAATATATATATATATATATATATATATATATATATATATATATATATATATATATATATATATATATATATATACGCCAAATGTATTTATTTGTAAAGGTATTCGATCATCAGAAAAAAATATGCATTTGCATACAAATCCGGTCTTTATTATAACTAGAGCCCGGATTCTCGTGCAATTGTACTCTTTTTTCGATCGCTTAAAAACGATCGGAGAAAAGTTATTTACACGAATTAAGGCATCCGGATTAACATATGTAAGTTTTATTTGGCAGGAAATTGCATATTTTAAACAATTTTAGGAAAATTCCTCGTTTTATGTTTTTACTGCATTAAATTGCACATTTAGCCGTAATTTCTAAAATTTTTTTTGTAAATTTCTTAAAAATATAAACATTGAAACAAAGTTACATAGGACAGATTCACGAAATAATACGTTACTTTTTATAACACATTAAATATAATTCAATTTTCTGAAACTGAAACTGAAAATTGAAGTTTATTTTGCCCTTTTTAGATTTTAGTGGAAAGCCAGTTAATCCTTACCAATCCATTCTCTTCCTTTTATGTTCTATAGTGCTACATTCATTCTGTAGTTGGCAAAATAATTATGTATGCGCACAGTTTTTCGGAAAACTATGATCAATAATTTATGGCAAATAAATTAATTATTGGATGTGATAACAAACAACATCCCGCATAATTTTTTTCGAGTGAAGGGAATTAAAAATTCGTACAACCTAATTAAAAACAAATATCGGAAATTGGTTGAGCAAAAAAATTATTCATGCTGTAACAGTTGTGATATTAACTAGTTAGTTAGTTATCTGCTGATTGTTTTCATTTAATTAATTATTTCTTATTTAAATATAAACCCAAAATGGGAAAAATGATCAGAATTGAAAGACAATCCACCAAAATGGATTGTAAATCCAAAGAGCTAAGTTCTACCGGAAAAAGATGAATGGTTCAACTGTTTTAACAAGGATTGAGTTATCGATATTTGGCAGAAATTTGGGATTGTCTCACTTGAACATGAGTTATTAAAAAATTTATCGTTTGGCAATAAAAAATACTTAGGCAGAAAATGCGTTCCATGTGTGACTCACGTATGATCGTAAGAGCAAAATATCTGATGTGGGCAACACATGACTTCCTTGTACTCCTATTAAATTGTAAATCCGTGGCTCAAAAAGTGATACTGAATTTGGTTACTAGTTTCCGAAGATTACAGTAAAAACGACACTCGGCGTCCCGTCATCCATCTATTGACATACACACACAAAAAAAACACACTTGTTACTGGAGGTCACATTCCGTTATTATATGTCGTTTTCCTTCAGTAGGTAGCTAGTTTCCAAGATATTTCTTCAAGAACCGAGACAACAATAAAACTGTCAATATCACTGGATAAAGCATTAGAAATCGACAGTTTTGACATTTTAAGCGGAAAAATCCACTTAACTAATATCTTATTCTCATGATGAAGACTTGTTGATCACACAAATGGGGAGGAAAACTAGTATTTTAGATTCAATTTTAACACTTAAAACAAGTAATAAAAATGTTAAATTGGATTGGAAACCAAATTGCGATTGTAACCTTTATTACCGAAACATATGATTTCTCTTTTAATTTAAATATAATTTTTGATCTAAGCTTATTATGACCTTCAAGTAAAGTACCGATTTCGGCTCACCAATTTTAACCAAAATATAGTAAATACATTTACATCAATATAAAAGTCCTATTTACCAAATTTGAGATGTTTTACATTATATTTTAATATAATTTTTGATGAAAGTCTAATATGACCTTCAAGTAAAGTACCGCTTCCGGTTTTCCAATTTAGACCAAAATCTAGTATGTTATTTAAATCAATATATAAGTTATAAATACTAAATTTGAGAAGTTTTGCATAGTATGTTAATATAATTTTTGATAAAAATCAATTATGATCTTAAAGTAAAATATCACTTTCGGTGATCAAGAGAGGTTCATAACTAGATTTTACAACAATTGTAAATACAAAATTTCAACTTTCTATGGCTAACAGTTTTTGAGTTATGCGAAATACGAACGAACGTACGTACGTACGTCCAGACGCCACGACGAAACTAGTCAAAATGGATTCAGGTATGGTCAAGATGGATATTTCCGTTGAAATCTGAAAACCGAAAATTTTCGCGTATACAATACTTCCTTTACTTCGTACAAGGAAGTAAAAATGGCCTAATAAGAGGTAGTGAGGTTTTCACATTTTACATAACAATGCTCCAACCTACCTAATTTATTAAGATAAAATAGTAATTATGAAAGAAAACAAAATATTTAGATTTTTTTTTATTTTTAAAGTATAAACGACGTTAATGGCAGAATTTTATTTTTCGTTGCACGTTTTGGCATTTTTATTGTACGTTTTACAATTTTTTTACTGAACGAAATCCGGGCTCTGGTTGTAACGGATAAGATTCCATAGGAAAACCACCAACTTGGGCAGAGACCGAGTAAAAAGAGGGCTATTGCCCGGAAATCGTTATAAACGGGAGTATTATAACGGATTTTACTGCATATATTTATTTATTATCTCGGTTTTGTTTCCTTATTAGTGGGTCAAGTGGGAAAGTGGTAAAATAAATTGTTACTGTAACTGATCGATCAATCATATTATCCGGAATGAAGTTATCGACCCCTGAAGAATCCTGCACTTTCAGTTTTTTTTTTAAAGGAATATTTCAAAAATATTTATCAGGAAAATACTGATCAAATCATTTTTATGTTGTATAATAAACAATTATTTAAAAAAAACAACAACTAATAATTAGTTCGAGAACCGCCATTAATAATAATCTAATATTTTCCTTTTTTTTTTTTTTTTTATTCTAAATATTTATTCGGATCTGTGACAATCAGAAAATAAGCTGATGATGAGAGATATACATGGCATGAGGAAGGATAGTACCCAGAAGCACCTCTTGTCAGTCCTGAATTATTCTTTTAATTCAGAAAAGGAGATCTCTCGTCCCGCTCCTTTTCAGCCTTCTCCTAATGGTCATTAAGATGCCGTACCCATATCGCCTATCAGTATGTTGTTATTTAGTTTCTATGTAATTTTCAATTTTGATGATTGTAAGGAAAGAGAGAACAGTAATTTCAGTTGTTGTTTTCGTTTGTTTGTGATTGTGTAATTATTTCAATGTGTAATGTGTAATGCAGAAACTTAAAAAAGTTGTCATCGGAATCGAAATTTTTCACTCGCGTTTTACATTCTAGACAGTAAGGAATAATTTTGGTTACCTGGCCTGTAGTCAAAACAATCTGAAGGGTATAATACCTAAAACTGTTAACTTGATTGTAATGAATTTGTAGGGATTGTGCTGGGTGGTAAGTAGATGGCCCCATATCAAATTCTATCCACTGATTTCGCTTATGCATACCGAAACGTATTTTCCTTAGCACGTCTACATTTCAAAATCAGCTCGTCCGATTTGACCTAAAGTTGGAGGAAATTTGGCTATGAGTGCATAAATGGTCCAGTATTAATTTAATGGAATTCTCTTTAACAATTTAATTAATTGTAATGTTTAATTCGATTATTCTTCAAAACACATAAATGGAGAAATGGTGAGAAAGCTACGCTGTTCTAATTAGCAGACGTATTTAAAAATATTATGTTAACGTTTTAAAATTGTACTTTTTGGGATGTTTGTTATGGGGTACATATTTCAACTTTTTGGTATGATCTATTCTAGTTATACTTGGAAATATTAAACTTTTAAATTTTTTTTTCGGCGTGATATCAATTGGTTATTTTTTTGCAGGGACTACAATTTTCAACGGTCAAAAGATAATTTGCTTATTGATACAATAATTTATTAAATCATCAATTTCCTTTAATAATTATCGTTTAATTTGATTATATAATTATTCTACAGAGGATAGAGACAGAGGACAGGATTTTTGCGAAGGTCTCGAGAACGCCGAGTACAAAACGGTGTTGGTTCAACTTCCTCCTTGATCAGTAAATATTTATTTCGTAGGAGTCGCACTAAATGAATTTTTTCCCCTCGTTTGGTCATAACAGGGCACTAACGTCTTATCAGTAACAGGCTTGGTAAAATGGTTAATAAAACCAATTTATTTTTGGTTCATCATGTGAATGAAATGATATTTGAAAATTATTCGTAGTTTTTTAGTTTTTTTTTCGTATTTTTTTAAAAATAGGACAGCTAGATGAAATAAAAGTAAGATGATCTTTAAAAATCAATTATAATAACTTCCGAATTAATATTATAGAAAAATAATCGATGTGGCGATATTTCAATTTTATTTTTGTCATAAATGTTCACATATATTAATGGTGTCACAGACTCAGCATAACCGCATTGACAATGACGACACTGTTCGACGTATGTACATATCTACAATATTTATAATTGTATGTTCAACATCTATTTGGTTATTTTCTATTTTCGTTATTTTTTATTTATATTTTATATTTCTTTATTTTTTTTAGTGTTTATCTAAACTGTGACTAAAAAATGTAAATTGAACTTTCCATACATTTGCGATTTCGCATGGAATATATACATTTTGCATATAAACTCCTCTTGCACAGTTTTAATATGCAAGAAAAAAAAAAAGTTTTAAGCCAGAAATGTTTTTAAAAGATAATATGTGAGTCTAGGTTTTGAAATATGAATATGTTTATCTCTATTAATTATTATCAAACAGTTTAATAGGCATACAGAGTAAAATAAAACGCTGCAAATTATTACACAATGGTTTATTATTTTCACTTAGTAATATTTCAAAAATTTCTATTCTGTATATTTCTAAATTAAGCAGTAGGCACCAAAGGGAAAGAAATTTGAAGCTTTTCACAAGATGATCGACGTGAGAGTGCTGAACTGGGAGTGTTGATTTAAAAACTCTGTCAATGCAAGTAGGCTGTGATGTAAAATGATACAGAGGAAATATTTGATGTGCACATCAGGAGGAAAAAAAAAAAAGGAAAGATTAAAGAAGCTAAACGAAGTAAAGAAATAATCCAAGGAAGAATAAAACAGAGTGATACGAGGAAATCAGAAGCCCAATAGATAAGTCAGGAAGCAGAATGACTAGCCGCCAGGAGAATCAGAATTTTTGCGGACGGATTTTTTTTTTATTCGATATTTGGATTCTACGTATCTTGAAACGTAAAATCTCAAATTTTGAGGGGGGTTACAAAAATTTTTTCCTTGGTCGATTCCAAAGGTTTATTATTGACAATAATAAACCAAAAGCATTTACAGAATTTTACATATTTTCGTTTTTTTTCTTTTTTCTTTTTTCTTATTTTAATGCCTTGTTATGTTGATTCCAAAACACCTTACATTTCCTCTCTATCTTTATAAATGGCCGAGTTACGGGCTTATGAGATCTTTAATATGTAATTATACAGATTTTATATGTATATATCTATATATTTTTATTTATTTTTTTTAACGCCTTGTTATGCTGATTCTAAAACAGCTTACATTTCCTCTCTATCTTTATAAATGGCCGAGTTATGGGCTTATGAGATCTCTAATCGGCCGCCATTTTGAAACAAACAGACGGATGGTAATGTCGAGTTCCGAGGATCATCCCGGGGTGATCTGTGACATCGGTACCGAATCTCAAGACAATCGGTCCAATAGTCTCGGAGAAAAGCCGCGGACGGCGTACGGCGGACATCGGACGAACGCATTTTTTTTTATTCGATATTTGGATTCTACGTATCTTGAAACGTAAAACCTCAAATTTTGAGGGAGGGGGTGATAAAAATTTTTTCCTTGGTCTATTCCAAAGGTTTATTATTGAAAATAATAAACCAAAACAAATAAAAAAATTTCTTTACTGGCATTATAAGTTATTAAAATCCGTCCTTTTGGAACGCCCCGAGGCCTGGAATTCACAGTCGATATTCGATACGTCTAAATCGATATTTATGTCGATAATCTGACAAGGAAGCGATAAAATACAATCTGACCTGTTGTGGGAGTGGCAACAGTTGAACCTTATGCAACTCCTAACGGTAGGAAGCCGCTATAACCGATAAGAAGGTGGTGTCTCTGGGAAGTTCCAGCGTTCTGATGATGGGGAGTATACGAAGAGAAAATTATGGGGTCTACTATATTAATTGAATATAAGTTCTGCTGAAGATTATAATTAGAGTCCGAATTCTCGTGCAATTGTTTTCGGACGCTTGAAATCGGTCAGGAATAAGTTATTTACACGAATTAAGGCTTTATTTTGCACGAAATTGCAAATTTTTAACAATTTTGGGTAAATTGCACGTTTCATGTTTTTACTGCATTAAATCGCACATTTAGCCGTAATTAAAGAAAATTTTTGTAAATTCCTTTAAAATTTAAACATTGAACCAAAATTACATAGTACAGATTCACGAAATAATACGTTACTGTTTTGAACATATTAAATATGATTAAGTTTTCTGGAAAATTATGGAACTGTAACTGAAAATTGAAGTTTGTTTTGCTCTTTTTAGATTCGTGTAAAGCCAGTTAATCCTTACCAATCCATTCACTTCCTTTTATGTTCTAATGTGCTCTCTCTCAGTCTATAGTTGTCGAAATAATTAGGTATTGATAAATTATTTGCCACTTCTATAAATTTGTTTTTATTGAAAACTAGTTTCGAATGTTATACATTCATTCTCAGTTCTAAAAACACACAAAAATAAAAAATAAGTAGTTCAAAATACATGTTGATATTATTATACATATTAAATTAAATGTAATGTAAATTACTATTATAAAACATTTAGGAATTATGAATTTAATTAAGACAAGAAATCAAATGCATGTTGGTACTCACCAAGGTTTAAATGGATTATATCAAACAGAAAAGTTTGTACTGATATGTTTTTTACCCTGGATTGTGGGGAAAATGAGATTCTGGTTTTGATTAAATTGTTCAAGTAATGGGCTAGTTCATAGATCGGACTATTGATGCAACGACTGGTCTTTTAGGAATTTCCGGTTTATAGAATAACGGATACGCTATTAAAAAATTTATCAGTTGGCAGTAAAAAACACTTGGCAGAAAATGTGTCAGAATGCGTGAACCACGTATAATTCTGGAAAAAGTAGCAAAAAAATACCCTAATAAGAGTTCGTGAGGTTTTCACAATTTACATAAAAATGTTCCAACCTACCTAATTTATTAAGAAGAAATAGTAATTTGTGAAAGAAAACGAAACATGTAGATTTTTTTAAGCATAAACGACGTAAATGGCAGAATTTTATTTTTCGTTGAACATTTTACAATTTTTTAACTGAACGAAATCCGGGCTCTAATTATAATCAATAATTGGATATACATTTTGGCTAATATGATAGCATTATCGATTAAAGAACAAGAATCGTTATTTAAGAAAGAGGTTCCTAGACTTTGGCACTGTGTACCATAACCTCATCTTATGATATCTGTATTAAAGGTTCGTCTGTATAAAACTGCTTCAAAAACTTTTATTTAACAAAGAAAACAATATATTATATCTATATACATATAAATTCAGAATGCGTATGCTGGTGTTCGTAAAATTCGAAAAGTTACCGGTCGATTTTGATGAAGATTTCACTATTATCTAGAGAATTTCTTGACAGAAAGGTGTAGGCGATATTCGTGTAAACAATGTAATATATCCAAAAAAGTTTATTTAACACACTTGGTGAAGCTACATAGTTTGTAATGACTATGTTGAAGCTCATAAGTACTTAGAGCTTACCCCACTGGAAAGCATCTCTTCAATTTAACAGTTACTGTACCATTTTCTATAAGTAGTATTCATATTTAACAGTGCCCTTTAGGGTTGGACATGGGAAACAACATATAATTTCCCATTCATTAAAAATTTTTGTAAACAGACTCAAATTGATATAAAGGTGCCATGACAACGGCACGTACGCAACATGGCACTAGGCCCGTGCGCACCTATATCGTGCATTATCTCGAAAACGGTAGGTTTTTAAGCTTTAAAACGCTGGACCAATACGCACCATAGGATCGTATATGATCTTGATGCCCGCGTCAAAATCTTTAAAATCCAACTTATCCCGTCTCGATCCGCCAACTCTCAGTCGTCAAAGTTTTGAAACCTTCCAGTTTTTTCATCACTTTTATTTAAGCCCTTGTAAGATTTTAAGAAACAAAATTGGAATTCGTCACATCTCCATGAAATTCCCTTTCTTTTGATACCTCATTCGTCAAAATCCATCGCTCCTGAGAGCCGGAAAAGGGATCTATACTACCGTAATAATATATAGTAGTGATATATATATACTATTATACCCGAGTGAGAACTCTCGCATTAGATCCTAATACATTAAAAGTATAAGCGATATTAGGGAAACATATTTATTCGTGTAAACAATATAATATTATCAAAAAAGTTTATTTAACACACACATTTGGTGAAGCTACATAGTTTGTGATGACTATGTTGAAGTTACAGTTCATACTTAATAATTAGCTTATCCCACTGGAAAACATATCTTCAATTTAGTAGTTAGGCAATTAGGTCCAGCTATAACATTTTCTATGTGTAGTATTCATACATAGCAGTGCCCTTTAGGATTGGACATAGAAAACAGTATATAATTTCCCACTCATTAAAAATTTTTGTAAACAGACTCAAATTGATATAAAGTTGCCATGACAACGGCACGTACGCAAGATGGCACTAGGCCCGTGTGGACCTATATCGTGCATTATCTCAAAAACGGTAGGTTTTTAAGCTCTAAAACGCTGGACCAACACGCTCCATTGGAGCGTAGATGATCTTGATGCCCGCGTCAAAATCTTATCCCGTCTCCATCCGCCGACTCTCAGTCGTCAAAGTTTTGAAACCTTCCAGTTTTTTCATCACTTTTATTTAAGCTCTTGTAAGATTTTAACAAACAAAATTGGAATTTGTCACATCTCCGTGAAATTCTGTTTCTTTTGATACCTCACTCGTCAAAATCCATCGCTCCTGAGAGCAAGCTGGTATGTTTACCAGAAATTTCGGCGTTTTTTAAGTTTTGCGCATCGCTACAGCTCCACCATATTATTTTATAGGGCTGAAAATTTGTATGTGAATTGAGTTGGTGTCGGGGAAGTATCCTTTTTGGTTCTTGACTTGGTCTCCCCACCCCCCCTGGGTTTTCCGATTTTTTAAAACATTTGCGCGCCTTTGAAGCCCCTCCAAGTTGAGTTAGGGTGCTCAAAATCTGTTCCATTCGAAAATAAATTAAATTACTTATAAAACAAAAGAAGTTTCATCGAAAGCGGACGGCTATTAGCAAAGATATTGGCTATTTCAACTGTTTCAATGCCTTATTAGTCGTTTTTTCCCCGAAAAAAATGTGTATTTGACGGTAAATTGTCATTTCATATGTAAATTTCGGTATGTTAGGGGACTGCCTTTTGTGGGAAAATACGACTTTAGTGACAGAGTTCTACTGCTCACGGATTGTTTTACAAATATATTTATAAATAACCCAAATGGAAGAAGAGCATTCCTTTCCTATCTTGCTTTGAACTGGAGAGATTATTATATTGTCATGTTATAGGAGGACTATTTCGGCTGGAGTAAACGAAACAGTTATTATTAAGTTAACGCCTGTAAAATATTACATGTTAATTAAAATATCATGTATATATCGCATGTAATTAAGGTATCTATCGTCTATATTTCTATTTATCTGGATTATTCTGTAAAGTGGAAAATCCCATCTTTCAAAGCTGGGTAAACAAGTTATATCTCCCGTTTGATTAATCATCCATTTTTACTTTAAAATATTTGTTTTTGTTTTTTTTTCTCAATATAAAGTTATATCATCAGCTTAGTTTTTTAAATTTTATATTATTCTTTTTTTTAAGTTTTATCAAACCACTTTTTCTGAATACTGTATTACAGAAGTCTGCAACAGTTTGATTCGGAAGGCACGTGGAAAGGTAAAATTTTCGGCGGACCAAAGGACAAGTTGGGCAGTATTTCAAAATAGAAAATGATAAATTTTTTGTACGTTGTATTTTTGTGGAGAAAATATTTTTATTTTTAAAAAATAAAATACAAAACGTAGGTTGTATTTGGAGGAGTAAAATACAAAATTTTATATTTTACATCTATTAATTGGATTACAATAATCTACATAATTAAATTAGCATTTAAATAAAATAAATATTGGGAATTATAATATTTAAACATTTTTTTTTTACTTCCTTGTACGAAGTACAATTTACGGTTTTCAGATTTCGACGGAAATATCCATTTTGACCATCCCTGAATCCATTTTGACTAGTTTCGTCGTGGCGTCTGTCCGTTCGTACGTACGTTCGTATTTCGCATAACTCAAAAACAGTTAGCCGTAGAAAGTTGAAATTTTGTATTTATGATTGTTGTAAAATCTAGTTGTGAACCTCCCTTTTTGGTTACTGCTTGATCACCGGAAGTGGTACTTTACTTGAAGGGCCTCATTGATTTTCATCAAAAATTATATTAAAATACCTTGGAAAACTTCTCAAATTTGTTATTTAGAACTTATATATTGATTTAAATACCATACTAGATTTTGGTCTAAATTGGAAAACCGGAAGAGGTATTTTATTTGAAGGTCATATTAGACTTTCATCAAAAATTATATTAAAATATAATGTAAAACATTTAAAATTTAGTAAATAGGACTTTTATATCAATATGAATGTATTTTATAGATTTTGGTTAAAGTTGGTGAGCGGAAAAGGGTACTTTACTTGAAGGTCATAATAAACTTACATCAAAAATTATATAAAAATTAAATGGAGAAATCATATGTTTCGGTAATGAAGGTTACCAACGCGATTTTGTTTATACTCTAATTAAACATTTTTATTACTTATTTTAAGTGTTAATATTGGGCATGTAATACTGGTTTTCCTCCCCATTTGTACGATGAACAAGTCTGCAGCAGGAGAATAAGATATAAGTTAAGTGGATTCTTCCGCTTAAAATTTAGAAACTGTCGATTTCTAATGCTTTATCTAGTGATATTGACAGTTTTATTGTTGTCACGGAACACGAAGAAATCTCTTTGAAACTAGTTACCTACTGAAAAAAAAAACGACATTTAATAACGGAATGAGACCTCCAGTGGCGTGCGTGCGTATGTGTGTGTCAATAGATGGATGTCGCGACGCCGAGTGTCGTTTTTACTGCAATCTTCGGAAACTAGTAACCAAATTCAGTATCACTTTTTGAGCCACGGATTTATAATTTAATAGGCGTACAAGGAAGTCATGTGTTGCCCACATCAGATATTTTTTTTTTTACTTTTATATTATATTCTAGTAACATAGAATAATCTGAACAATTTTCAGGAAAGAAAAAAAAAAACAGTAATGACAAAAAACAAAATAAAAGTTGAACATTTATATTCTGACTAATCCTCTTTAAGACAAATTTTTATTTGCATTAAACATTATTACTGATATTACATAATCCGCAAGGTGGCTGATATTAAATAAATAACATCAAATAAATATTTAATCAAATTAAACCCATATTATATAAAATGTGTAATGGGATTTTTCATTTTGGCAATTACATCTTCCCTCTAAAAATTGTTTACTTTTACGTATGATATCCCTCCCTTTGATGTTCTGATCTCCTAAAATCTTCACTTCAAAATGTTTCCATTTGATTTGTGGATGTCGGTTTTGATATACGTCGAATTTCAATATCTTTTTAACTATTTAATATTGTGGCGCAATCCTTGAAATTTGCAATTTCACTTGAACTGTTTTGATTTAATTATAATTGGTTTGAAAATATGGAAATTAAAACTTGATAAAAATATCTGATGTGGACAACACATGACTTCCTTGTACGCCTGTAAAACTCTAAATCGGTGGCTCAAAAAGTTATCCTGAATTTGGTTACTAGTTTCCGAAGATTAAAGTATCTCAAAAACGACACTCACACACAAATGGGGAGGAAAACCAGTATTTTACACTCAATTTTATAGTACCTTTTTCGGTTCGCCAATTTTAACAAAAATCTAGTAAATACATTTTTATTGATATAAAAATCTTATTCTTCAAATTTGAGATGTTTCACATTATATTTTAATATAATTTTTGAGGAAACTCTAATGTGACCTTAGAGTAAAGTACCGCTTCCGGTTCGCCAATTTCAACCAAAATTTATTATGTTATTTATTTTAGCATGTAAGTCTTACATACCAAATTTCAATAGTTTTTCATTGCATTCTAATATAATTTTTGATGGAAATCAATTATGACCTTCAAGTAAAGTACCACTTCCGGTGATCAATCAGTGACCAAAAAGAGAGATTCACAACTAGATTTTACAACAATCCTAAATACAAAATTTCAACTTTCTACGGCTAACCGTTTTTGAGTTATGCGAGATACGAACGAACGTACGTACAGACGCCATGACGAAACTAGTCAAAATGGATTCAGGGATGGTCAAAATGAATATTTCCGTTGAAATCTGAAAACCGAAAATTTTCGCGATTACAATACTTCCTTTACTTCTTACAAGGAAGTAATTAATAGTCAAATTATAACATACAGCAGATATTGACCCTATCATTAAACTTGAGGTATTTGTCTGGATTGAAGATAATCTCGATATATATTTATAAATAGAATGAAATCCAGTAGAGGCGCCACTCAAAATGTTAACAGACTATTTCGATTGTTGTTTGTCTTGTTATATAACCTCAGTCGATATCTAAACGATCGAAGCGTCTCATTATTGTGGCAGTAGTTGCAATAACCCGCACGGCGTTGTCCGTGAAAAGAATTGCGAGTAAAATGTCCTTTTAAATTTCAAGTTTATTAGTCGTATTTTCTCCGAAAAGCATAGATTATTGCACTGGGTCGAAGGTCGGCGGTGAGCGGCGGGACTGCGTTTTCTATTTGTTCCATAACCCCTAGAACACGATTATGGTACTCTGTCTAGGTTTGAGTAACTACTACGGCCGATTAACCACGAGTAGTTGCGTGTGGGTCCTGGTTCACACAACGAAGAAAAATGTCATCATCAACGACCGATGGACGGTCTGGTTGTGCGGCAGTATTTCGATGGATAATTGACTCTCCTTCTATGGCACAAATTTCTTCGGCAACCGCCTTTGCGCTTAAACCTTTTTTCCAGTAATGTTTCAAAAGTAAATCATAAGTGACAATGTAAATGGCCTCATAAAGCCAACTCAAGTCACAAGGAATTAAAGCATTAGTCAAAGTAAACATTTACATAAATAGTAGGAACAAAAACATTCTATTAATGAGAGTTCGAATTAACAGTTTTGTTCATGCAAAAAGAGTTTTGTAACAACCTTGTATATATCTATATCTATAGGTATAGATCTAGTTTTATAGTCAATTTAATTTACTTTTAAATACAACAGGTTTTGAGTCCTCTAATTCAATTTGGAGTTTTAGAGGTACGCAAATATTAAAAAAAAAAAAACCAAAAATCCTGGAGGAGACCAAGTTGAGACCCCCAAAAGATTCTTCCTTAACACCAACTCAATTCAAATACAAATTTTAAACTGTCTGATATATATATATATATATATATATATATATATATATATATATATATATATATATATATATATATGTGTGTGTGTGTGTGTATATATATATGTATATATTCCCCTCTCGTCCCGCCACATTTGAGGTGCTAGTGGCCCCCTTTGGGTTAAATGAGCTGAAATTCAGTATGTAGGATTCTCTTCCAGAAAGAACGATACCATTAAAGAATGGGCAAATTTTAGTCAAAATTTCACTATGTTTACCTGAAATTTTGGCGTTTGCTAAGTTTTGCGCATCTCTGCAGTTGCACCAAATTAGTTTATACGGTTGAAAATTTGTATTTGAATTGAGTTGGTGTTACGGAAGAATCTTTTGGGGGTCTCAACTTGGTCTCCCCTCCAGGGCTTTATATATATCCCAAGTTGAGATATTAATGAGAGTTCGAATTAAGAGTTGTGTTCATGCAAAAGGACTTTTGTAACAACCTTGTATATATCTATATCTATCTATCTCTCTCTCTCTCTCTCTCTCTCTAGAGAGAGAGAGAGAGAGAGAGATAGATAGATATAGATATATACAAGGTTGTTACAAAAGTCCTTTTGCATGAACACAACTCTTAATTCGAACTCTCATTAATATCTCAACTTGGTCTCCCCTCCAGGGCTTTTCGTTTTTTTTAAATATTTGCGCAACTGTAAAACTCCAAATTGAATTAGAGGACTCAAAACCTGTTGTATTTAAAAGTAAATTAAATTAACTATAAAACTATATCTATACCTATAGATATAGATATATACAAGGTTGTTACAAAAGTCCTTTTGCATGAACAAAACTCTTAATTCGAACTCTCATTAATAGAATGTTTTTGTTCCTACTATTTATGTAAATGTTTACTTTGACTAATGCTTTAATTCCTTGTGAATTGAGTTGGCTTTATGAGGCCATTTACATTGTCACTTATGATTTACTTATGAAATCGGATCAGCATTAGCAAAGATATGGCAATTATAACTCCAGCGGCATCCGTTAGGTCAAATGAGCTGAAATTCTGTATGAAGGGTTTTCTGAATCGAATGTCAGCGGAGAGGCAGAACAATATAATAAAAGTATCGGTAAATTCCGGTATGTCAGAGAATTGTCTTTTGAGGGTCTCAACTTTTCTCTCACTCTCTCGTTTTTTTTTAATATTTTATAGTTTAGTGAAAATACGACTTTTGTGACGGAGTTCTGCTGCTCACGAATTTTTTTTTTCTTTTGTAATATATTACTTTTATTTAATTGTTTATGTTTTAGATTTTAGAATAGATATAGAGATATGGAATAGACATAGAATAGAGGGGAGGGAAGTATAAACATCTTTTGTATCCCTAAACATAAAATAGGTCCTATTTTCGATAAATATAATAATATTTTTAATTATATTGAGTTAAATGCGCGTACTTGTAAGCTAATTATTTCTGCACCTGCTAAGAGGGTTGTCCGAAACGTGTATGAGATAGTGCTAAGCGTAATTTGTTTTACTTTATCCATCCACCTACACTACGTAACTCCGTCTTAATTCAATTTTCGCCTTTTAATATGTATCTTAATATATATTACCTAAATCTGATATGACGTGCCCTGAAATATATATTTAAAAAAAATATATGTATATTTTGTAAACTGATATCGATTTCATTTTTAAATGAAAAGGCTCATAATATCGAAATTATTAATGTTACGCCATTGTAATGCAAGCAAACACTCGATAAGAGTTGAAGGCTGATTACCAAACTAATAAAGTAATATAAACCAAGATAAACAACTGGGATTGTTTATTGACGTCGAGTGAAGAGGATTGAATATTACCGAAGTAATAATTCTTAGAGGTTATATTTTTTTTTTCCTTCGTTATGTAAGTTTGAAAGATTCATAATTAACTTTGAGCTATGGCGAAACTCATTCAGCTAAACAAGATACAAACACACAGACCTTCAAAATGTGTCATTTATTTTTGCCACACCTTGTATTAGGGATGTAAATATCGAACAAAAATATCGATATAATATATGGTATCGATGGCTTTCAAATATATCGAAATAATAGTTCGATATTTCAATAAAAGATATCGATATTTCGAGCCTCGATATTTTAATTGAAGGTAATATAAATTAATTTATATTTGATAGGGTGAGAAGCCAAGGGGCACAAGGATTTTTTTTTTCAAAGGGATATCAAATATTTTTCAGAAGTAGCATTGCTCAATATTTAATAGATATACATTAGAGCTATAATATAACTATGATACGAACTTCAAAGGTTTAAGTTTAATCAAATTGTTTTATCAAAAAATTAATTAATAGTCACTCGTGGCCCTTGGCTTCACAACCTCTCCTTTGTAATTGCTTTAATAGTATTAATAAATATTTATGTCCTGGATCACAATGTGAAACAACGTAAGCATAATACGTTTTGACATAGGGTTATATTTTTTTTTCTCTAAATTTTAAGCACATCAATTAATTTTTATTTTTTTCTAATCGATAGAATATATAATAGATATATATATATATATATATATATATATATATATATATATATATATATATATATATAGAAATATATAATTCTTATTATATTATATTAATTATTATATTAATAATATAACAAAAGAATTTTATATATATATAAATATATATATATATTTATATATATATAAAATTCTTTTGTTTATTTATTGACCGCATCCCCAACCAAGATTCTCCTGCGTATATTGAAAATGGTTTTATTTCAATTCATTTTTCAAATTTCGGACTATTGGCTACGTACTACCGAAGACAGTCTCAATAATTTTCGATTATTCTTCCAGTCATTTCCAATGGAATAACTGACACATTAATGGAAGGTACTGATGACTTTGATGACTTCGGTACTATGGGTCCGTACTTGTTTGAGGAGGAGAGGGGAGGGGTGTAAATATAATTATGAACTACGACTGTTACGTGCATATGTTGGAGACTATCTAATGCCCTGGAAACAATCCTAAGATGGATGATGTAGACCCAGAGGATATGTGGTTCCAGAGCTTACAAATCTCAACGTTTGTTGAGATAAATTTTAAATTGAATTTTTAGATAAATGTTCCCTGATGGATTGATTTTCCTGAGTTGATGCTCAGATATTTACTGCTGACAATAGCAATAACTAGCTAACAAGAACGTTTATTTAACTCAATATCATTAAAAAAATTATTATATTACTTGTAAATCAGACCTATTTTAGGTTAGACCTAGTGATACCTTAGGAAGGCAAAAAATGGATCTACTTCCCCCCAACCCTAGGTTACTTCACTCCTCTCTATTCTATATCTCAATATCTATTCTAAAATCTAAAATCTAAACAAGTAACTAAAATAATATATTACAAGAGAAAAAATAAATTTAAAAAATATCTGATATGGACAACACAAGACTTCCTTGTACGCCTATTAAACTATAAATCGGTGGCTTAAAAAGTGATCCTGAATTTGGTTACAAGTTTCCGAAGATAGCAGAATCTCGACAACGACACTCGGCGTCGCGACATCCATCTATTGACACACACGCAAATGGGGAGGAAAACCAGTATTTTACACTCAATTTTAACACTTAAAACGAGTAATCAAAATGCTTAATTGGATTGGAAACTAAATTGGGTCTGTAACCTTTATTACCGAAACATATGATTTGTGTATTTAATTTAAATATAATTTTTGATGTAAGCTTATTATGACCTTCAAGTAAAGTACCCTTTTCGGCTCACCAATTTTAACTAAAATTTATTAAATGCATTCATATCGATATAAAAGTCCTAATTATCAAATTTTAGATAATTTACATTATATTTTAATACAATTTTGGATGAAAGTCTAATATGACCTTCATGTAAAGTACCGCTTCCGGTTTTCCAATTTAGACCAAAATTTAAATCAATATATAAATTATAAATACTAAATTTGAGAAGTTTTTTATTGTATTTTCATATAATTTTTTATGGAAATCAATTATGATCTTCAAGTAAAGTACCACTTCCGGTAATCAAGCAGTGACCAAAAAGGGAGGTTCGCAACTAGATTTTACAACAATCCTAAATTCAAAATTACAACTTTCCACAGCTAACCGTTTTAACTCACTCAGGAAAATCAATCCATCAGGGAACATTTATCTAAAAACTCAATTTAAAATTTATCTCAACAAACGTTGAGATTTGTAAGCTCTGGAACCACATATCCTCTGGGTCTATATCATCCATCTTAGGATTGTTTCCAGGGCATTAGATAGTCTCCAACATATGCACGTAACAGTCGTAGTTCATAGTTATATTTACACCCCTCCCCTCTCCTCCTTATACAAGTACGGACCCATAGTACCGAAGTCATCAAAGTCATCAGTACCTTCCATTAATGTGTCAGTTATTCCATTGGAAATGACTGGAAGAATAATCGAAAATTATTGAGACTGTCTTCGGCAGTACGTAGCCAATAGTCCGAAATTTGAAAAATGAATTGAAATAAAACCATTTTCAATATACGCAGGAGAATCTTGGTTGGGGATGCGGTCAATAAATAAACACAAGAGTGTCGACGTTTCGGCCTAAGTTTTAGGCCATCGTCAAGGCTAAGAATAAACAAGATAACAATAGATGTAACAACAGTGACGTTAGCAGTAATAATACAAATGTTAACAAGCAGTAAGATGTAAAAAATATAAAAAGTGTAAAGAAAAATATGCTCAGTATAATATGTTAATATTAATGTGAAAAATAAGAAACAGAAGAATATGTTAATACAGTATAAACAACGTTAATAAAGTATAAGAGAAAATATGGTAAGCGTAATGTGAATAATATAATAAGAAATAAAAAAAGATATGTTGATAGATGATGACAAAAAGGTATTTAAAATTATTTTGAAAAAATAGAAATATAAAATATAGAAAGAAAGATATCGTAAAATACTTGAAAATACTAATTATAATAATATTAGGATGAAGATTTAGGAGTATGACAAGTATCTCAAGATAATATGATAATATAAGCAATGTAAATGATTTCTATGTAAGATATAATGAAATACATGGAAAAAAGCATGTAAAAAATAACAAAGTAAAATAAAGTAGTAAGATATAATGTTATATAAAGCATAAAGATATAGTAATATAAAGTAGTATGTAGTATGTGGGGAAGAAAAATAACACAATAAGGATAGGCTAACAATTAACAGGATGAAGAGATGGGTTTTTTCATGTATTTAAGTAAATGATACATAGAAATTAGTATTAACATTAACATTATTAACATATTATGCTGAGCATATTTTTCTTTATATTATATATTTTTTTTCATCTTACTGTTTGTTAACATTTTTATTATTAATGGTGATGTCATTGATGTTACATCTATTGTTATATTGTTTTTTCTTAGCCTGGATGGCTTAAAACTGAGGCCGAAACGTCAGCACACATCATAATTTTTTCATTCATTCATTGACCGCATCCCCACCCAAGATTCTCCTACGTACACTTTCCACGTACTTTATTATTTTCAATATACTTTTTAAAAACGCTACAAATTATTACACAATGGTTTATTATTTCCACTTATTTATTCCACTTGTTTATTATTCCACAAAAATATCTATTCTGTCAAAGTAAAAAATATGAAGCAGTAGGTACCAAAGGAAAAGAAATTTGAAGCTCGTCACAAGATGTCCGCCGTGAGAGTGCCGAAATGTGTTAATTAAAAAAACTGCGTCAATGCAAGTAGGCTGTGATGTAAAATGATACAGAGGAAATATTTGATGTGCACTTCACTAGGAAAAAATAAAAACAAAGTTCATAAAGCTATATCTCAGCTAATAATGGTCCGATTTAGGTGATTTCTAGTTCGTATTGTAGGGATTTTCGTTAGCTTTCGTTTAATACAATAAAAGCACCAAACAAAAAAACATTTTTGCGGACAGATTTTTTTTTATTCGATATTTGGAATAAATACGTATCTTGAAACGTAAAACCTCAAATTTTGAGGGGAGGTTACAAAAAAATTTTCTTTAGTCGATTCCAAAGGTCTATTATTGAAAATAATAAATCAAAAGCATTTACAGATAGAGATTTTTTTATTTTTCGTTTTTTTTCTTTTTTACTTCCTTGTACGAAGTAAAGGAAGTATTGTAATCGCGAAAATTTTCGGTTTTCAGATTTCGACGGAAATATCCATTTTGACCATCCCTGAATCCATTTTGACTAGTTTCGTCGTGGCGTCTGTACGTACGTTCGTACGTTCGTACGTTCGTACGTTCGTACGTTCGTACGTTCGTATTTCGCATATTTCAAAAACGGTTTGTCGTAGAAAGTTGAAATTTTGTATTTAGGATTGCTGTAAAATCTAGTTGTGAACCTCCCTTTTTGGTTACTGCTTGATCACCAGAAGTGGTACTTTACTTGAAGGTCATAATTGATTTCCATCAAAAATTATATTAAAATACTATGCAAAACTTCTCAAATTTAGTATTTATAACTTATATATTGATTTAAATAACGTACTAGATTTTAGTCTAAATTGGAAAACCGGAAGTGGTACTTTACTTGAAGGTCAGACATTAGACTTTCAATAGAATATTTTTGTAATCCCCCCTCCTCCCCCAAAATTTGAGGTTTTACGTTTCAAGATACGTAGAATGCAAATATAGAATAAAAAAAAATTCGTCCGCAAAATTTTTTTTTTTTTACTTCCTTGTACGAAGTAAAGGAAGTATTGTAATCGCGAAAATTTTCGGTTTTCAGATTTCGATGGAAATATCCATTTTGACCATCCCTGAATCCATTTTGACTAGTTTCGTCGTGGCGTCTGTACGTACGTTCGTACGTACAGACGTATACTATATATCACGGTACAATCCGGAAAAAATCCGTTAGCAAATTATTGTATTTAAACGAAAGCCAGTGAAACTCCCTACAAAACGAAATAAAAATCATTTAAATCGGACCATTATTAGCTGAGATATTGCGTTAGGAACTTTTGAGACTGATTCTCCTGGCGGCTAGTCATCCTGCTTCCTGACTTATTTATTGGGGTTCTGACTTCCTCGTATCTCTCTGTTTTATTCTTTCTTGGATTATTTCTTTACTTCCTTTAGCTTCCTTAGTCTTTCCTTTTTTTTTGTTTCCTTCTGAAGTGCACATCAAATATTTCCTCTGTATCATTTTACATCACAGCCTACTTGCATTGACAGAGTTTTTAAATTAACATTCCCAGTTCAGCACTCTCACGTCGATCATCTTGTGAAAAACTTCAAATTTCTTTCCTTTTGGTGCCTACTGCTTAATTTTTTTTCTTGGACAGAATAGAAATTTTTGTAAGATTACTAAGTGGAAATAAAACCATTGTGTAATAATTTGCAGCGTTTTATTACTTATTTTAAGTTTTAAAATTGAGTCTTAAATACTAGTTTTCTTTGTCATTTGTGAGATCAACAAGTCTTCATCATGCGAATATGATATTAGTTAAGTGGGTTTTTCCGCTTAATATGTCGAAACTGTCCATTTCTAAAGCTTTATCCAGTGGTATTGACAGTTTTATTGTTGTCATGGAACATGAAGAAATATCTTGGAAACTAGTTGCCTACTGAAGGAAAACGACGTATAATAACGGAATTATATCTCCAGTGACAAGAGTGTGTGTTTGTGTGTGTTTGTCAATAGATGGATGACGGGACGCCGAGTGTCGTTTTTACTGCAATCTTCGGAAACTAGTAACCAAATTCAGTATCACTTTTTGAGTCACGGATTTATAATTTAATAGGCGTACAAGGAAGTCATGTGTTGCCCACATCAGATATTTCTTTTTTGTTATTTTAATGCCTTGTTATGCTGATTCCAAAACACCTTACATTTCTCCTCTATGTTTATAAATGACCAAGTTATGGGTATATAAGATCTTTAATCGGCAATTATTATAGATTTTTTGTTTTTCAATTTTTTTTTTTCATATCTCGTTATGCTGATTCCAAAACACCTTACATTTTCTCTCTATCTTTATAAATGACCGAGTTATGGGCTTATTAGATATTTAATCGGTAATTATACAGATTTTTTGTTTTTCAATTTTTTTTTTTCATGTCTCGTTATGCTGATTCCAAAACACCTTACATTTTCTCTCTATCTTTATAATTATACAGATTTTATATGTATATATCTATATATTTTTATTTATTTATTTTTTTTAACGCCTTGTTATGCTGATTCTAAAACACCTTACATTTTCTCTCTATCTTTATAAATGACCGAGTTATGGGCTTATGAGATCTCTAACCGGCCGCCATTTTGAAACAAACAGACGGATTATAATGTCGAGTTCCGAGGATCATCCCGGGGTGACCTGTGACTTTGGTACCGAATCTCAAGAAAATCGGTCCAGTAGTCTCGGAGAAAAGCCGCGGACGGACGGATTTTTTTTTATTCGATATTTGGATTCTACGTATCTTGAAACGTAAAACCTCAAATTTTGAGAGGGGGTTACAAAAAAATTTTCTTTGGTCGATTCCAAAGATCTATTATTGAAAATAATAAACCAAAATGAAACATTGGTTTGTTTTTTGACAGCTCTTGAAAATTTGTCTCATTTCTGCCTCACCCGGTATTGTAATAGAATAAATAAAAAAAAAATAAACAATTTATAATTTAAAAATAATAATAAATATTTAATGGAAAATATATAAATACAATTTTTCGATTCCTGTTTTTTTTTTATGTCTCATAGTGACCAATCCAAAATCGTTCTTACCATCAGTGTCTTCTGAATTTTTAAATATTTTGACTTATAATTAACTAATATAATTGAGTATTACTACTAGATTTGAATCAGCGATCGGCTTTGCAAAAATATACAAATATGATTTAAGCGGTTACTCCTGAAGTCGGGATTACTATCACCATTTCTCGGATCAGCAATGGATTTATGTTCATTGCTAAAATATTTATGGTAGGTATTTGAACTAATCGTTTTATTGTTATTAAATGACCTAAAAACGCAGAAAAGATTTGTATAATTTAGTTTTAAGGAATTACATCAAGATTAACTTATGTCTCATGTCTTGTTTCACAACAATGCATGATATAAAATAGCACAGTATTCATATATTTTTTATCATGGGTAATTTTGTAAAGGAATTTCTTACAGTATTCTTATTCCTTTATTATAAATTTCTTTATTCATATTTTTTTCTTTCCCTTACCTATAAATGAAGTATATAGTATGGGGAAGTATTGCGATCGTGAAAATTCGAATTCGAGTTCGAATTCGAATTCGAATTCGAGTTTTCAACGGAAATACACGTTTTAAGATCCCCTGAGTCCAAATAACCAAGTCTCGCAAAATGGTCTGTGTGTCTGTGATAAGTCTAGCTCAAAAACGAAAAGGTTTACGATACTGAAATTACGTATTTAATATGGCTGTGATGTTACCGCAATTATTTCATCAAAATCGACTAATCGGAAGTGCCACTTTATATAATTGATTTTACACATTTTTACAATTTTCTCGAAAACAGCTCTAACGATTTTGATTAAACTTGCCTTAATTATTCTTCGTAAAGACCTTTAACTTTTCATAAATATGGTACATCATCGAGGAATTGCAGGGAAAAAAGTTATAATAAAAAGAATATTTTATTTACGCATAACTTCAAAAGCGTGCAATTTATGGTAAATTATCTATGAACTTGTATGAAAGATAATTAAATTATCTAAAAAACAATAAAAGAATCATCAAAATCGGACCAATAATAGCAAAGATACAGCGCATCGGACTAACCTGAAATGGTAATTATATCATGGATATTACAATTGTTTACAATTTTCTCGAAAACGTCTCTAACGATTTTGATGAAACTTGCCTAAATTATTCTTCATAAAGGAATTTAACTTTTCATTTATGTAGTTCATTTTATTTATGTATCGCCGAGGAAATGCAAGGAAAAAAGTTATGACGAAAAGAATATTTTATTTGTGCTTAACTTGCAATAAATAGTAAATTATTAGGAAGGTTATTAAATTATCTAATAAGCAAAAAATAATCATCAAAATCGGACCAGTATTAGCAAAAATACAGCATATTTCATGAGGATTACAAGACCGTAGACGGATAACCGAGCGGATGCGAAAGGAGACGGATGCGACCGAACCAACCTCTTACCAATCCGCCAATCTGTTGTCAACAATACCGTCTGTAATAATGTAATTTAAGAATACAAAAGTGAAAATTAACTTAATAATTTCTACTTTAATATTAATTTAATGGAAAGGAAATGCATTCATGAATACTAGACCGAAAGTTTTAAAATATATTTTCAACTTGACAAAGTTAAAATATATAAGTAGTGTACAGAATTGTTGTACGAAAATTGTTTAAAAAACTGTTTTATTGTACTTGAGTGGGAGAAGATGTGAAGAAGTGGATGCTGCTGAGTTTATTTCAAGCATTGTTTATGTGAACTCTTTAAAATTATATTCAAAAGATAATTATTATAGGACGGTAAGGGTATATTTATATTATAAGTAAGTATTATTATGCGCGCACCGCACCAGATTTTTTGCCAACGTATCGGGGTTTCCCCATCTTCAGTACAAACTCCTGTGCTATATTATTATAAATAAATAAAATACATAAAGAGTCGATGCCGATACCGCAAGATCAGCCTTAACGCATTCCTTACACATACGTTTCGGCCTATTTACCTCAGACGTTAACCAGTCGGCTCAGGGCCTGTTAACTCTTTAGGGATTCGTTCCTTACAAAGCTCTATCACTTTACAAGCCCATTTCAATCTTAGCGATGCTACCACTTTAATTATGTGCATGCTCCGCAATTCCGCGTTGTATAACCTCCTAAATTTTCCTGTGGACTCATCCTTTTTAGATTCAAATATTCTACGCAATACCTTATTCTCGAAGACCTTAAGGCGTTGTTCGTCCTTCGAAGTTGGCGATCAAACGCAGTTGGAACAGAAGGAAGAATGATAGCTTTATAAATTCTAACTCTGAAGTTTCTGGACAAAAGACCCGAGCTAACAATGAGATGGCACAGTGATTTCGTGATTTTACCAAAAATATTTGACACGTGTCACGGCGTTCGTTCTAATGGAAAAAACGACATTATAGATAATGCAATAGTAGATATGGCAAGATGAAATTTCCCTCTTTGTAGATATGGCAAGATGAAATTTCCCTCTTTGTAGATATGGCAAGATGAAATTTCCCTCTTTGTAGATATGGCAAGATGAAATTTCCCTCTTTGTAGATATGGCAAGATGAAATTTCCCTCTTTGTAGATATGGCAAGATGAAATTTCCCTCTTTGTAGATATGGCAAGATGAAATTTCTCTCTTTGTAGATATGGCAAGATGAAATTTCCCTCTTTGTAGATATGGCAAGATGAAATTTCCCTCTTTGTAGATATGGCAAGATGAAATTTCCCTCTTTGTAGATATGGCAAGATGAAATTTCCCTCTTTGTAGATATGGCAAGATGAAATTTCTCTCTTTGTAGATATGGCAAGATGAAATTTCCCTCTTTGTAGATATGGCAAGATGAAATTTCCCTCTTTGTAGATATGGCAAGATGAAATTTCCCTCTTTGTAGATATGGCAAGATGAAATTTCCCTCTTTGTAGATATGGCAAGATGAAATTTCCCTCTTTGTAGATATGGCAAGATGAAATTTCCCTCTTTGTAGATATGGCAAGATGAAATTTCCCTCTTTCCAACGAGTCCAAGAAAATCGAAATCGGATAAACTAAAGACGAGATACAGAGCTTCAAATCGAAACATGATTTCGTGGCATACAAATTTTGAGCCCATTTGAAACTGAAAAAAAAAATGTTTGTTTTCGATATTTTCCATATAAAGGCTTTTTGGTGCGCTGAATCAAAATCTGCCATAATTTTTGGTGTGAAAACATTTATAATGCAAATTTACTGAATAATCTAAAAAAAATTTTCAATTTATCTGAACAAAAAGCAATTATTTTTTAATGTATCCATTTTTCCTTAAATGTACACTGAACAACAAATTTGTTGGTGGAAAAATCACGTCGATATCATTTTCCAAACTCGAGATAAAATATAAAGAATTTTCAGAGTAATTTATTATTTTTTTCTCAGCTCCTAGGGCCCATTGGAACGAACGCCGAAACATGTGTACAATACATTTGGGTGTAGAACCATCACAAAAAATTTGGTTGAAATAGATGTGCCATTAACTGTAGCCACCCATTATTATTACAATATTGTTATTCCTTGTTCGAAATAAAGGAAGTATTGTAATCGCGAAAATTTTCGGTTTTCAGATTTTGAATGGAAATATCCATTTTGACCATCCCTGAATCCATTTTGATTAGTTTCATCGTGGCGTCTGTAACTACGTACGTTCGTATTTCGAATAACTCAAAAACGGTTAGCCGTAGAAAGTTGAAATTTTGTATTTAGGATTGTTGTAAAATCTAGTTGTGAACGTCCCTTTTTGGTCACTGCTTAATCACCGGAAGTGATACTTTACTTGAAGGGCATAATTGATTTACATCAAAAATTATATTCAAACTAGTATACCCGAGCGAGAACTCTCGCATTACATATCTTAATGAATCCTTAATGAAATCGAAGAATAACCGATAAGCAATATAAAATTATCAAGAAAGTTTATTTAACACACACATTTGGTGAAGCTTTATAATAGTTTATAATGACTATGTTCAAGTAATAGTTAATACTTACTAAGTAATTAACTTGCCCTACTGGAAAGTACCCCCTCAATTTAACATTTAAGCAATAAGACCCGTACAGTAACCACTTTCTGTTTGTAGTATTCTATCATTCATGGAAACATAAAAATAATATTTTTTTATTTACAAAACGTTTTCAGAGTCATTAATACGTTTTTGTCAAACAGTCTCAACTGGCTTTAAAAGGTATAAAGTTGCCATGACAACGGCACTTACGCAAGATGGCATAGGGCCCGTGCGGACCTATATCGCGCGTTATCTCAAAAACAGTAGGTTTTTAAGCTTTAAAACGCTGGACCAATACGCTCCACAGGAGCGTATCTGATCTTGATGCACGCGTCAAAATCTTTAAAGCCCAACATATCCTGTCTCGATCCGCCGACTCTCAATCGTCAAAGTTTTGAAACCTTCCAGTTTTTTCATCCCTTTTATTTAAGCCCTAGTAAGAATTCAAGAAACAAAATGGAATTCGTCACATCTCCGTGAGATTCTCTTTCTTTTGATACCTCACTCGTCAAAATCTATCGCTCCTGAGAGCCGGAAAAGGGATCTATACTACCGTAATAATATATAGTAGTGATGATATGCAAAACTTCTCACATTTAGTATTCATAACTTATATATTGATTTAAATAACATACTAAATTTTGGTCTAAATTGGAAAACCGGAAGGTGGTACTTTACTTGAAGGTCATAATAAACTTTCATCAAAAATTATATTAAAATATAATGTGAAACATCACAAATTTGGTAAATAGGACCTTTATATTGATGTAAATGTATTTACTATATTTTGGTTAGGTTACTATAAATTGGTGAGCCGAAAAGGGTACTTTACTTGAAGGTCATAATAAGCTTACATAAAAAATTATATTTAAATTAAATACATAAATCATATGTTTCGGTAATAAAGGATACAAACGCAATTTGGTTTCCAATCCAATTAAACATTTTTATTACTTGTTTTAAGTGTTAAAATTTAGTGTAAAATACTAGTTTTCCTCCCCATTTGTGTGTGTGTCTGTGTCAATAAATGGATGTCTCGAATCCGAGTTTCGTTTTTGAGATATTGCAATCTTCGGAAAGTAGTAACCAAATGCAGGATCACATTTTGCGCCACCGATTTATAGTTATTATATGTCGTTTTCCTTCAGTAGGTAACTAGTTTCCAAGAGATTTCTTCGTGTTCCGTGACAACATTAAAACTGTCAATATCACGAGATAAAGCATTGGAAATCGACAGTTTCGACATTTTAAGCAGAAAAACCCACTTAACTAATATCTTATTCTCCTCCTGCAGACTTGTTGATCTCACAAATGGGGAGGAAAACAAGTAATTTACATTCAATTTTAACATTTAAAACAAGTAATAAAAGTGTTTAATTGGATTGGAAACCAAATCCCGTTTTTAACCTTTATTACCAAAACATATGATTTATGTATTTAATTTTAATATATTATTTGATGTAAGCTTATTATGACCTTCAAGTAAAGTACCCTTTTCGGCTCACCAATTTTAACCAAAATCTAGTAAATACATTCATATTGATATAAAAATCCTATTTACCAAATTTGAGATGTTTTACATTATATTTTAATATAATTTTTGATGAAAGTCTAATATGACCTTCAAGTAAAGTACCGTTTCCTGTTTTCCAATTTAGACCAAAATCTAGTATGTTATTTAAATCAATATATAAGTTCTGAATACTAAATTTGAGAAGTTTTGCATGGTATTTTAATACAATTTTTAATGGAAATAAATTATGACCTTCAAGTAAAGTACACTTCCAGTGATCAAGCAGTGACCAAAAAAAGAGGCTCACAATTAGATTTTCCAACATCCTAAATACAAAATTTCAACTTTCTACGGCACACCGTTTTTGAGTTATGCGAAATACGAACGTACGAACGTACGTAGCGACGCCACGACGAAACTAGTCAAAATGGATTCAGGGATGGTCAAAATGGATATTTCCGTTGAAATCTGAAAACCGAAAATTTTCGCGATTACAATACTATCTTTACTTCGTACAAGGAAATAAAAATAATTAAAATTAGAAAAATAAAAGGGAGAAATAAATAAATAACAATAGAGGATAAATAAGAAATAGAAAATGATAAATAAATAAGACGGTGAAAGAAAATAAAAAAGTGGAAAAGTAATATTAGATATTTTTAAAAATCCTTCTTTGGAGAGAAAGGAGATTAACTTATTTACATATTTCTCCCCATTTCCCAAAGCTATTTAACTTTATGTACAACATGCTGTATAATATATTTATGTTTCATTTACCTGTAATAAAAACCTTTACCCCTATGATCCAACAAGTCTTTTGGGTTCAATACGCGGCCAAAACATTATTCCTTCACCAACCAAGAGCGGTGCAAAAAACATTGACCTTATCTGAAGAACACATTTATAGCAATTTTTTTAATTGAAATATTATTGGCATTAAAAAAATAAGTGTCTACAAGTCGGATCATGATGCCTGTAAAATTGCCGTCAATACATGCGGGAATCTTCGGATTATTTTTTGCTTTTTCACCTATAATTCCTAAACGGTGCATTATATCGAGAAAAAAAAAAACTATTGTATGTAAAATTAAAGGAAATCAAATTTTGCATCTTATGAGTACCAGGACATAATAATTTGGCTAACTAGTGCGGTCGAAAACCACAATCATAAACGACAATTTTATAAAAAAAAATTAGACATAGAGTACTATATAATTTTGAAAAACCGCAAAGAAGACATTTTTTATGTTTTTCCAAAATAATTCGCCTCTAGAGCATTTAAGGTAAACATTTATCGTCACCAATTTTAAAGAAAATTAAACTTCCTAAAAGTTCGTACATATTATTATTTTAATATTCGAAATAGCTACTGAGATACCGAGCCGTGAAAATATATACAAAAATGTAAAAAAAACACAAAAAAATATATGATGTAGACAACATATGACTTCCTTGTACGCCTATTAAACTATAAATCGGTGGCTCAAAAAGTGATCCTGAATTTGGTTACTAGTATCCGAAGATTGCAGTATCTCAAAAAAACACTCGGCGTCGCGACATCCATCTATTGACACACACACACACAAATAGGGTGGAAAACCAGTATTTTACACTAAATTTTAAGGTCATAATAAACTCACATCAAAAATTATATTAAGATTAAATACAGAGATCAAATGATTCGGTAATAAAGGTTACAAACGGGTTTCTTTCCCACTCCAATTAAACATTTTTGTTACTCGTTTTAAGTGTTAAATACGTGTTTTCCTCCTCATTTGTGAGTTGAATGGGAGCGGGGTAGCTCAGTGGGTTAGGCACTGTGCTACTAATCTCAAGGTCCTGGGTTCGAGACCGGCTGAGGCAGATAATTATTTATACTGTATTCAGTCGCGGATCGACCCTGTGAGATCGGGGGACCCTCCTGGGGCTCACCCAGCCTCTATAAAGTGGGTACCCTTAATTGGGGGAAAAACCTGGCGGTTGAGCGTGATCTCGGCCAAATCACCTCCTTACACAACCGTTGGCTTAGAAACAGTACGGTCCTTACCCAAGTACTGAGCCCAAGACCCTTCACGGGTTGTAGTGGTACAGGTTTTTTGTGAGTTGAAAAAGTCTGCAGCAGGAGAATAAGATATAAGCTAAGTGGGTTCTTCCGCTAAAAATGTCGATTTCCAATGCTTTATCTAGTGACACTGACAGTTCTAATGTTGTCACGGAACACGAAGAAATCTCTTGGGAACTAGTTACCTACTGAAAGAAAACGATATTTAATAACGGATTGAGACCTCCAGAAACAAGAGCTTGTATGTGTCAATAAATGGATGTCGCGACGCTGATTGTCGTTTTTGAGATACTGCAATCTTCGGAAACTAGTAAACAAATTCAGGATCACTTTTTGAGCCACCGATTTATATTTTAATAGGCGTACAAGGAAGTCATGTGTTGTCCACATCAAATATTTTAAATCGCAACACATTATCCGAATCAGAAAGTTAATGAAAAAGTTATCATTCTTCAAGCTTGATAATTGGCTCATCAAACTGCAAACGAATAAGTTTCGTCCACTCTTGCCACTTCTTGTAAAGTCAATCGGAGCTCAAAAATTGTCAGAATTTCAGAGCTCACGATTATCAGTGGTTTCATCCGCGGTAGTTGTTTCTCATACTGAATAGTGTGTTTATAAATTATCATTTTATTAATTTACTGTTTACATTGCTCGTTCACGAACCATGTTTATGAAGAATGTTTGGATAATTCTTTTTTTTTTAGTTAACGTTATCGGATAAGGGTGTTTTTGTTTTTGTATCGGGTCACGTCGGGTAAAATGTCGACTATAAGCATTTAGGCTGATATTCGCTATATTATACAAAAAAAAAACGTCCACCTTCTTTTGCCATTTTGTTTTTATTACTTCAAATGTAATAAATAAAAAAATATAATTATTTCAACATTGTAACTTTTTTTAGTATTTTCTCCCAGATTTTATTGAAACCGTCCAGAATATACCAGGAGAAAATTATATGGCATTCTGTAAGAATTCAGAGTGATAAAAATGGATTTTCAAGTTTGAAGAATGATGGGTTTCGTGGTATTTTTTACATCCATAACTTACATACATACATAACTTCTTGATTCGGACTTTTCTCCGGTTTTAAATACTCCTGTGTTATATTAAAATATAATGCAAAACTTTTCAAATATGGTATTTAAGGCTCGCATATTAATATATAAAACATAATAAATTTTGGTCAACATTGAAAAACCGGAAGTGGTATTTTACTTGAAGGTCGTATTAGACTTTCATCAAAAATTATATTAAAATATAATGCAAAACTTTTCAAATTTGATAAATTAGACTTTTATATCAATATAAGTAATATACTAGATTGTGCTTGATATTGAAGATCCGAAAAGGGGTACTTTACTTTAATGTCAAAAGAAGCTTACTTCAAAAGCTATATCGACATTTATTAAAGAGAACATATGATTCGATGAAAAAGGTTATAAACGCGATTTTTTTTCAATCTAATTAAACAATTTTATTCCTTGTTTTAAGTGTTAAAATTTAATATAATATACTTTTTTTCCTCCCCATTTGTGAACTGAACAAGTCTGGAGTGTGGGTAATAAGGTATAAGTTAAGCGGGTTCTTCCGATTAAAATGTTAAAACTGTCGATTTCCAATGCTTTATCTAGTGACATAGGCAGTTCTTATGTTGTCAAGAAAGACGAAGAAATATCTTGGGAACTTGTTACCAACTGAAAGAAAACGACATATAAGACCTCAATAAACAAGAGAATTATACCTCCACCAGTGCCGTATCTAAGCTACAGTTCCGTTCGGCGCATCCCTGCGTTAACAAAGACGGTCCAGGACAATAGAAAGTGACCTCTGCCTTTTGAAGGTCGAGGAAGAAAGTGACCATTAATTCTCATGAACTCAGGTCGTGGCGACCTCCTTCAGTTCCACGTCCTGGAGTCGAGAGCTAGCTGAACGGGATAGATGATAAAAAGGATTGTTACAATGAAACAAACACATCTTGGGATAAATCATATATTTCGTTCATCGATAAATTATAACTGAATTTTAATAACCTTTTACATAATAATCTGAACTGTTAATTAATTCTTCAAAGGAAAAGGATAAATTCTACCCAAACCTGACGAATAATGAGTTGGGTACAATAACGGGTTTCCTAACGGTTAGTAGTAATGTTGGAAAAATATCGATATTTTTGTCCGACAGTTTTTATCCGATAAATCATGATTTCAATATTATCGATAGAGTATCGAATACCAATATTTTTCCAAAAATAAAAAGTGAACTGAATAAAAATTAGCAAAGACCGGCGAGTTCGACAAACAAAGAACCAAGATAGCTTGTGGTGTGGTGAGTTCGTGTAACTATCTATGGTCGATATATATTAATATATATATATATATATATATATATATATATATATTTTTTTTTTTTTAAATATCTATATTTGTGTAACATTTAAAAAAATAAAAATATCAAGGCCTGACATGTCTAAATTTTTTTTTCTCGATATATCCAACTAATATTTTGATATATTCGAAAACTATCCTTTCTGTTTGCCCTAAAAATTTTCCAGCATCCTTTATGGGGTGCACGAACCATAGTACTGGGGATTTCTTCAATAATCCTCATTCGGGCAGTGGTTCCGGGGATATAGTTTAAAGAATATGCTGTCTAAAGCATATATTAAATAATTTTTGTGTTAAAATTAAAACAAAAATTTACTTAATCAGTTGACATCCGCATGATGGTATAGAAGGATCAATCCCTAATTAAAAATTTAATACTCTTGGAGTACAAAAACATTTTAGTTGAAGATTTTGAACTTAAGTTATAAACAACGTTTTTTTTTTTCTATCTATTGTTTTATATGAGATAATTCTGAGACATTATACTGAGAAAACGTGAGCACGCCTAAACTAATAATGAAAAACTGATTTTATATTTAGATTCAGTGCACTAAATAAATATAGCTACGAGTAAAATCATTTTAAAAATCCGAAGCAAAAAATAAAAATCTTCTATGTCTAGTAAGAAGTATACAATTCCTATGGGATCACTAGAACTGAGGAAGGGTTTTCCATTCTTCAGTATAATAATAATAATATATAAATTATAAAATTTTATAAGTTCTGATGTAGTTTCTCTATGAATTGTAGTAAAACTAAAAAAAATTAATTCCACAATTTTCGGAAAGTACCTTAAACATAAAGTAGAACTTCCAGCTGGTTTGTATATTTTTAGTCGTATTTTTCCCGGGAAAAAAATTAGACTATTGCAGTGGGTCGCAGGTCGGCGGTAAACGGCGGGACAGCGTTTTCTATCCATTTCATAACCCTAGAGAACGATTCTGAAAGTTTTGGAGATGTCTGATATATATATATATATATATATATATATATATATATATATATATATATATATATATATATATATATATATATATATATATATATATATTACGATTTTACATTTTTTTTTTTTTTTTTTTTAAAGTGAAAATACGACTTTAGTGAGGGAGTTCTACTAGTCACGGAATTTTTTTCTTTTCTTATGTCTAATATTTTTACTATTCTATTCCAAATATGTTGCAAAGCCATTCATTTTTCGCTAGAAAAAATATACTAGAAAATAATAGTATTATCATTTATTAAAATAAACAATAAAATTAATCAGATTTAATCATTTAATAAAATATGTTAATAAAAGTAATGTTTTTTACTTCCTTGTACGAAGTAAAGGAAGTATTGTAATCGCGAAAATTTTCGGTTTTCAGATTTCGACGGAAATATCCATTTTGATCATCCCTGAATCCATTTTGACTAGTTTAGTATTTAGTTAGTAGTATTTCGCATAATTCAAAAACGGTGTGCCGTAGAAAGTTGAAATTTTGTATTTATGATTGTTGTAAAATCTAGTTGTGAACTTCCCTTTTTAGTCACTACTTGATCATCGGAAGTGGTACTTTACTTGAAGGTCATAATTGATTTCCATCAAAAATTGTATTAAAATACTATGCAAAACTTCTCAAATTTAGTATTTATAACTTATATATTGATCTAAATAACATACTAGATTTTGGTCTAAATTGGAAAACCGGAAGCGGTACTTTACTTGAAGGTCATATTAGACTTTCATCAAAAATTATGTTAAAATATAATGTAAAACATCTCAAATTTGGTAAATAGGACTTTTATATCGATATGAATGTATTTAATAGATTTTGGTTAAAATTAGTGAGCCGAAAAGGGTACTTTACTTGAAGGTCATAATGAGCTTACATCAAAAATTATATTCAAATTAAATACATAAATTATATGTTTCGGTAATAAAGGTTACAAACGCGATTTGGTTTCCAATCCAATTAATCATTTT
This sequence comes from Rhaphigaster nebulosa, assembly GCA_948150685.1. Taxonomy (NCBI): domain Eukaryota; kingdom Metazoa; phylum Arthropoda; class Insecta; order Hemiptera; family Pentatomidae; genus Rhaphigaster; species Rhaphigaster nebulosa. The sequence continues at coordinate 6,950,567 of OX411308.1, forward strand.
TATTACTTGTTTTAAGTGTTAAAATTGAATGTAAAATACTGGTTTTCCTCCCCATTTGTGAGATCAACAAGTCTGCTGCAGGAGAATAAGATATTACTTAAGTGGGTTTTTCCGTTTAAAATGTCGAAACTGTCGATTTCCAATGCTTTATCTCGTGATATTGACAGTTTTAATGTCGTCACGGAACACGAAGAAATATCTTGGAAACTAGTTACCTACTGAAAAAAAAACGACATTTAATAACGGAATGAGACCTCCAGAAACAAGAATGTGTCTGTGTGTGTGTCAAAATATGGATGTCGCGACGTCGAGTGTCGTTTTTAATGCAATCTTTGGAAACTAGTAACCAAATTGAGGATCACTTTTTGAGGCACCGATTTATAGTTTAATAGGCGTGCAAGGAAGTAATGTGCTGTTCACATCAGATATTTTAATAGTGTATTTCTGCCATGATTATAGCACTATAGTCTACTTTTAATCGATGCTTTAGAATCGATATGAGGAATCGAATGTCTGCCCGGGTTCAAGAAGGCAAGGTCGACTCCTACACGATTCCTAAGGCAGCTACTGTTTATTTACCCGCTACATCCATTACGTTATTAGTTCCAGAATTTCGAAAGTTAACTGTTTTGATTTACACGATACATGTATTCATTTAGAGAAACCATAATCAAGTTATTGTTATATTAACAAAGTTGTAAAGCTCTATCGAAGAACATAGTTCTCATATAATGCGTAAAAAATAAAAATAAATGAAGGGCTGTTGAAAACAGAAGAAAAAACTAACAATTTTCGAATCGCCCACTCCCTTAAGAACCAAATTGCTTCCTCGTTGGGTGTGTTCCTCACATTTGGAAACACGTGTTTAATGCCGTTCCTATGATCTCATTTTTATATTTTTTGTAATTTATTCCATCGCCTGTGTCAGTATTTTTGTTTTGGACATTTTTTTTTGTCCGCCTTTAACCAAAAAAGGTCATTGGCGTCAAGAAATAATTTATATTCAATTATAATTATATGTTTTATTCAAGAATTCAAACTGATTAGAGAATTACTCTTCATTATCTATTAATATTTCTCAAATGGTTTTTAATTGCCATAACTAATTTGTGATGAAAAACTTTATTGTAATTGTTTATTTTATTAAATGGGATTCTTATTTATTTTATAAAATTAATCAATATAGATTATGAAATTATAGAACCGTTTTAATCCCACATTTATTTTATTTTAATATTTATATTGAGAAATAATACAATCTGCCTCACTCAAGAGCAATAGGTATTAATATTGTAATATTCCGTTCATGCCATATATACAAGTGAACTAAAAAAATAAATGATAATAATAATAAATATTAATAAATAAAAAAATCAATAAATAGATAAGTAAAATAAATAAAATGACTTAAAACGAAATTATTAATAAATATGTACATCACAAATGGAAATAAATAGATAGAAAATTAAATAATTCCAAAATAAGCAAACAACCAAGATAAAGAAAATTTATATTAGTAAAAATAAAATAATCTTGAAGGCATTCATACATATATACAATATTTACTATCTGTCCAGGGAGCTCCGACCATGGTTTGCCCCCCACGTATGGGTGGAAATGCAGGGCTGCTCACCCAACCGCATCACTAGTATTGGAAGGCAATGGAGCCTGAATGTGGGCACTAGAGCCACAGTGAGTAGAGAAGCTGGTCATTGCCAGAACTCCAAGAGAATATTTTCACAAGGTCTCGGGGCCACTGCCGTTTCAACCTACGAGGAGGATTGTGGGGATGGTTGGAGCTAGATAGGGATCGTGCTAAGGGGTTAGGATGATCAGAAAGCATTTCAAAGAATATAAAATGTAATTGTCATCAAAAGGTGTTCTAAGTTTACGTACATAAGAATGGACAATAATTAAATGAGAAGAAAAAATGTTCCACTGGATTGCAAAGCAATGGAAATTCAGGGAAGATCTTGAAGAAGCACAGGAGTACCTAAATTCTCTAAATCTCTTTCCTAACATACAGTAAAATTTTCATCTAAAATTAAGTTTAACTTCGCCTTTCTTGTTTTGAACATTGTTTCTAAACATGATTTGGATGATGAATTATACACAAATAGATATTAGAAACTATTTTGCGCGAATTATAAATTAGAAAAATAAATTAATTTGTATGTATGTTTTTTAATACATGTCCTTATTAGATTATAATTGTTCATTTGTAAAAAATCTGCAATCAACAATGTAATATGAACAATTTTTCTTATAAGTGTTTTTGATCATTCAGTTTTGTTTTTCGTTGAACCTAAAAATTAACCTACTTCATTAATCCCAAACAGTTGCCTTTTATACTTTTATAATTCCTTACCCCTAAAGCATAGATGTAATTGTTTTTAGGCTGAAAAGAGTGAAAAATTGCAATCTTTCTATTCATCGAAATTTCCATATGTCGAATTTTTTTCAAAGAACCTTCATGTTCGATATATGGAGGTTCGACTGTATTCCAGTTTAACTTTCTGAAACCATAACTTTGATTTTAATACTATATATATATATCGATGTTTTCTCTCAAAATGCATAGATGTATTTATATCGATATTATTTCGATTTCAACATCGATGTTTTTACTATCGATGCTCATCCGTAATAATAATCGACGCGTTTGAATCATAGAGTGGTGATGCAAAAGCGCGGTAAAAGGCTCAATAAAATTCATCCATAAAATGATCCACTATTCCAAGGCCATTCTCAAAAATACTGATTTACATCCATGACCAAATAATGACCATTATTTTCTTAACAGTACGTGATATTATTAATTATAGATTGAAATGATTTTTTAATTTGCATATATTTATTCAAAAAACTTTTGGACTGTATAGATTTTATTTAGTCAATTCTCATAATCAGTCCCCCCCCGGACGCCCAGGCCCCAGGGATATTCCCCTCCCCCAGTTCCTCTCCCTCTGTTCTCCTCCTCCCTTCTCCTTCAGACGACCCGTCGCGACGGGTCTGATTGTCAGTAATACTTTATTTCGTTCTGGATAAGCCAGAACATCTTTAATTAATTCCTATCTTGCGTTTTAATCAGATATTTTACACAATACCTTAAAACCACATTATAATAACGCATAGTTGGTATCATATTAAAATCTATGATCAGTACTTGCTAGGCAAGTATCACTTCTAGCGAAGCCAGTATTTTTCGGAAATTTTTTTTATAAAATTTATTTTAGCCAGTGATCTAGAAATCCATTAATCCACTTTCTTCGATCAAGACAGGATTTATTTTATGGTAGGGATTCGTAGAAACTGTTATATAATTATTAAATGACTCTGAATACAGATAAATTTATAGTTTATTGTTTTATGGAATAAAAAAAATATTAAAGCTTTTATTGTTTCAAAACGTTATTAAAGCCTTTACAATAAAAAAAAAAATTCGTGAGCAGTAGAACTCCGTCAATTAAGTCGTATTTTCCCGTTAAAAAAAGATAAAAACGGAGGAAAAAATTGAGACCCACAAAAGACACTAACATACCGAAAATTACATATGAAATGAAAATTTACCGAAAATGTCATCTCCAATTTTTCCATAATCGTGCTCTAGGGGTTATGAAACGGATAGAAATCGCAGTTCCGCCGCTCACCGCCGACCTTCGACCCACTGCAATAGTCTATTTTTTTCGGGGAAAAAAACGACTAACAATTTGGATAATGCTGTAAATGCTGGAAATATAAATATTACATATGCGGAATTACTGAATAAATTGAAGAAATTATACATTATACAATTTCTATATTTCACAAATAAAAATTAATTCCTAAATTATTCCCAGTAGAGTGCGCTATAGCATTCTTTCGTTCATTTTCAGTAAAGTGAAACATTTACAGTCCTTAAAAATGTGTCTATTATTTCTACCCCATTCTGTATATACCATTCTATATATACCATTCTATATATACCATTTTCTTTTGTTTTTCTCATGTTTTAAAAAAGCATAGCTCCAATAAGTAAAATAATTTCATGGGTGGAAAAAACAGAAAAGTTCATGATAAATGATTAAAAAATTTGAAAATTTCGAAGCAGTATGGGAGTGGGAAAATTCAAAAGGGCTGCAGCATCAATTAGCTTTTATTGATTTCATGATTCCGAAAATCCAAACATTTTTACAAAATAGGTTTTATTAATTTCGTATTTATATTAAATACATTTTTTGGTTAGGTCACAATCCACTTGAGGCCAGCCCAAGTTTTCAGAGCTCTAGATTTCATATTGCGAACGTTTTGAGAAAACAGTTAATTATAAGAAAACAGTCCACAAAATGAACCGTAAAGCAGAAGTAGGTTTTTGGATCTTACATTTTTCTAACATGATTTTTTAGTATTTTTATTGATATTTTTATAGGTTCTTTTTCATATACTATTTCGCAAGGGCTCCTTTTAAAAAGTGCTTGAGAAAAACAAATATGTTTATATTATTAAAAATATCGAGTATTCAAGCATTGGGTTAAGCAAATGATGATTCTCCAGTGGATGAACGGGGGTTTATTTACTGGAGAAACCAAGTTTGTTTAATGCTCCAGTGATTGAACAGATTTTGGTGTTTTGGAACAATTAAAAAAATTATATTAAGCTAGTAATAATAAATTTTCTACAGTCAGAAATTCTTGTGAATTAATTTTGATTGTTTTTATTTTGAACAGACACTCTCAAATTCAAGTTTTTAGATTGGATACTCTACATTGTAAAAATATATAATTTTATAATTATAAAAATTATATATTATAAAATAATTATAAATAATTATTATTATATAAATAATAAATAATTATTAAATATAAATAATTATTATTATAAAATAATTATAAAAATATAATGTTCATGTTAATTATTAATTAATTTTTTAGGAAGTAAAATAATTTTATCATGGGGAGTATTTCTTGTTTATTTTTTTTTTTATGCAATCAAGCAATTTTTTGTAATGTAAAAACGTAAATAATAAAAAAAACACATACAAAAAAAAGCACACAAACTCAATATTTAATTTTTCATTTTTCAATTTATTCCTAATAAAATATTTTAATATAAAATTTAAATTTCCCCGTTGCAATATATTTTGATTTTTTCACTACCTCAATCCCTGTGTTCGTGCTGTGAAAAATGGTAGCATGAGATACGCATATACTATTAAGGAGAGTATATTTGCGATGAATGTGATGCCTAATGTAATGTAATGTAAAATACTATAACGATTTATTATTTGAAATTTTGTTCAAATTATATTGTGAAAGGTTTTTAGTCCTGTATAACTTAGTCTGCAGGTTAAGTGTTTGTCATTATTTTTTTTAAACAAGGAATAATGAGAAAAAAAAAAAAAAATTAAATGAATCAAAAATTTTGACAGAAAATTAAAATAAGTGGAAGAACTATTGAGGTAATTATGAATTGATAAAATATTTGGCACTTCTATAATTTTGTTTTTATTGAAAACCATTTTCGAATGTTAGATATTCATCTTCAGTTCTAAAAAACACAAAAATTCAGAAAGAAGCAATTCAAATTACAGTTTAATATTATTATACACATTAAATTAAATGTAATTTAAATTATTATAATAGAACATTTATGAATTTAATTAAGACAAGAAATCAAATACATGCTGGTACTCACCAAGATTTAAATGGATTATATCAATCAAAAAAGTTTATATTGCTTTGTTCTCGTACTGAACTAGCAATGGAAGAAAGGTGGAGAGTTTATAGGTAAACGGTTTAATTATCGGAGTTTTTCCAGTAATTCCGGTGAGTAATTGTTTTTTTGTTTTAGATGTGAATAAATTCAAGATTGGGCTATTGGTGATATTTATTTGATCATTTAGGCAAAAATCGTCGATTTTCAGAGACTGGGTCCAAAGTGTTCATCCACAGGGTAACAGCTCTTTTTTCATTTAAATGATCTTGCCATCATTAATCGTATTTTCCCGGAAAAAAATAGTCTATTACAGGGGATCGAAGGTCGGCGGTGAGCGGCGGGACTGCGATTTCTATCCGTTTCATAACCCCTAGAGCACGATTATGGAAGATTTGGAGATGTCTGATATATATATTTTTTTTTCCGCTACATTTGAGCACGTCCAGTTCCCTTTGAGTCAAATGTGCTGAAATTCGGTATGTAGGGCTTTCTTCCAGTCAAAACTTCGGTTTGTTTAACTGCAATTTCGTCGTTTTTTAAGTTTTGCGCATCTCTACAGCTCCTCCATATTAGTTTATACAAATGAAATTTGTATGTGAATTGAGTTGTTGTTGGGGAAGTTTCTTTTGGGGGTCTCGACTTGGTTTCTTCCTCCCCTCCCCTCCCACGGGGTTTTCGATTTTTTAATATATATATACACACACATATATATATATATATATATATATATATATATATATATATATATATATATATTTTTTTTTTGCATCGAAGGTTAGCGGAAAGTTATAATAGAAGTACGGGTAAATTTCGGTTTGTTAGGGAACTGTCTTTTCTGGGTCTCGAATTTTTTTCTTACTCCCCCGTTTTTATAATATATTATTTAAAGTTAAGATACGACTTTAGTGACGGAGTTTCACTGCTCACGGATTTTTTTTTTCTCTGTCGAGGAAAAAACAATTGTGTAGTTATCCTGTGCCAGAGCCAGGCCAAACAATTTTAAACTTAGAAATTAGCTTAAGTGTTCAATTACTAGTGCCACTAGCCTAGTTAACCGGCATATCTTTAGTCAATATCACCTTCCTATTTTCAAGGAATCAAGGTATATCTATTCCAGGACATATCAATTACTTAAGTGATATTGGGATTATTGATAATTTGTTTTGTAATATAACTAGAAGAATTAAAGATTTTATGATTTTGAAGTGGAATGGCATGTATTGATTTCATAGCAATCATTTCGTATAGATCTCTTGTCGTAATTCACAATCGATTATATGTCGTTTGTTGTGGTTTGCATAGACTCGATATCAATTATTATCGATACTAGCTCGACTACCATCGAATCGCTGCGGCGGAAAGTGCAAGGATTGTTGACTTGAGAGGCCTCCTGATAAGAATAAAGTGCTCACAGCATTATCAGTAATTCAATTTTAAAATATTTCCTACTAACTCTCTCGACGCTATCTCTATGGCACTCTTAGCCACCGCTAGAGCAGGATTCAGATTTTCGTTTCAGATCGTGCCCGTACGCCGAGCAGGTGTATACAAGAAGAACATACCACGAAGGTCCAAGAAGTAGAAGAACATACCACCAGTCGAATAAAGGTAAGTCGATTATTGGATTATCGATTGTATTAAACTGACAAGTGGATTGCACGATGTGTCCGTCGCCGATTTTGATCAAAATTTTTTGGGTGATTTTACATTGATTTGACCCATAACCTGCCGTTTCATCCAATGGGCTCTAGGAGCTGAGAAAAAAAAACATGCTGAAAATTCTTTATTTTATATATCGAGTTTGAAAAATGATATCGATATGTTTTTTCCAGCTAAACATTTATTTTTTAGAGTACATTGTAGGAAAAATATAAACATTAAAAAATAATTAGGGATTGATAAATTATTTGCCACTTCTATAAATTTATTTTATTGAAAACTAGTTTCGAATGCTATACATTCATCCTCAGTTGCATTGTCTTCTTGCATGTGGATGACTCTCGATGCTGCTCTTGAGCCATCCACCATGCAAGAAGACAATGCAACTGAGGATGAATGTATAACATTCGAAACTAGTTTTCAATAAAACAAATTTATAGAAGTGGCAAATAATTTATCGAACCCTAATTAGATTGATCCTTCTATACCATCATGCGGATGTCAACTGATAAAAAATAATTGGTTTTTGGTCAAAATAAATAAAAAAAAATGTTTAAATTATCAAGTAAACTTGGTTTATAGATTTTTTAAACCAAAAATGATGACAGATTTGGATTCAGCATATCAAAAACCATTATTATTAAAAATATCATCGAAAACAAAAAAAACTTTTTTTTCAATTCCGAGGGTGCTCATAATTTTGAAAGCCATAAAATTACGTTTGGGTTTGAAGCTCTGTATCTCGTCTTTAATTTACCCGATGTCGATGTTATTGAACTCGTTCAAAATATTGGAGTTTCTTCTTCACATACATATAAAAAGTTATTGCATTATCTTAGAAGGTCAGTGTTAAAAAAGGAGATTACCATATAAAAACAGAATTGAAGTTTTTTTCAGATAAGGTTTTTTCTAAAACACGAAGAAAAACCGCGGTTGAAGCAAATTGCGGAGTTTAATGACCTTAACCGATGTCCTAAATTGGTTTTAATCGTTTGAAGGGTTCCTGATTTATGGGGGATTATTTGAATCTTATAAGAAAAATGTAACATTCTTGATAACAAACAATGCTTTTATATTATAATACATACATGTATAACAACCTAGTCATTAAGACCATGTTTATGTGTAATATAAAAAACATTATTCGTGATCCGGAAATAGTAAAGTTTAAAGTGATCGGTAAGATATGGGTCGACAGTTTTTCAATGTGGATTCACTAAACAAAATTTTATCAAAATTGGCAGCGGACATATTAAACAGTAAATCTACGTGTTAAAATGCGATTGTTACTTAATTAAAAAATGCTTTGGTTAATTGGTTTCCATCTGGAATCAACCTGTGTGTTTAGTTATAATCTTCTCAATATTTGGCCAAGGTCACAATCCGCCCATTTTAATAGGTGGTTGTTTAGGTTAGTTCTTGAGATAAATTGAACTGTACAGTAAAACTTTGATTAACATTCGTTTATCCGTCAGTATCTGTTAAACGTCAGTTCAATAGAACCCAAAAAAGGTAGGGTTTTTAATTCATAATGTGAGCATTTCAAAGAAAAATATTAACAGAAAAATACAAACATTTTCTAGAGAGCACTATTAAATCTTAATGGTCATAAGGAATAGAGCTATGGGAGCTCTGCCAAAACTTCAAACATCCAAAGAATTCATTCGTTCCAGTCAAAACCATTGAGAAAATAGTAGACGCGCCATTCTATGTGAAAAATGACTTGCTACACAAGGCCTTGGACATCCTAACAGTTTTAGATGCTATGAAAATTTCCTCAACATACTTACAACATGAACCCCATAGCACAAAAACTTAAATTCACCACGAACCTGCACAATCCATCACCTTCGAGGCGGTGACCTACTGGCTATAAACCGGATGAGCGCAAATTTGCTTATTGCAAAAATAATTTGTAGATGGCTAATCAATTACTGCCAAACTATATAAATAAATAATAAAAGTATATTATTGGGAAAAACAATTAAATAAATAGAGAAACCTCGAGTCTCTCAAATAGCAGCAAATAACTGACTAGCCGACGCTCCTGTACTGGAAAACATAAGATCATATAAATCCTAGCCAGAGATAACACATCTTACATCAGCAGCTATAAAAAGACTGAACAAACAGACATATCACATTAGTCTTAAACAGTTTAACATATACTGACGTAAAAGGGGCGAGGTACCATTAAATATATTATTAATGAAATTGCTCGTTATTTTTTACCGAGTAAAGATATTGTTTTTTTGTTGTTTTATCTCATTAATCAATAAATTCGATTAATTAAAATTAGAAAGTAATGCTAAATATAAAATTCTCTAATGAAAATTACAGTATGAGCAAAACTTTGTTATTTATACTTAAAAATGGCCTTATATGACTGAAATATCATCTCAATAAAAAAATAAAAAACAAACAACATATTGTTTTTGGATAGTTTTAGAATACAAATGAATTATTTGTTTAAACAAAAAAAATCTGATGTAGACAACACATGACTTGTACGCCTATTAAATTATAAATCGGTGGCTCAAAAAGTGATCCCGAATTTGGTTACTAGTTTCCGAAGATTGCAGTATCTCAAAAACGACACTCGGCGTCGCGACATCCATCTATTCATACACATACTCTTGCTTATGGAGGTCTCATTCCGTTATTATATGTCATTTTCTTTTTAGTAGGTAACTAATTTCCGAGAGATTTCTCCGTGTTCCGTGACAATATTAGAACTGTCTATGTCACTAGATAAAGCATTGAAAATCCACGGTTTCGACATTTTAAGCGGAAGAACCTACTCAACTTATATCTTATTCTTCTGTCGCAGACTTGTTCAGCTCACAAATGGGGAGGGAAACAATTATTTTACACTTAAATAATTAATAAGATTGTTTAATTAGAGTGAGAAAAAAATCACGTTTATAACCTTTATCACCGAACCATATGGCCTCAGTATCTAATGTCAATATACCTATTGATGTAAGTTTATTATGACCTTCAAGTGAAGTACCCCTTTCGGATCTTCAATTTCAACCAAAATCTATTATATTATTTATTTTGATATAAAAGTCTAATTTACCAAATTTGAGATGTTTTAAATTATATTTTAATATAATTTTTGATGAAAGTCCAATATGATCTTCGAGTAAAGTATCCTTTTCGGCTCTCCAATCATAACCAAAATTTAGTAAATACATTCATATCGATACAAAAATCCTATTTACCAAATTTGAGATGTTTTTCATTGTATTTTAATAGAATTTTTTTATGGAAATCAGTACTGCCCTTCAAGTAAAGTACCACTTCCGGTAATGATGCAGTGACCCAAAAAGGAGGTTCACCACTAGATTTTACAACAATCATAAATACAAAATTTTACCTTTCTATGGCAAACCGTTTTTGAGTTATGCGAGATACGTACGAACGTACCCCCAGACGTCAAAACGAAACTTGTCAGAATGGATTCACGGATGACCAAAAAGGATATTTCCGTTGAAATCTGAAAGCCGAAAATTTTCGCGATTACAATACTTCCTCTACTGCGTACAAGGAAGTAAAAAAAATTGTGACGAATGAAATAGGCAGTGAAAATGATGAAATAATTTATGAAAGGAATTCAAATTTTCAAAGTAGGAGAAGGCTAGATAGGCTGTCGAAAACGAAAGCGCCTCGAAAATAAACTTTTCGTTTATGCTATTCTATTCTAAACATGGCTTTAGAACCGTAATATTAGTCTTAAAAATCAAACTAATCAATCACTACTGGTTTATGAATATAGTTTTGTAGAGTATCACAATAGTTTTGTAGAGTATCAAAATAGTTTTGTAGAGTATCACAATAGTTTTGTAGAGTATCATAATAGTTGTGTAGAGTATCACGATAGTTTTGTAGAGTATCACAATAGTTTTGTAGAGTATCACAATAGTTTTGTAGAGTATCACAATAGTTTTGTAGAGTATCACAATAGTTTTGTAGAGTATCACAATAGTTTTGTAGAGTATCACAATAGTTTTGTAGAGTATCACAATAGTTTTGTAGAGTATCACAATAGTTTTGTAGAGTATCACAATAGTTTTGTAGAGTATCACATTAGTTTTGTAGAGTATCACAATAGTTTTGTAGAGTATCACAATAGTTTTGTAGAGTATCACAATAGTTTTGTAGAGTATCACAATAGTTTTCTAGAGTATCACAATAGTTTTGTAGAGTATCACAATAGTTTTGTAGAGTATCACAATAGGTTTGTAGAGTATCACAATAGTTTTGTAGAGTATCACAATAGTTTTGTAGAGTATCACAATAGTTTTGTAGAGTATCACAATAGTTTTGTAGAGTATCACAATAGTTTTGTAGAGTATCATCTAAGCTATTGACTGATATATACTTAAACATCCAACCGGTCTTTCGAATCCGAACCGAACTGAGACTCAGTGTACTTATCATTGATTGGACTAATAAAGATAAACACTGCTTCTTGATTCGCTATCGCGACCAAGGATCCCTGACGCCGCAGAAATAAATCATTGCCGAACTAGTTTTGTAGAGTATCATAATAGTTGTGTAGAGTATCACAATAGTTTTGTAGAGTATCACAATAGTTTTTTAGAGTATCAGAATAGTTTTTTAGAGTATCACAATAGTTTTGGAGAGTATCACAATAGTTTTGTAGAGTATCACAATAGTTTTTTAGAGTATCACAATAGTTTTGTAGAGTATCACAATAGTTTTTTAGAGTATCACAATAGTTTTTTAGAGTATCACAATAGTTTTGTAGAGTATCACAATAGTTTTGTAGAGTATCACAATAGTTTTTTAGAGTATCACAATAGTTTTGTAGAGTATCACAATAGTTTTGTAGAGTATCACAATAGTTTTGTAGAGTATCACAATAGTTTTTTAGAGTATCACAATAGTTTTGTAGAATATCACAATAGTTTTGTAGAGTATCACAATAGTTTTGTAGAGTATTACAATAGTTTTGTAGAGTATCACAATAGTTTTGTAGAGTATCACAATAGTTTTGTAGAGTATCACAATAGTTTTTTAGAGTATCACAATAGTTTTTTAGAGTATCACAATAGTTTTTTAGAGTATCACAATAGTTTTGTAGAGTATCACAATAGTTTTTTAGAGTATCACAATAGTTTTGTAGAGTATCACAATAGTTTTTTAGAGTATCACAATAGTTTTGTAGAGTATCACAATAGTTTTTTAGAGTATCACAATAGTTTTGTAGAGTATCACAATAGTTTTTTAGAGTATCACAATAGTTTTGTAGAGTATCACAATAGTTTTGTAGAGTATCACAATAGTTTTTTAGAGTATCACAATAGTTTTTTAGAGTATCTCAATAGTTTTGTAGAGTATCACAATAGTTTTGTAGAGTATCACAATTCACTTCTGTAATATGTAGTATCAAAAACTCAAGATTTCAGATGCAGAAATATATAGAAAAATAAATAGTGAGTATATTGACAATTTGAGTCACTGTCTATATGCGTATGTAATTCCGAGGAATAATCCCAGTTACGCAATACACCTAATACAATAAGAACAAAATATCGATAAGCTTCATATTTTATACCGATTGCAATATTTTTAATGGAAGAGCATATTAACTAAATGGAGAAGAAAACTAATATTATTAACAAAATAAACAAACATACATGATATACTGGTAATAACTAAAAATAAATATATAAATATTTGCTGTGTCCACTCATACCACTTTGGGCAAAAGTCAAATGATTTGCTACACTTTTCCTTATATTAGTACCATTAAGATTTTTTTTTTTTTTTTTATATTTAATTTTGTAGAAAATAAAATTATTTTTCAAATGCGCATATAGAATATTCCGAGAACATTATGGTTTTTGAATTAAAAAAAAAAAAATAAACTAAAGAGAACCGGTTTCCATAGGAACGTACCCAGAAAACTTTAAAACAAATGTACGAAGTTCAAAACGCTGAATCTCGGCTAATACTGGTCCGATTTGGATGATTCTTTTTTTGTTTTTTTGTAAATTTAATTACATTTCGAATGATTTTGTAGTTATTTGGGACAATTTGCAGGCATTAAGGGACAAAACCTTAGATAAAAAAAAAAAAAAAAAAGAAAAATCGGTCCATCCGTTCAGACAGACCAATGATCGAAAATGCTTTTTTCGACTCCGAGGGCTTTGAAACTCATCCGTTGAAAATTCCACTTAGAAATTTTGACTCGATTACAATACTTTCGTGGCTGTAATGTCTAATACATCAAATGAATGATTTTCGAGTTATACGCAAAATAAACTATTCCTTTCTTTATAATTTTTTTCCATCTTTTTCTCGGCGATGTATCTTATATATGAATAGTTTGAAGAATTTAGGTAAGTTTGATCAAAATTATTGGAGTCGTAATTATTAATTTATTAATAATTTCCGCATAATGACTGTTGATATTTTTAGTATCTGTCTTGAAGTTAACAAAATTGTTAATGTTTTTGGTTATATATGGCCACCCCAAGTCATGCTTCAAAGAGATCAATTTGTGAGGGAGTACTTCCCTCAAAGAGATCAATTTGTGAGGGAGTACTTCCCTCAAAGAGATCAATTTGTGAGGGAGTACTTCCCTCAAAGAGATCAATTTGTGAGGGAGTACTTCTCTCAAAGAGATCAATTTGTGAGGGAGTATTTCCCTCAAAGAGATCAATTTGTGAGGGAGTACTTCCCTCAAAGAGATCAATTTGTGAGAGAGTACTTCCCTCAAAGAGATCAATTTGTGAGGGAGTACTTCCCTCAAAGAGATCAATTTGTGAGGGAGTACTTCCCTCAAAGAGATCAATTTGTCAGGGAGTACTTCCCTCAAAGAGATCAATTTGTGAGGGAGTACTTCCCTCAAAGAGATCAATTTGTGAGGGAGTACTTCCCTCAAAGAGATCAATTTGTCAGGGAGTACTTCCCTCAAAGAGATCAATTTGTGAGGGAGTACTTCCCTCAAAGAGATCAATTTGTCAGGGAGTACTTCCCTCAAAGAGATCAATTTGTGAGGGAGTACTTCCCTCAAAGAGATCAATTTGTGAGGGAGTACTTCCCTCAAAGAGATCAATTTGTGAGGGAGTACTTCCCTCAAAGAGATCAATTTGTGAGGGAGTACTTCCCTCAAAACCCCAAGCGAACATCGAGATTTATGAGTCATAGAATTTTCAATATACTTTTCGAAAATAAAACCAGTTATTTTTTCTAGAGGCCTCGTTTTATTTTTTTACAGCCCTCAAAATTTGTCAACTATTTCAGCACCGTCATGCCCAAGGAGATGATGTGTTCATCACCCACTTTTGTCCCTCTGGAAGGCCATGACCTCATAGCAGATGCCGGATATGCCCCAGGAGGGTTTGCCAAGCCCAGATTTGATCTACGGTTGATTTTAATAAATTTTCTGCCAGTCGAAGATTGGTCCGAAGGCCAAACTAGAATCAGATACCAAATCATTAAAAAAACTCTATATAAAAGCTTTTGGTTTATTATTTTCAATAATGAATCTTCGTTATCGACGGAGGAAAAAAATAATTTAAACCCTCTCAAAAGTTTCAAGATGCGTAGAATCCGTCCGACCAAAATTTGTGTCAAAAGGCAAAAATTAATAATCGAAAGGCAATTAAATTCTCTACAAAAAAAAAAAAAATTCCCGGCGCTCGTAAAACTTGGCATCCTGAGTTATCCTTTTCCATTGCTCCCTGTCCTGCGCCTCCGATCCCAATCGTAGACTCCCAGCTTCCTCGCATTGCTCTCCAGTTTATCCTTTCTTAGATCCTTCCTCCATTTCCACTAGATTCTTGGTCTTTCCTTTTCCCAACGTTTTCCTCTCACCCTCTATTCTGAACAGATATTCTGTTAGCCTACTCTCTTCAAGGAATATCTTGTGAATTGGCATATCACATATTTTTTAAATATAACTATTTGGAAATGATAAACCATTGTGTAATAATCAGCGGTGTATTAGAATATATTAGAATGATTACACCCGGCATGGAAGGATGGCTTCGCTTTTAAATTTAGGATTACTTGATTGTCTTTATACTTTTAATTTATTTTTGAAGTGACCATTTTGGTAGAAAAAATACTTGATTCAAATAATTGTTTGTCGGCCTAAAAAAATAAAAATAAAAAATAATCCACCAAATAGTTCTAATGATGATTTCACCTAAATGGCAATATTCACAGCAACCGTATTTTGCCAAGATTCTCATATCTCTATGAAGGATATCCTGGGATAAAACATAATTACATCCTTTCTTTAACGATCTTTTTAAGCCTTTGCTTTGAGATAAAACAACATAAAAAAATTAGCGCATGGCTTCTCGCGGATTGGTAGATCACATCTGTATTTACATTGATTATTGTATTTTTTTTTTTTTTTTACTTTTTTCAATATCATTTAATATATATTCTTAAATCTAGTTTCTAGCGATAAAATTGACATTCATAAGTGAATCGAAAACTGGGCAAAATGGGTAGGAAAGATCGATAAAAAATCGAGTTAATTGCCTTTTCAATTATGATTAGAGTTCTAGTGCCGTTATCTATTTCATTAAGTAACTCCACTCCTCTCACTTATCTTTATCCGATTTAAAAAAAATTATTTTCCTATTTCGAAAAACAGATATAAATAATTTTAACCAGAATATATCGTCGACGTACAACTGAAACTTGCCAAGTCAAATTTTACTGTTTCAAAATGTAGGGTTTGTATGGCTACATATTAAACATGTGTTTGGTTTTGTTTAATTTTAGTACTTAATGGGTTTTTTTATTGAAAAGTAACTCTCAAGTTTTTTTTAGTTCTGTAAGAATCCATTCATACAATATATACTAAGTGATTCAAATAAAAATAAAATAAAAAATACATACAAATAATAATATTTTAAAAAAAATATACACATAAAAATAGATAAACTAAATAATAGTAAAATAAGTAGATAACCAAGATAAATAAAATTTACATTAAGTAAAAATAAAAGAAATAATCTTGAACACATTCGTACCTATATACAATATTTACATTCTGACTAGAGAATTCCGAACCAAGCATTCACCCACCACATGTGGATGACAAAACAGAGCTCCATGAGATCCCAACGGTTCTCATCTAGCCGCGTCACGGTACCTAATGGCAATAACTGTAGTTTTTTTTTTGGCATACAGTATTATTGTTATTAATATATAACGTTAAAATTAATGACTCGGTAATTTTTAGTAATATGCCAAAGATTTATAAATTAATTTTTGTTGTTGATTATGATTCTACAAATTAATAAATAATTTAAATAATGGTTCCATTTAAGATAATTTTAGTGTTATATATATATTCTAAATATTATGTATTAAGACTGAAATGAGGACAAACTCTTTTTGTTTTTTGTTGACTAGAGAATTCCGAACCAAGCATTCACCTACCACATGTGGATGACAAAACAGAGCTCCATGAGATCCCAACGGTTCTCATCTAGCCGCGTCACGGTACCTAATGGCAATAACTGTAGTTTTTTTTTTGCCATACAGTATTATTGTTATTAATATATAACGTTAAAATTAATGACTCGGTAATTTTTAGTAATATGCCAAAGATTTATAAATTAATTTTTGTTGTTGATTATGATTCTACAAATTAATAAATAATTTAAATAATGGTTCCATTTAAGATAATTTTAGTGTTATATATATATTCTAAATATTATGTATTAAGATTGAAATGAGGACAAACTCTTTTTGTTTTTCTTAGTATTAAAAAATTTATGATAGCAATCAGGAAAAGTGCAACAATTATGCATTTATCTCTAATGTGCGTATTTCTATTTTTAATTTAGAGATAAAATTTGTTTATAACTTTTGGTTCATATATACTCAGTAATTTTTTTAATGAAATTTTCGCATTTTGTTCTTCCTAAATCTGATTTATTATTATTATTATTTTTTTTTTTTCGGTATTATGAAAATATATTAGATCTTTGGATACTTTTTAATATATAACAAAACTTTTGGTTCTTTCCTTAAGAACATCATTAAATTAAACTATTTGAAGCAAATTTCATTAATAATTTAAATTATTAATTGTTGTTGATTTTGGTGAATGCTTTTATATATAAAAATAAAGGCAGGTTGTTGCTATTTCACCAATTTTATTAATTTCGATGCAAATTTTTGGCCTACAAGCTATCTTTAGGCATCTTAAAAAAGGAATTTAAATTGCATATATATATATATATACAGTGTCAAAGTTTAAAAATAAAATATGAATAAGGAAGCCATTTCACCCAGCACTGTTTTAATCAGTAATTAACTATGCCCAATTAACTTCTAGCAATGACTAAATGTCTTTAATATGATTTCATTTTTCAGCAATTGAGAAATCCAGCATTAAAAAGTCAAATGGGTATAATTTATATTATCAATTATCTATATTATAAATGGTAAAATTCATAAATGGTGAAATAAAATACAGGAGCAGAAAAGTTGTTAACGCTATCAAACTTTAAAAATTAAATAAGAACTAGTATACCCGAGCGAGAACTCTTGCATTATATATCTTCTAATCCCTAATACATTAGAAGTATAAGGGATATTAGGGAAACATATTTATTCGTTTAAACAATATATTATTACCAAAACAGTTTATTTAACACATAGATTTGGTGAAGCTACATGGTTTGTAATGACTATGTTGAAATTCATACTTAATAAGTAATTAGCTTACCCCCCCTGGAAAATCTCTTCAATTTAGCAGTTAGCCAATTAGATTCAGCTATTCCATTTTCTATTTGTAGTATCCATATTTAAAAGTGCCCTTTAGGACATGGAAAAGAACATATAATTTCCCACTCATTAAAGGTGTTTGTAAACAGACTCAAGTTGATTTAATGTTGCCATGACAACGGCACTTAACGCAAGATGTCATAGGGCCCGTGCTGACCTATATCGTGCGCGTTATCTCAAAAACGGTAGGTTTTAAGACTTTAAAAGGCTGGACCAATATGATCTAACGGATCATATATGGTCTTGAAGCCCGCGTCAAAATCATTAAAACCCAACTTGTCCCGTCTCGATCCGCCGACTCTTAGTCGTCAAATCTTTGAAACCTCCCTGTTTTTTCATCACTTTTATTTAAGCCCTAGTATGAATTCAAGAAACAAAATTGGAATTCGTCACTTCTTTATGAAATTCCCTTTCTTTTGATACCTCATTCATCAAAATCCATCGCTCCTGAGAGCCGGAAAAGGGATCTATACTACCGTAATAATATATAGTAGTGATATGGGAGCCATTTCACCCAGCGCTATTTTAAATACTTACATTTTAAATACTATTTTAAGATGCCCAAGGATGGCTTGTGGGCCTGCCTTGACAGCCTGCATTTATTTTTAAATTATTAAATATATGACTGCAACATTTAATATGAAATACCTAACATAGCGTTAAGAACTTTTCTGCTCCAGTATTTTATTTCACCATAAGAACTTTATGAATTTTATCATTTATAATATAAATAGTTGATAACATAAATTATACCCATTTGACTTGTTAATGCTGGATTTCCAGAAAAAACCTAGTCTAAAAATGTATAATTAAAATTAAAACATATTAAAGACATTTAGTCATTGGTAAAAGTGGTTGGACATAGTGGATTACTGATTAAAATCAGTTAGGTTAATATTCGACTGATTGATCGATATAATTTATCGATGTGGGATAAATTACAATCTCAATTCTTTAGAAACATGTAAGAAATTATGTAGGGTCATGTGTCTTGCTATTAATGCAAGCAAAATTATTTGAGTTACTATTTCAAATTCAAATTGAAAATATAACATTTTTTTCTATTTTTACTTTTTTACTTCCTTGTACGAAGTAAATAAAGTATTGTAATCGCGAAAATTTTCGGTTTTCAGATTTCGACGGAAATATCCATTTTGTCCATCCCTGAATCCATTTTGACTAGTTTCGTCGTGGCGTCTGTACTTACGTTCGTACAACTCAAAAAAGGTTAGCCGTAGAAAGTTAAAATTTTGTATTCAGGATTGTTGAAAAATCTAGTTGTGACCTCCCTTTTTGATCACTGCTTGATCACCGGAAGTGGTACTTCACTTGAAAGTGATTACGGATTTTCATCAAATATTATATTAAAACTAGTATACCCGGGCGAGAACTCTCGCATAATCCCTAATACATTAGAAGTATAAGCGATATTAGGGAAACATATTTATTCGAGTAAACATTATATTACTAAAAACATTTATTTAACGCACATTTGGGACAGCTACATAGTTTGTAATGACTATGTTGAATTTACAGTACATACTTAATAAATAATTAGCTTATCCCACTGGAAAACATCTCTTCAATTTAGCAGTTAGGCAATTAGATTCAGCTATACCATTTCTATATGTAGTATTCATACTTAGCAGTGCCCTTTAGGGTTGGACATGGGAAACAATATATAATTTCCCACTCATTAAAAGTGTTTGTAAACAGACTCAAATTAATATAATGTTGCCATGACAACGGCACGTACGCAAGATGGCACGAGGCCCGTGCGGACCTATATCATGCGTTATCTCAAAAACGGTAGGTTTTTAAGCTTTAAAGCGCTGGACCAAAACGCTCCGCAGGAGCGTATTTGATCTTGATGTCCGCGTCAAAATCTTTAAAACTCAACTTAAAGACTCTCAGTCGTCAAATCTTTGAAACCTCCCGGTTTTTTCACCACTTTTATTTAAGGCCTTGCAAGATTTTAAGAAAAAAAATTGGAATTCGTCACATCTCCGTGAAATTCCCTTTCTTTTGATACCTCATTCGTCAAAATCCATCGCTCTTGAGAGCCGGAAAAGGGATCTATACTACCGTAATAATATATAGTAGTGATAGTGACTAGTATACCCGAGCGAGAACTCTCGCAATAGATATCTTCTAATCCCTAATTTCAAGTATAAGCGATATTAGGGAATCATATTTATTCGTATAAACAATATAATATTATTAAGAAAGTTTATTTAACACACATATTTGGTGAAGCTACATAGTTTGTGATGACTATGTTGAAGTTACAGTTCATACTTATTAAGTACTTAAAGCTTATCCCACTGGAAAACATCTCTTCAATTTAGCAGTTAGGCAATTGGATTCAGCTATACCGTTTTCTATATGTAGTATTTATACTTAACAGTTACCTTAAGGGTTGGACATGGAAACAAAATATAATTTCCCACTCATTAAAAGTTTTTGTAAACAGACTCAAATTGATATAAAGTTGCCATGACAACGACACGTACGCAAGATGGCATAGGGCCCGTGCGGGTCTATATCGTGCATTTTCTCAAAAACGGTAGGTTTTTAAGCTTTAAAACGCTGGACCAGTATGGTCCAAAGGACCATACATGGTCTTGATGCCCGCGTCAAAATCTCTAAAACCCAACTTATCCCGTCTCGATCCGCCGACTCTCAGTCGTCAAAGTTTTGAAACCTTCCAGTTTTTTCATCACTTTTATTTAAGCCCTAGTAAGAATTTAAGAAACAAAATCGGGATTCGTCACTTCTCTGTGAAATTCCCTTTCTTTTGATACCTCATTCATCAAAATCCATCGCTCCTGAGAGCCGGAAAAGGGATCTATACTACCGTAATAATATATAGTAGTGATAATATGGAAAACTCCTCAAATTTAGTATTTATAAGTTATATATTGATTTAAATAATATAAATTTTGGTTAACATTGGCAGACCAGAAGTGGTACTTTACTTGTAGGTCATATTAGACTTTCATCAAAAATTATATTAAAATATAATGTAAAAATTGGCGAGCCGAAAAGGTTACTAAAAGGTTACTTGAAGGTCATAATAAACTTATACAAAAAATTATATTAAAATTGAATACAGAAATCATTGTTTCGGTAATAAAGGTTACAAACGCAATTTGGTTTCCAATCCAATTAAACATTTTTATTACTTGTTTTAAGTGTTAAAATGGAGTGTAAAATACTGGATTTCCTCCCCATTTGTCAGATGAACATGTCTGCAGCAGGAGAATAAGATAAAAGTTGAGTGGGTTTTTCCGCTTAAAATGTCGAAACTGAATTTCCAATGCTTAATCAAGTGACATAGACAGTTCTAATGTTGTCAGGAACTCTTAGGAACTAGCTACCTACTGAAAGAAAACGACATATAATAACGGAACGAGACCTCCAGAAACAAGAGTATATCTGTGTGTGTGTGTCAATAGATGGATGTCGCGAGGCCGAGTGTCGTTTTTGAGATACTGCAATCTTCGGAAGCTAGTAACCAAATTGTGTATCACTTTTTGAGCCACCAATTTATAGTTTAATAGGCTTACAACGAAGCCATGTGTTGTCCACATATATTTTTAGTTGTTTATTAGTTATTTTTAGTTGGTAATTGATTAATTACCTTTTATTTCTAAAGTGTTGTTTAGCGCATGGTAATGGATATTTTGAAATATAATAGATATAAAAACAAGTCCAGTTCATTAATTTTAAACAGTTTAAAATTATTGCTAATAATTACTACTAAGGTTCGAGAAATATTAAATTGCTCAAACACTTGTATCAGCTTCAGCAATTTGTTTAGTTTCCAGAAACAGGTTTCGAACCAAGAATACAACCGCGACCATTTGGCTTCCTCATTACCGAGTGAGCAAAATAGAAAATACAAGGTAGCTTTGTATTCATGCTGATATTGAAAAAATGTATATCTTCAGAATCAAAAATTTTCACTCGCGTTTTACATTTTAGATATCCAAGGACTAATTTGGGTTTTTGTGTCTGTAGTCAAATTTACGTCGGGATGTGAATATAAAAAAAAAAAATCGGTTTAAATCGTATCGGTAGTTTTTGAATATATCCAAATATTAGCTCGACGTATCGAAAAAAATATCGATATATGGGACTTCAATATTTTTAATTTTTTTTTTTTACCTTTTAAATTATGGACTTTAGGGATGTTGAAAAAATATAGATATTTTAAAAGAAATATATCTATATTTTTGTCCGATAGTTTCAGCTCGTTATATCGTAATGTCGAGATTATAATTTGATTATCGGAAACAGATATTTTTTTCCAAAAAATAATAAAATAAACAAAAAATAAATTAAAAAATGTCTATAGTTTGATGGAATTCAGTCAATATTAATTATATTGTGATAATCTTTCTTCTAGTTTTAAATGTCTTTATGTTAAGCAACTTAATTATTTTTTCTCTAGTTTTTAGTTATGAGTCTTTTTAATAATTAATATTAAAATATGCCTACATTGATACCTTTTTAAGTAATTCGTTTAATATTGATTTTCTTCCGTCCTTATTAATTTATTTTTTTATTTTTTAACATTCTTTATTTTAAAATTTGTTTGCAACAATCCTGAATTTTATCATAAAATATTTTTTAAGAAAAAAAACAATATTTATCGAGAATCTTAAATCTAATCTATATTTATTGTTTTAGACCAATTAAAATTTTAAATTAAACGCTCAATAAATTTGATAATGTACATTAAAAAAAAAAAACAAATGGATGATTTTTAATCAAAACACTTTTAATCAATTATAAAACAACTTCAAACGCTCTAAATTATCCGATGTGTATAGGTATCAATTCGAAAAAGAAAAAAAAAAAATATGGCGTGATTTTTTAATTATCAAAATCCTAAAATATTGTGTCAGTTAGTGAAATATAATCAAACATAAGAGATATTTTATTAATTATAAAATTAGTAATTACTCGTGTAGTATGAAAAATAAAATTTAAACGTATAATAACTAGTAATAAATAGTAATAATTAGCCGAAGAGTAATATGAGATTGTCATTGATTAAACTTTACCTATGTTATTACTTATTTGGTGCACATCAAACAATGCAAAGTAATGAAGTGCATTGTCTAGTGTATTCGTATTTTTTCGGATGAAATATTTTAAGCAATACTTGTTTTAAAAAACGCTGCAAATTATTACACAATGGTTTATTATTTCCACTTAGTAATATTTCAAAAATATCTATTCTGTCCAAGTAAAAATTTAAGCAGTAGGCACCAAAGTAAAAGAAATTTGAAGCTAGTCACAAGATGATCGCCGTGAGAGTGTAAATTAAAAAAACTGTGTCAATGCAAGTAGGCTGTGATGTTGATTCTACGTATCTTGAAACGTAAAACCTCAAATTTTGAGGGGGGGGGGGTTACAAAAATGTTTTCCTTGGTCGATTTCAAAGGTCTATTATTGAAAATAATAAACCAAAAGCATTTACGGGTAGAGATTTTTTTATTTTTCGTTTTTTTTTCTTTTTTGTTATTTTAATGCCTTGTTAGTACTGAGCCCAAGACCCTCCACGGGTTGTAGTGGTACAGGTTTTAATGCCTTGTTATGCTGATTCCAAAACACCTTACATTTCCTCTCTATGTTTATAAATGGCCAAGTTATGGGTATATAAGATCTTTAATCGGCAATTATTATAGATTTTTTGTTTTTCAATATTTCTTTTTTTTTTTTTGATTCCTCGTTATGCTGATTCAAAAAAACCTTACGTTTCCTCTCTATCTTTATAAATGGCCGAGTTATGGGCTTATAACATCTCTACTCAGCCGCCCTTTTTGAAACAAACCGACGGATGGTAATGTCGAGTTCCGAGGATCATCCCTGGGGTGACCTGTGACTTTGGTACCGAATCTCAAGAAAATCGGTCCAGTAGTCTCGGAGAAAAGCCGCGTACGGCGTACGGCGGACTGGCGGGTTTTTTTTTATTCGATATTTGGATTCTACGTATCTTGAAACGTAATACCTCAAATTTTGAGGGGGGGTTACAAAAATGTTTTCCTTGGTCGATTCCAAAAGTCTATTATTGAAAATAATAAACCAAAACTAAACTTTTGAGTTAATTATTACTTTCAGATTTTTATGCGCGAAATTTTTACCAAAATATTTATTAGTGTTTTCTCCTATCAACTATATATCGCACAGTTAGAATGAAAGGGACGCAACTAAAAAAATATTTTAGAAAACCCTAGTGTGGTTTCTCTGACGTATGTCGCTGGTAGATCGCCTATTGTGTATTTTGGTTTATTTATGGGCTTGCTTCTCTTTGGAAGGGCAACAGTCCAACTATTAAAAATTCTGACGTGAGAAATTTTGAGTTGTTCTTATTTAATTCCGGATGTGCGATATTTATTATCATTTTTCCTTATATTTTTCACCAATCAAGGTTAAAGCTTTTCCTAAAAGCTTTCTAATGATGTATTCCAATGCTGTATTAAATCAAATTGAGTATGAAAAATCACATTCCATCTTTAAACAAAAAAAATTAAACGATAAACCAAACAAATATTTGCAATTTTTATTAAAAATTATATAAAGAGACTTTGATATATGTTTTGATTTAAGTTTACTTTAATTTTTTCCTTGTTATTTAAGTAGAGTAGCTACGCTAGTATTGTCTGATCATTGTGTGACGTATGAGCAGACAGAAATTCCGATTTCATTTTTTTTCGAATTATTTTGTTATTGATAACATTCATGAAGAACTTATTAGCCTGCATACTACTCAATTATTGATCTGATGTTGACAATCGATATGAGAAACACGTCCTTATCAGAGTCGAGTAACAATGTTTGCTGGGGAATATGTAATATTTGATTGATTTAAACATGAGGAAATATTAAAAATGAGGAGAACTTATAGGCCTCATTATATAACAGAAATTTCACTTCTATTCCACTAATCACTACTATATATTATTACGGAACAGTAGATACCTTTTCCGACTCTCAGGAGCGATGGATTTTGATGAGTGAGGTATCAAAAGAAAGGGAATTTCACAGAGAAGTAACGAATCCTAATTTCAATTGTTAAATTCTTACTAGGGCTTACATAAAAGTGATGAAAAAACTGGAAGGTTTCAAAATTCTGAAGGTGGCGAGTCTGTGGATCAACATTGGACGGGTAGCGTTCTAAAGATTTCGACGCGGGCAGCAAGATCATATATGTTCCATGGGAACGATTGATCCAGTGTTTTTAAACCCTAAAACCATTTTCGATAAAACGCGCGATATGGGCGAAACGGGCGATGTGGGCTCTATGTCTTCTTGCGTACGTGCCGTTGTCATGGCAAATTTACACCAGTAAAAGCAGGTTGAGACTGCATACAAAAACTTTTAAATAAGTGTGAAAAGGTTATTTTGTAAATAAAATGGTTTCTTTAGATTCCTATGAATGATGAAATACTACAAACAAAAAATGATATAGCTGAACTTATTACTTAACTGTTAAACTGAGGGGGTACTTTCCAGTAGGTCAAGCTAATTATTTATTATGTATTAACTGTTACTTCAACATAGTCATTATTAACTATGTAGTTTCACCAAATGTGTGTGTTAAATAAACTTTCTTGATAATATTATATTGTTCATACGAATAAATATATTTCCCTAATATCGCTTATATTTGGAATGTATTAGGGGTTAAAATAAGGATAGATGTAATGCGAGAGTTCTCGCTCGGGTATAGATCCCTTTTCCGGCTCTCAGGAGCGATGGATTTTGACGAATGAGGTATCAAAAGAAAGGGAATTTCACGGAGATGTGACGAATTCCAATTTTGTTTCTTAAAATCTTACAAGGGCTTAAACAAAAGTGATGAAAAAACTGGAAGGTTTCAAAACTTTAATGACAGAGAGTCGGCGAATCGAGACGGGATAAGTTGGGTTTTAAAGATTTTGACGCGGGCATCAAGATCATATACGCTCCTACGGAGCGTATTGGTCCAGCATTTTAAAGCTTAAAAACCTACCGTTTTCGAGATAGCGCAGGATATAGGTCCGCAGGGGCCCTATGCCATCTTGCATACGGGTCGTTGTCATGGCAACTTTATATCAATTTGAATTTGTATACAAAAACTTTTAATGAGTGGAAAATTGTATATTGTTTCTCATGCCCAACCCTAGCTGTTAAATATGAATACTACATATAGAAAACGGTGTAGCTGAAGCTTATCGCCTTACTGTTAAACTTAAGAGATGTTTTCCAGTGGGGTAAGCTAATTACTTATTAAATATTAACTGTAACTTCAACATAGTCATTACAAACTATGTAGTTTCACCAAATATGTATGTTAAATAAACTTTTTTGGTAATATTATATTGTTTGCACGAAGTAATATGTTTTCCTACTTCTAATGTAATAGGAATTAGAAGAAGGATTGATATCTAATGCGAGATTTCGCGCTCGGGTATACTAGTTATTAATAAATTATGATTCTAAACCACATGAACTAATAATTTCTTTTTACCTTTATGATTTGATTCATACCTAGAAAAACCAGCATATATGCTTTAACAACATTTGAACATATAATTCTGTAAAAGGCATGACAAAAGAATGACGGGGAATACCTCTTCCGGTCAGGGATTATCCCGGGCTTGATATATTGAATAGTGAAGTGTCAGAGTTTGTGAGAAAGAGAGAAAAGAAAAAAAAAACATGTAACAAACGTAAATAATAAAAATTTGTATAGATCAATAAATATATTACTCATCATAAGTAATCGAAGATTCGATATTCAAAAGAATCTAATATATATTCTAATATATATAACGAAGTAAGAAAAAATAAAAAAAAAATTTTAATGCGAATAGATTAATTACAGATCCACACTTCAAAATATTGTAGCATTTATAATGACATAAATAGTTGTCATTCTTCTGAAATTGTGACCTTTATTTTAATTTTAATTTTTGTTTCCCCTCAGTTTTCTGGAGTTACATCTGCATCCCGAAAATATCTGATATGGACAACACATGACTTCCGTAGGCCTATAAATCATAAATGGCTCAAAAAGTGATCCTGAAGTTGGTTACTAGTTTCCGAAGATTGCAGTATCTCAAAAACGACACTCGGCTTCGCGACATCCATCTATTGACACACTCACACAGACACACTCTTGTTTCTGGAGGTCTCATTCCGTTATTAAGCATCGTTTTCTTTCAGTAGGTAACTAGTTTCCAAGAGATTTCTTCGTGTTCCGTGACAGCATTAAA
Source organism: Rhaphigaster nebulosa (assembly GCA_948150685.1). Taxonomy (NCBI): domain Eukaryota; kingdom Metazoa; phylum Arthropoda; class Insecta; order Hemiptera; family Pentatomidae; genus Rhaphigaster; species Rhaphigaster nebulosa. Next base: position 6,977,989 of record OX411308.1, read on the forward strand.
ACTATCAATATCACTAGATAAAGCATTGGAAATCAACAGCTTCGACATTTTAAGCGGAAAACCCCACTTATCTTATATTTTATTCTCCTGCTGCAGACTTGTTCATCTAACAAATGGGGAGGAAAACCAGTATTTTACTATGAATTTTAACACTTAAAATAAGTAATAAAAATGTTTATTTGGATTGGAAACCAAATTGCGTTTGCAACCTTTATTACCGAACCATATGATTTCTGTATTTAATTTTAATGTAATTTTTGATGTTAGTTTATTATGGCCTTCAAATAAAGTACCCTTTTCGGCTCACCAATCTTAACCAAAATCTAGTAAATACATTTATATCGATATATGAGTCCTATTTTCCAAATTTATAATGTTTCACATAATGTTTTAATGTAATTTTTGATGAAAATCTAATATGACCTTCAAGTAAAGTACCACTTCCGGCCTGTCAATGTTAACCAAAATTTATTATATTATTTATATTAATATGTAAATCTTACGTACCCAATTTGAGAAGTTTTGCATTATTTTTAATATAATTTTTTATGAAAATCAATAATGACCTTCAATTAAAGTACCACTTCTGGTTATCATGTAGTGACCAAAAACGGAGGTTCACAACTACATTTTTCAACAATCCTAAATACAAAATTTTAACTTTCTACGGCTAACCGTTTTTGAGTTGTAAGAACGTACGTACAAACGTCACGACGAAACTAGTCAAAATGGATCCAGGGATGGTCAAAATGGATATTTCCGTTGAAATCTGAAAACCGAAAATTTTATAATACTTATTATATTATAATACTTCCTTTCTGCGTACAAGGAAGTAAAAACAACCAAGGGAATGTCGACGATTTCAATCTTCTGAACTGAAACTGAAAATTAAAATTCGTTTTGCTCTTTGGATTCGTGTAAAGTCAGTTAATCCTTACCAATTCAATTCCTTTTATGTTTTACAGTGCTACACTCTGTCTATAGTTGGCGAAATGATTAGGTATAGATAAATTATTTTCCACTTCTATAATTTTGTTTTTATTGAAAACTAGTTTCGAATGTTATAAATTTATCTTCAGTTCTAAAAACGTACAAAAAAACAAAAATAAACAATTTAAAATACAGTTTGGTATTATTATACATATTAAATTAGATGTAATATAAATTAATATTATAAAGCATTTATGAATTCTGAATTTAATTAAGACAAGAGAACTAATACATGTTGGTAGTTACCTTTTCTATTTGATTCATGGTTAATTGGACAGGGTCCAATGTCACCAACTAGTCTAGTTTGGATACCAACAATTTCCATTTCAAATTTAAATATTCAAAATTTGAATTTTTTCGTGCTAAAGTCGCTTTTTGACCCACTGTGGGAGGAGGGGACGCTCGGTTCATTATTTTCCCTCAAGAAAATAATCCTTATGCTGACAATTTCAATTTTATAGCTTAATTACATCACTTATGACTTAATAAGGCTTTTTTCTTAACTCATCATAAATATTTTTTTTGTTAATTAACCAAATATTTTCTTAGCACGCGCCCATTGGCATTGTGGGGCCATAGGCTAGTGAAAAATCCGGTCCTGGGCATTTATTATTGTTTATACAGTGTTCCGCTTGTATAATTCATTTTCGACATTTTAACTAATCTTTTATATTAGTGAACTATAATTTATTCAGTACATTCGTTACAGTGCAACGGAATAATATCAGATCTTTTATATTTTTTTTTTGTTAAAATATTTTTTACAACTTCAAGCCCTGAAGAAGACCTGCAAAGTGGATCGAAACGTCGGTTCCTATAAAATAGTTTTTACTATTTGTGAGGCACTTTTTTGACCGCCTCCCGGACTATCTCATTCCTTCACAAAAATTGTTTTTATATTACGAATCTGATTAATTTATGTTTATACTAAAATTATAATCAATTGGTTGATATTCTAGACTAGATGATTTTTAAATAGTTTTTAATATGATAGTTCCGTCTATATGCTTATCTATCATGTATGTCCAAGTGGTGAGGGTTAATCGGAGTTTTACTGCATTAATAATATGGAAATTTAAAGATACTAAACTGGAGTTCAATGGTTTTATAATATCTTGAGGGGCACGAAATTTCGCGAGATGTCGGAAAGATTATACTTGCACCCTTAGCCCAGGAGCCGCCCAGACCCTATCGGACCCCAGCCATCTCCAGGAACCCTAACTAGCTGGATCCGCCACTATCAGTCAGCATCTTCCCACAGGTTCTTGCACAATCCATCAGTCATCAGACCTCCATGTTTTATGCAGCAGCAGCGCGGAGGTAACGTTGACAACTGACCGCCATATCTGAGCCATGCAACTCTCAGCCACGACTCGGAAGTGGGTCGCAGGAGGTAAAGAGTGGCAGGAGGAAGTCCGAGGCCATAGGCCATTGTCCTCTGGAGGATGTAACGCTGCTAGGGATTTCAAAAACAAAAATCGATATTTAATAACATCGAAAGTCAAACAGCGATGTTAGCGATATATTGGTACCTAAAGACATCGACCCCTATTCATGTCTAACAACTATTTCAATTACATACTATTTTTACTTCCTTGAACGAAGTAAAGGAAGTATTGTATTCGCGAAAATTTTTGTTTCTCAGATTTCAACGGAAATATCCATTATGACCATCCCTGAATCCATTTTGACTAGTTTCGTCGTGGCGTCTGTACGTACATACGTTCGTATTTCGCATAACTCAAAAACCGTTAGCCGTAGAAAGTTGAAATTTAGTGTTTAGGATTGTTGTAAAATCTAGTTGTGAACCTGCCTTGTTGGTCACTGCTTGATCACCGGAAGTGGTACTTTACTCGAAGGTCATAATTGATTTTTATCAAAAATTATATTAAAATACTATGCAAAACTTCTCAAATTTAGTATTTATGACTTATATATTTATTTAAATAACATACTAGATTTTGGTTTAAATTGAAATACCGGAAGCGGTACTTTACTTGAAGGTCATATTAGACTTTCATCAAAAATTATATTAAAATATAATGTAAAACATCTCAAATTTCGTAAATAGAACTTTTATATCGATATGAATGCATTTAATATGTTTATGTTAAAATTGGTACTTTACTTGAAGGTCATAATAAGATTACATCAAAAATTATATTTAAATTAAATACATAAATCATATGTTTCGGTAATAAAGGTTACAAACGCAATTTGGTTTCCAATCTAATTAAACATTTTTATTACTTCTTTTAAATGTTAAAATTGAGTATAAAATACTGGTTTTCCTCCCCATTTGTGGGTATGTGTCAATAAATGGGTGTCGCGACGCCGAGTGTCGTTTTGAGATGCTGCAATCTTCGGAAACTAGTAACCAACTTCAGGATCACTTTTTGAGCCACCGATTTATAGTTTAATAGGCGTACAAGGAAGTCATGTGTTGTCCACATCAGATATTTTTATAATGCCATATGATTCATTATAATAATTACTTTTAATTTATTATTCGGCTAAATATTCTTGAAATCATAGCCGTTTCTTCTACTACACTAAAATATACTTGGTTTTATTCGCACTCGGCTTGTATCGGCATTCCATGTTCAGTGGAATCGATGTAATCTTGCCCCACTCTTCAACTAGACGTGATATTACTAAATTTTTACCGTTATTTGAATTGTTTTTTCAGCCAAATTATTAATCAGATTGAGGACACCTAGCTTTACAACCGTGTAGAATGGAAGAGTGTAATTGCAGATAAAATATAAAATGGCATCATTTATCCTCCTTCATCGTTTGCTTTCCTCTTCAATTATAGCGATATTTTGAAAGCTGCTCCTTATGCCAGAAGGAGGCTATTGATCAAAGGAAAATTTTCGCTTTGCTTCAAATTTTGATGTGCTATATAGACTGCTGTATATAGGCTGCTATATACTGCATATATACTGCTATATAGACTGCTATATGGTACTATATGGCAGTGCAGAAATACCTCTATTCTGATGTAGACGAAAAAACATGGGTAGAGAGGGTATTAAGATGAGACGTAGGCTCGTGGTGATTCCAGAATTCCGAAAGATTTTATGACAATGCATATTTATACCTAGAATTTTAACTATCCCTCGATGGAGAAATACCCGAAACGTTAGCTGTAAAGATGTAAAGAAAATTCGAATAAAAGAACAAAGATACAGGAAGAAATTACTTCACAAAAATAAGTTAAAATAAAAGTAATGTAATAAAAAATGATCAATAAAAAAATGATCAATGATGATTGTTCAATAAAAAATGATCTCAAAATTATACTTACTATACTTGTCCTGAACTCCTAATGATATTGATACATAATACTTATTGATACGGTTTGTGCGAACTTTTCGCGCAGGTCAGCTTCAATAGAATATAGCAGATCAATATATCTTTGTAAAATATCGATACCATTGATATATCGGATGTTAAGATATCGATAGAAAATATTAGTTTTCCAAATCCGATATATCGATATTTTGATATATCGCGTTTCGATTGGAAAGTGGAAAGTCATATGATTGGACATTTCTGAAGCAGTTTTTTTTATAATTTTAACTAATCAATTAATATGTAAGAATGTGATTTATCAAATATCTGATGTGGACAATACATGACTTCCTTGTACGCCTATTAAATTACAAATCGGTGGCTCAAAAAGTGATCCTCAATTTGGTTACTAGTTTCCGAACATTGCAGTAAAAACAACACTCGGTGTCGCGATATCCATATATTGTCACAAACACACACACACAAGTTCTGGAGGTCTCATTCCGTTATTATATGCCGTTTTCTTTCAGTGAGTAACAAGTTTCCAAGAGATTTCTTCGTGTTCCGTGACATTAGAACTGTCAATGTCACTAGATAAAATATTGGAAATTGACGGTTTCCATATTTTAAGCGGAAAAACCACTTAACTTATATCTTATTCTCCTGCTGCAGACTTGTTCATCTCACAAATGGAGAAGAAAACCAGTATTTTACTCTCAATTTTAACACTTAAAACGATTAATAAAAATTTAATTTGGAGTGGAAACAAATTATTACCGAACCATATGATTTCTGTATTTAATTTTAATATAATTTTTGATGTAAGTTTATTATGACCTTCAAGTAAAGTACCCTTCAAGTAAAGGCTCACCAATTTCAACGAAATCTAGTAAATGCATTTATATAAAAGTTCTATTTACCAAATTTGAGTTGTTTTACATTATAATTTAATATAATTTTTGATGATAGTCTAATACGGCCTTCAAGTAAAGTACCACTTCCGGTTTTCCAATTTAAACCAAAATGTAGTAAGTTAGTTAAGTAAATACATAAGTTATAAATACTAAATTTTAGAAGTTTTACTTAATATTTTGATATAAGTTTTGATGGAAATCAATTATGACCTTAAAGTAAAGTACCCCTTTCTGTGATCATACAGTGATCAAAAATGGAGGTTCACAAGTAGATTTTACAATAATCCAAAGTACAAAATTTGAACTTTCTACGGCTAACCGTTTTTGAGTTATACGAGATACGCACGTACGAACGAACGTACTAACGTACGCACATACATCTCGACGAAAACTGTCGAAATGGATTCAAGGATGGTCAAAATGGATATTTTCGTTGAAATCTGAAAACCGAAAATTTTCGCGATTACAATACTTCCTTTACTGCGTATAAAGAAGTAAAAATAATTATAAAAATAAAAATGAGGGATATAATGTTACAAGCGAAATTCCCAAAAGATATATAACAAAGAAAAATTTTGGCCTAATCAATCATTTCAATAAGATCGGAATTCATGTTTTCTTGCTAATTGTTTTCTCGGTTTTAATTATAAACGAATTATAAATTGAATGTTGAATAATTTGGTTGTCATTGAAGGTGTTTTACGATATGAGGTGAGTAATGATTTTCCTTTTTTATTTCTTGAAAATTTTAACTGCCATAAAAATCAATGATATTTTATTTTTGTGATTATTGAAGACAGTAATTTGATCAGTGATTATAATGTCTCCGAACATGTCGAAATCCTATCGAATATTACTAACAAATTTTTTCTCTATCTAAGATTCGGTTACTGATTATTTGAAATTCCAAACCCCAGCTCTCATAATGAAATGCCTAAGTAAACAAGCCATGGAACTCGGCTGACATAACCCATAAGGACACTGACTCTTGGAAACAATAGCTGATAAGATCGGTGAGGAAGGGAAAAACCGCAGGATAAGGAAAGGATCATTAATTATATTTGGGGGAGGGGGGAGAAGGTAGGGTATATTAAGGACTAATGATGGACAGCGACACTGTAAGGAGTGGCCAACCTACGCCTCTTCATAAATTTAGTTTATTTATTTCCCTGTAGGGTTTGTAATTGTTATCTAAAAATAAAAAAAGTTAGCATTTGATTTCATAACATAAAACAAATTTATAAACAAAATATTAGATTAAATTACCAGAATAAATTACAATTGACCAAAGAAATTATAAAACTCCCCAAGCCCACCCAGTAAATTTTACAGAAATGAGAAAACTACACATCCTCCGATTTGTCATAAATATTGCCATGTTGACAGAAACATCTTCTACATCATTAAAATGCTTCTTACCCTAAATATTCATGTGGCTAACAAAACTTGGATCGAACACTTACGGACTTAGTAGTTTATTTATTTTCAAAGTTAATACATGATGAAAAACGTTTCAAATTATTACACAATGGTTTATTATTTCCACTTATATTTCAAAAATATCTATTCTGTCCAAGTAAAAAAAAAATTAAGCAGTAGGCACCAAAGGGAAAGAAATTTGAAGGTTTTCACAAGATGATCGAAGTGAGAGTACCGAACTGAGAATATTAACAAAAAATTGTGTCAATGCAAGTAGGCTGCGAAGCCAAAGGGAGAGCAGAAATAATCCAAGGAAGAATAAAGCAGAGAAATACGAAGAAGTCAGAAGGGCAAAGACCACGATGACCAGCCGCGCCGGAGAATTAGTCTACGAAGTTCATTACGCTATATCTCAGCTTAAACTGGTCCGATTTAAATGATTTTTTTTCTTTTGTACGGCATTTCATCAGCTTTCGTTTGAATACAATAAAAGCACCAAAGATTTGCGGACGGATTTTTTTTTTTTATTCGATATTTGTATTCTTCGTCTCGGGGAACGTAAAACCTCAAATTTTGAGGGGGGTTACAAAAAAAATTTTCTTTGGTCGATTCCAAAGGTCTATTATTGAAAATAATAAACCAAAAGCATTTACAGATAGAGATTTTTTTATTTATTATTTTTTTAATGTCTCGTTATGCTGATTCCAAAACATCTTACATTTCTCCTCTATCTTTATAAATGGCCGAGTTATGGGCATATAAGATCATTAATAGGCAATTTTATAGATTTTTTTTTTAATGTCTTGTTATGCTGATTTCAAAACACCTTACATTTTTCCTCTCTATCTTTATAAATGACCGAGTTATGGGTTTATAAGATCTCTAATCGGCCGCCATTTTGAAACAAACAGACGGATGGTAATGTCGAGTTCTGTTATGTCAAAATTATGGATATAAAAGAACAAACACACATAATTGATAACTGAACACTTTATTTAGAACACTCATAACATAGAACAGGTTATACAGAATCATATGGTTATCATCAAGTGTAATCGAGAGCGTGCCGCTAATCGATTGTGGCTATGACAGTCTCCCCCGCTTGATTAGCTTCCCTTGCGTTGAGGTCAGAAGAGCGCGTAGTCCTGTAGCCAAGATGGAGGCTTCTTTAAACGCTGAGATTTACGCAGAGATGGTTCTGGGACTGGATCCGGAGTCTGATGTGGGTTCAAACCCTCAGGTGTCTGAGCCCTTCCTGGGGAAATGGTCGGCGATGTCACAGGCCTCATAGGGGATGTCTCTGGGAATCTCTGAAGAGCTAGTCCGGGTACAAGCATTCGCGAAGATTGCTGACATGGAACTTCCTCCGGCGGCCCCAGAACGCTTCGGTTATACACCACCCCCCCGATTTGTCTGGAAACTGTTTTCTGAGTCTGAGTTATCCCTTTGGGGCTCGGGTCCGCAATGTCTTGAGGTAGCGGTAGTATCCGGGAAGCTCTCAGTTGGTCTATATGCCTCTTCAATCTATATCCATTGTCTAGCTCAATAATGTAATGAAGTTTGCCAAGCTTCTGTACTACTGAGCCAAACTTCCATTCATCGTGGGTTGGAGTGTACCATCGTGCTTGAACCCTTTCTCCCGCGCTTAATTGCCGTACCTTTAGGTGTGTTTCGAGTTTTTGAAGCATCTTTAGGTGGCCTTAGGGCATCTAAACTGATTCTAAGGTTTCGTCCTAGATACATCTCTGCCGGAGTCAGGTTGTTAGCTTGCGGTGTCGTTCTGTACCTATAGACGATTTCAAGAATTCTGGATTTCAATGAATCTCCCGAAGATTTCATTGCTTTGAGTTTCTTCTTTAGTGTTTGGACGTGCCTTTCTGCTAAGCCATTGGTTGATGGATGCCCGGGGGCTATCAATTTTTGGTTAATTCCGTATTTAGAGCAGAATTTTTTGAATGTTTGACTGGTGAATATTGTGGCGTTGTCAGAAACTAAAATTTCAGGTAGTCCATGAAAACTAAATATATCTTGTAGAAGATTAATGGTCGACTCTGACGACGGAACGTGTCTAGAAATTCTAACTTCAGGCCATTTTGATTTTGCATCTACTAACACAAGGCAATAGTGACCTTCGATCGGTCCAGCGTAGTCGATGTGAACACGTTGAAAATTTATGGTTGGTTCCTCCCAGTGATGTACAGGTACTTTAGCTGGATTGTTTTTCACTTGAGCACAGTCGACACAGGATTTTACTAAGGATTCTATGTCTTTATCCAACGTTTTCCACCAACAGTAGCGTCGTGCCAGCTGTTTCATTTTGATAATTCCGATGTGCGTCTTATGGAGTTCTATTAAAACTTCTTGTTGAAGGGATTTCGGAATGATAACCCGGTTACTTATAAACAGGACGTTATTTTCGATGGAATAGTCTGGATTGACAATTTTCCCTGACTGTAAGTCTGATCTGAGAGAGTTTAATTCTGGGTCTTGGGACGTTTCACATACTAAACTGTCATAATTGAGCTCTGATGTTGAAATCTGATTAATCGTTTGGTCTACTATATCACGGAGCTCCTCGCCTATCAACATGTCAGTGCTTCGGGATTAAATCTCTAGGGGGGCTCTTAAAAGACAGTCAGCGTGTGGCACGTCTTCAGCTTTCCTATGTTCAATTGTATAATTAAAGCCTTGAAGAAAAATGGCATATCTGAGGAGACGAGAGCTCGTCATTTGAGGTAGTTTGGCATCATGACTAAATATTCTTGTCAGAGGTTTGTTGTCGCTAATCAGTGTGAATTGCCGACCAAACAAGAAATTATAAAACCTACTGATGGTAAAAACGATGGCGAGGGCCTCTCTGTCCAGTTGACTGCAATTTTGTTCGGCCTTTGTAAGGGCTCTTGAAACAAATGCGACAGGCCGTTCGAGTTCGTTTACAATATGAGACAGAACGCCTGCGATACCTGATGGGATGGCATCACAGGTCACTGTCACTGGAAGGTCTGGGTTGAAAGGCATAAACACCTGATAACTAGCAACTTCCTCTTTGAGTTTAATGAAGGCTTTCTCACAAGCTGCTGACCACATGAAATGTCTGTTCTTCGTTAGAATTTCTCTGAGTGCATGGGTTATTGTTGAAATGTTAGGTATGAATTTAGAATAGCGTAACCATTCCGAGGAAACGACGGAGTTCATCTAAATCCTTTGGTCTGGGGATTTTTTGGATTGCTTGTACTTTTTTTGGACTTTTCGATATGCTGTTCTTTTTAAGGACATAACCTAAATATGTAACTTCTTTTTTGAAAAATTGGCATTTCTTTTTATTTACATGAATATTAAATTCCCTTAATCGATTAAGAAGGCCTATCAACCTGTTATAACATTCCTGGAGGGATGAGCCGTAGACTGTCAGATCATCAAAATACTCCGTTACTCCGGGAAGACCGGCTAGTACTTGGGCCAGGAATTTGTGGAATTCCGATGGTGCGGTTTTCACCCCAAAAGAGAGTCGGTTAACCTTGTATGTTCATCTATGAGTTGATATTGTCTGAAGTAGTGCGCTATCTTCGTCTACATTCACGTGCAAGTATGCCTTATATAAGTCTAGAGTGCAGAAATATTCAGCATCCCGAAGTTCGTTGAGTACTTCTTCAATTTTTGGGATTGGATAATGAAAATCTTTCAGCTGAGGGTTGATTGTGTTTTTATAGTCGACGCAAATCCGAACATTTCCGTCCGGTTTAGGGATAACGACTAGTGGTGAGCCCCAGTCGCTGTAGTTGATTTTTGTGATGATCCCACTTCTCTCTAGATCATCCAACTCCTTTTCTACTTTGTCGCGGAGAGCGAACGGGACAGGTCTGGATTTTAGAAATATTGGTTTTGATCCTTCTTTGATGTGTAGGCCGCAGATGATATTGGGAATGGTTCCAACCCTTGATTCAAAAAGGTCCGAATATTTTTTTATTATTTCTTCCGTTATCTCGTTTGAGCTGAGTGCGTTCACTGAAGTGTTCAACTGTTTATCTAGTTGTTGTAATTCGATTCCGAATTTTCGTATCCACGCTCTTCCAAGTAGGGGTGAATGCCTATTAGGAACAATATAAAGAGTTTCTATAGATTTTAACCCATTGTATTCTACTAGAAGTTCCGTAACTCCAATCGGCTTGAATACTTCGTTTGTGTATGACCGAAATTGTACCTGCGAAGGTTTTATGATAGATTTTATGTTAAGACTTCGAAAATCCGAGATCGGTTGGAGGGTCAGTCCTGCACCTGAATCTACTTCAAATTTTTGTTTTTTTCCAGTAAGGAAAAGGTCAACGTAATATTTCTCGGAGCTATTTTGGCAATTCGAAGTGTTTATGTCCACGATTTTATTCAGTTCAAATTGATAGGCTAGGTCCCCTGATTCTGAATTTTCATTTGATTCATTATCTATAAGTTGAACACTTTGAAGAAGTGTTCTAATACAGACTTTCTTAACGTGTCCCGTTCGTTGACAAGCCGAGCATTTTATAGTTCGACGATCAATGCGATAATTCCCTGATTTGTGGTTATTTTTACCGCATCGAAGGCACAATTTATTTATTCCCAACTTTTTCAAGTTTACTCTTGAGGTCCGTCTTGTCTCAGGAGAATTTTGTCTAGTTGTACGCTGGCTATGCTTATTTTTAGGAGACACTGAAGAAATCCTATTGAATTCTCCAGAAATTGGAGGCGTATGTACTCTTGAAATATGTTTCGAGTCTAATTTTGAAGCTTCTAAAGCTAAAGCTTTATCAACAAGCTGAGAAAATGACAATTCTGGAGACATTAAGAGTTGTTCTCGGATACTATTGTCTTGAATGCCTCTTATAAATTGAGATGCAAGAAAAATATCAGCTATGGATATTTTACAAGTACAATTAAAATCACATTTCGCTACGTACTCGCGAAGGGATAAAACATATTCAGTCAGAGTTTGATTTTCACTTTGAGTACAGGATAGAAATCTATGACGCTCCACCATAATATTCTTTTTAGGATTCAAATGGCTTATAAGATGATCACAAATTTCTATAAATGACAATTCAGTTGGTTTTTTTTGGTGCCGAAAGTGTTGAAAGAAGTGTGTAGTTGTTGGGACCAATACTATTGAGTAGAAGCGAACAGGCTATTTCAGGTGTTTTTCTATCCCTTTGATTTTGAGATAATTTTTAAAACGTTCTAAATATTGTTGTACATTTTCAGTTTTGGAATTGAAAACCTCGAAAGGAGTGACTGAAATGGGGTTTTGTTGCTTACCTTCATGAAATTGAAGCATCGTTTTAATAATGTTTTCGTTGCTAGCTGTCATTGCAGCGATGAGAGCCGAAAATTGGTCCTTGTCCATGGTTTTACCTCGTCGCCAACTCTGTTATGTCAAAATTATGATTTAATAGAACAAACACATATAATTGATAACTGAACACTTTATTTAGAACACTCATAACATAGAACAGGTTATACAGAATCATATGGTATTCATCAAGTGTAATCGAGAGCGTGCCGCTAATCGATTGTGGCTATGACAAGTTCCGAGAATCATTCTGGGGTGATCTGTGACATTGGTACCGAATCTCAAGAAAATCGGTCCTGTAGTCTCGGAGAAAAGCTGCGGACGGCGTACGTCGGACGGACGGATTTTTTTGTCGATATTTGGATTCTACGTATCTTGAAACGTAAAACCTCAAATTTTGAGGGGGGGTCCAATTGTTGGCATACGCCGACGATGTAGACATTGTGGGACGCTCTTTCCAGTCAGTGAGTGAGGCATTTATAGCTCTGGCGAAATCAGCCAGTAAACTTGGACTACAGGTGAATGAGTCCAAAACTAAGTACATGGTTACAGAAGAGGTTCCGAAGCCAGGTGAGATGGTGACCATAGGACAGAATAAGTTTGAAAAGGTCTCTGAGTTTAAATGCCTGGGATCTCTAGTGACACAAGACAACAGCCCCGATGTAGAGATCAGAAAGAGGATTGCCTCAGCTAATAGATGTTACTTTGGTCTAGCTAGGCAGCTCAACAAGAGAATACTCTCAAGAAAGACTAAACTCCACCTCTACTCTACTCCACCTTAGTACGCCCCGTACTCCTGTATGGATAAAAATGTTGGGCAGCATCCAAGGTAGCTGAAAAAGAACTAATGATTTTTGAGAGAAAAGTTCTTCGACGAATTTTCGGAGGCGTAAAAGTTGGAGAAGAATGGAGATGCCGGTCAAATCGGGAACTGTACACAGCCTTTGGAGAGGCTGAAATTGTTAGAACAATGAAATTAAGACGGCTGAGGTACGCAGGGCATATTGCCAGAATGGCTGATGGGGAAATGCCAAGGCTATTGCTGACCCAGCCAATCCATGGAACAAGGAGGAGAGGAAGGCCAAAGCTGAGGTGGTCGGATGGTGTCTCTACAGATGCTAGATACATGCTAGGAGGGAGGTACTGGATCGCGACTGCACGGGACCGTGACGATTGGAGGAAACGGTTGGAGGAGGCCAAGAACTGTCACCGGGTTGTAGAGCCGTAAAAAAAAAAAAAAAAAAAAAAAAAAAAAAACAGAGTTCTGGGCATATAAGATCTTTAATTGGCAATTTTAGATTTTTTTGTTTTGTTTTTTAAATGCCTTGCTATGCTGATCCAATGGTAATGTCGAGTTCCGAGAATCATCCTGGGGTGACCTTTGACATTGGTACCGAATTTCAAGAAAATCGGTCCAGCAGTCTCGGAGAAAAGCCGCGGACGGTGAACAGCGTACGGCGGACGGGCGGATTTTCTTTTATTCCATATTTGGATTCTAAGTGTCTAGAAACATAAAATCTCAAATTTTGAGGGGGTTGCAAACATTTTTTATTTGGTCGATTCCAAAGGTCTGTTATTGAAAATAATAAACCAAAACAAATAATACGTTTAATTAATCCTTAATTTCATCATGTATCGATTATTTACATATTACGTATACATAACTGAGAAAATAATTATGGTCTAACTATAATGTCTTTAAAACAAACATAAATTAAGCAAAACACCTTGCTCGAACTCAAGCGTTTATTTTGCTCACAAACAATACAAAAAAGTCCATAACCAAAACCTAATCAGAACATGCGTCTCCCCCGCGTCCCCGTAGGTAACCAATCGATACATTCAAATCGATATCGCCTATACCACACTAGCAAATGGGTAGAAAAACCAGTATTTTAATCTCAATTTTAACACTAAAAACAAGTAATAAAAATGTCTAATTAGAGTTGAAAAAAAAAATCGCGTTTGTAACCATTTTTACTAAACCATATGATCTCTGTATTTAATTAATTAAGTGACCAAAAAGGTAGGATTACATTTAGATTTTACTATAATCCTAAATGCAAAAGTTTAACTTTCTACGCCTAACCCTTTTTGAGCTATGCGAGATATGTACGAACGAGCGTACGTACAGACGTCACGAAGAAACTTGTCAAAATGGATTCATGGATAGTCAAAATGGATATTTCCGTTGAAATCTGAAAACTGAAAATTTTCGCGATTAGAATACTTCCTTTACTATGTACAAGGAAGTAAAAAGAAGAAAATAATCGATTCATTGAAATATAAATAACAAGATATAACACTGCTACAACGTTAACATTGCCTACTACTGCAGCCTAATTTCCTGAGGAACACATGCATTCAATTTGGAAAATCCTTTTTCTTTTCCTTTTTCTTTTCTATTCCTTTTTCTTTTCTTTTTCTCCTTTTTCATGTGTATTACTTCAGTTTGGTGAGAAACGAAACACTGGCATTCGGTGCTTAGATATTAAATCTGATTCACCCATTGCTTTAATACTCTTACACGAATTTCGTTCTTGTAATAGGCTTCTGCCTATACTGAATTAATTTACGTACTGTTAAGATGCGTTTGGAAAGCGAGAATTCTCCTTTGGCTGCTTACTTCTACCAATTTTGAAATGGCGCCTCCAGAGTAGTGGAATATGATGGATTGAGTTCACTTATGTTGAAACTTTCAGTTCCGATAAGATTGTGGTGATAAAACATGGAGCTTTTATATGTCATATAATTTTAAAAAAATCACTGAAAGTATAAAGGGTAATGCAACCAAAAAACATTGCCCAATTTTAATTTTGTGCTTTCTCGACAATTCCTGTATAATTCAACTCCTCAAATTCATTTGTTCAATTCCTGTATAAATTCATTTCAATCTGTTTATTTTTTTAAAAGATCTATGAAAACAAATTTATTTTAATTTCTAACGACCGAGTAAACTGATCTTGAAAAGTACTTTTACACTGGTTATCATCCTTCCTCTACAATTTGAGAAGAATATAAAAAATATCTGATGTGGACAACACATGACTTCCTTGTACTCCTATTAAACTATAAATCGATGCCTCAAAAAGTGATCCTCAATTTGGTTACTAATTTCCGAAAATTGCAATATCTCGAAAACGAAATTCGGCGTCGGGACACCCATCTATTGACACATACTCTTGTTTCTGGAGGTTTCATTCCGTTATTAAATGTCGTTTTTTTTTTCAGTAGGTAACTAGTTTCCAAGAGATTTCTTCGTGTTCCGTGACAACATTAAAACTGTCAATATCACTAGATAAAGCATTAGAAATCGAGTTTCGACATTTTAAGCGGAAGAACCCACTTAACTTATATCTTATTCTCCTGCTACAGACTTGTTCATCGCACAAATGGGGAGGAAAACCAGTATTATATGCCCAATATTAACACTTAAAATAAGTAATAAAAATGTTTAATTAGAGTATAAACAAAATCGCGTTGGTAACCTTTATTACCGAAACATATGATTTCTCCATTTAATTTTAATATAATTTTTGATGTAAGTTTATTATGACCTTCAAGTAAAGTACCCTTTTCGGCTCACCAATTTTAATCAAAATCTAGAAAATACATTCATATTGATATAAAAATCCTATTTACTAAATTTTAAATGTTTTACATTATATTTTAATATAATTTTTGATGAAAGTCTAATATGACCTTCAAATAAAGTACCTCTTCCGGTTTTCCAATTTGGACCAAAATCTAGTATGTTATTTAAATCAATATATAAGTTATAAATACTAAATTTGAGAAGTTTTGCATAGTATTTTAATATAATTTTTGATGGAAATCAATTGTGACCTTCAAGTAAAGTACCACTTCCGATGATCAAGCAATGACCAAAAAGGGAGGTCACAACTAGCTTTTACAACAATCCTAAATACAAAATTTCAACTTTCTACGGCAAACCGTTTTTGAGTTATGCGAAATACGAACGTACGAACGTACGTACAGACGCCACGACGAAACTAGTCAAAATGGATTCAGGGATGGTCAAAATGGATATTTCCGTCGAAATCTGAAAACCGAAAATTTTCGCGATTACAATACTTCCTTTACTTCGTACAAGGAAGTAAAAACAGACAAAAAAAATTGTTTTAATAATTAATCCTATTATAAAAGTTTCAGGAAATAGTATTCATTAACATTTACATAGCAATGTTCAATAAGATGTAAAACATTCAGTTATTCATGTTTGAAAATCCATGAATGCATAACCAAAAATATCTGATTATGATTTGAGTACAATGTATATTGTTCTTACAGAAAGTGTGAAAAAGGTATTTATGTTAATAATGTGAATAATTTATACGTTACATTATCAAAAACAGAGAAATTCTAGGAATAGATAATTTAAAATTGCTCCCAAAATAATTTGTTATAATTCATCAAAACTCAACAACTAGTTTCTACGAAATAGTCAATTTTATTATTTTACCTGTGATTTTTCCTGGTTACACTTCAACCTGTGGTACATTGTATTTTTTTTATATCTGATAATTCTCTGACATCTTTTTTTTTTTTTAGAATATTCTTGGAAATATCTAGACTCAATAAGGAATTTCTAATTTTATGATAGGAAAAGATAAAATGTAATGCGATTGTGATTTATTTAAAAAAATGGAACAATCTGTCACTCTTAATTATTTGTTCATTTTTACAATCAATTAATAATTAATTAATCATCAGACTTTTACTACAAATAACAGAGGTCATTATGAAAGAAATCACTAATATAATTAGCATTAAATTTTTATATATAATTAAAATTTATACAGAATTTTTAATAGAAATATTTCCTTCTCTCTAGTTTTCGAATTAGATTTGTTTAATCATGTAATAAATATTTTCCTACTGTACCTTTAAAATTATCGATACATCAGATAAATGCATCTAATTGAGTAAGGTGGCCCTAATTTTAATTATTGAATATGATGTATTATTATTACTGCCTTCTCTTTATCAACTATATAAGTTCATTTTATAATGCTTTATTTTTTTCATAATGAAAATTAAAATTTTGCTACTTAGCCAGACTTATTTTACTTATGATTAAGAACTAACTTCAAGCACTATAAAAATTGTACCGAAACTATATCTTATATTATTTTAGTATCAAATCCTCTGATTCATTACATACATTTATATTCTTCTATAATTTACCATAAGTAATTCAAGGAAATGGATGCCATTTACATGCCCAGTTAATCTGTTATTTCTTTGGGCACACATATTTTAAAAAACTTTTATATTATCGGTCGATTGCCATGAGAAATTGGTTAGTTTTTCCATGTCTTGAATCATTTATTCATTCTATGACTATTGAACATTTGTAAATTTAAACTCATTCAACTCAGCTTTAAGTACACATAATACAAAATTATTCCAAAATTTTAAAAACATTTTGTACTAAATTATGCATGAGATGCTTGTGTGTATGGTGGGAAACTAACTGGTATCATTGCCATATTTAAAGGCTTTACAGATTCAATATCTGCTAGAAAATAAATGGAATTTTTAATTATTTTTTATATATATTTGTTATTAACTCGATAAAAAAGTGTATTTTAAATTGTTATCCGAATATTGATTTCTACAGGTTATTATCTGTCATAATAAATAAGTTTATTATTGCATGTCAACTGTAATTTATTCAGTCAGAGACTAAGCTCATTATTTCTGAAAATAATGATTTCAGCAACAGCTAAGACTAGAATTCAAAATGTCTTTCCACTGAAAGGGACATAAACTTCAATTTTTGGATTTATAAAACAAGAATAAAACATAATTAAAATAAAAACATAAATAAATAACTTTTTTGTGTGTGTATTGATGGTTGACCGTATGGTAAATAAAGAAGGAGATGGTCTGGGTAATGGTAAAGAATAAAATAAAATATTTACCACTATTTTATTTTATTCTTGGTTGCCATCGATACCATCTCCTTCTTGATTTACCTGAGTCCTCTGATTATTTCTCTGAGGTTTAGCCCTGACGAAGACCAAAAATATCGTTCGAAACGCCAACATTAATAGTTGCTATTTTTTTACTCTTCTAAATGAGTTCAAAATCTCACTTTCAAGTTTTCATAAGTATATATAAGAATTTTAAAATTATAAGGATGCTAAATTGCCTTATGGTATAGCATTCTAATAAGTTATAAAAACCTTTCGTCTCAGTTAGCTGAGCTATGTATCAACAATTTAAAATTATTAGATTTCAGAAAATTATTGTTTGAACTATTCAAATAGCTCACTCATTAGAGCAGAATTATAAGAAATGGAGAACTATTATGAACAAATAAGATTCTTCTTATGTAAATATGGAGTAATGAGATAATAATGTTACATATATTGATGTGAAAGTGGCTGATACAGATAACTTGAAAATGGGCAAGATAAGCCGAAACATTATAAATAGTTGAATACAATTTATGAAGAATATAAGAGATAATAATTTCATGAAATATAATAATTTTAAAATACCACTATTTTATTTTATCCCTGATCGCCAACCGGACAATCTCCTTCTTGATATATGAATATCAATCAATAAATAAATGAAAATAATTTTGTTTACATTATTAAACATTGCTGTAAGTTGCTCCATTTCAACAAGAGTTTTGCCTCTATTCCTCTATCCTTCCTGGCAGCTTATCTTCATCTGTCTGACAAACATTCCTCTTTGATCATTTAATTTTGTATGGAGCCATTTCTTATTTTTCCTGTTGCTCTGTTTATATTTCATATCAGCACCAGTGATTCGACGGACATGCCTGCCCAGTATCATCTAGTTCTTGCAGTTATAGGTCTAGATCAGAAGAAATGTAGCTTCATATTTGTATAAATTTACAACATTTTCTACTTCACTAAGATATTATTTCGTATTACGGATCTGATAGTATACCTGGTTTATCTTTTAGGTTCTATTTGTGATTTCTTGGCAGATCCTGACTGGCTCCAGTGGTGGCCCTTGTTTAGAGAATGAAAAAGAGCCCCATACCAAGAAGGAGATTATAGGATCCTCTCCTAGAAAATTTTTGAAAATTACATGCCTGAAAACCACATTTTCTACAATTTTGATCTTGAAAACTATTTAACAAAAGGCAAGATCTTAATAAAAAATTAAGCTTTTCTGTTGCAGTTTACTTACATTTACAATACATGTTTATATTACTTTAATTATGTCTAAACTTGGTACACACTAGAAAAAATAGTAATCAATTACAAGTCGTTTATTACATGAAAATGAGAGTGAGAAATATTTTTAAATAAAGGCAACTTAACCTTTGCTAAAGTCATCAACTAAATCATACTACAATAATTAGAGAAGTGAATAGCAAGTGAATAAGCCAAGCCTATGACTAGAAAATAATTGTCTTTTACTACAATTACATTTCAATTGACATAAGCATGATGGTATTGAAGGATAAATCTAATTAGGGATTGAAAAATGATTTGCCACTTCTATAAATTTGTTTTTATTGAAAACTAGTTTCAAATGTTATACGTTCACCTTCAGTTCAAGATTATCAAGTAGATTATATCAAACAGAATAGGTTACATTGGTTCGTTCTAGCACTGAACCTTCCAATACTAGTTCAGTACGGGAACGAACCTATGTAACTTGTTCTGTTTGATATAATCTACATAAACATTGAACTGAAGATGAATGTATAACATTTTTCAATAAAAACAAATTTATAGAAGTGGCAAATCATTTATCACTTGACATCCGCATGATGGTATAGAAGGATCAATCTAATTAGGAATTGATAAATTATTTTCCACTTCTATAATTCTGTTTTTATTGAAAACTAGTTTTGAATGTTATAATTGATCTTCAGTTCAAGGTTTAACTAGATTATATCAAACAGAACAGGTTACATTGGTTCGTTCTCGCACTGAACTAGCAATCATTTATCAATCTCTAATTACATTAACATTTGTATAATCAAAATAAAAAATGGTCCAAATGAATTATTTAAAATTTAAATCAAGAAGTAACCTTACCTAACACCATTTTGGCCAGTTCTTCAATAGCCCTTGCTACTTCATCTATAATTACATTTTTATTCAAGTTATAAAATGAATCTCTTTCTGCATTAATATAAATGAGATCAGACATAAGGTATGGGAAAAAGTAGACATAAGATGATTCTTAACTATTTTAAGTTTTGAAAACATCCTTTCAAAGAAATCCTTGAGTAATAAAAAATATAAAGCACATATTTTGTGGGGCACCCTCGGCAATCGCCGACCAGTCACCCTCTTTACTAGTTATACTGACCACATCAATTTATAATGGTCCCAAGATGATTATCTTCTTTTGATACTTTCAGCTGTATACTCTTACAGATCATCTTAACATTTTCTTTCTGGTTCCTCGAGAGAACAAAGATTGTTTTGAGGTGTTTATGTACATGTCTATAGTTTGGACTTAGGCTTTCCTTGTAAGTGCTGATTTTAAATTATCACAAACATTATCCAAGATTATAGGAAATCAATACTATTATATTTACAAAACAAATGAAAAAAACCTTATCAATACTATACTATAGGCTATTTCATTTTTTTTTAGATACTACTATTACACTAATATAATATAATATTATAATATTATACTAATATAATATAATACTACTATTATACTTAAATTTAATAAAAATAAAATATATTTAACAGTTAGAATTTATTCCTCAGCTCTATTTCTCTTTTTTTCTTCAGTTAAAGTGTTATAAGATATGTCTATACTATAAATAATTATTTATTAAAGATTTTATTTGTTATATTATGAAATTGTATCCCATTCCATCCAAAAAACTGACAAATTAATCTGATACAACTAGATATCAAAGGACATTAATGACTTCACATTTATAATTAATTTGAAGTGTTTCTTCTTATAGTATTCTTAAAAGCGAATACAGACGATTATTTTTTTAAATTTTTTTTTGCAATTTTGGACAAACGACGATTGTATAAAAACCCTTTTAAACTCTTTATGTCAAATAATTTACAGCTATTTTGACTCAAGACTGTAATTAAATTGCGTTACTGTTTTTGCCACTAGAGGCAGCACTAGTCAAATTGGTTGTGTGAACCCTGTTAACACAATTTTATAATGAATACATTTTGTATTTAAGCTTATTAATTATATAAATAAATTAGGAAAATACAAGAAATTTGTTTTAAAAATATGAGCAAATTATATAAACATAAAATTTAATTTCTCTTTTTATTTTAGTTGATTGGTGTTTAACGTCTTTTCCTATTCCCATTAAGGCAAACGGGATGGTTATTTCTACTGGTTACCAACCTATTTTAACCAGAGTGGGAAGGTCAAGATTCATTTTGTGGATCCACCACAAAAAATAAATTTCATCCCGCCCTGGAAAGGCTGGATTCGCAGCACACAAGATTGCTATGGTGATACCTTAACACTCTCAGCCACCATGGCCTAAAAATAATTTTGAGTTAGGGCCTTTTAATTTATCATGGCAGCATAATAGAATATATTGACATGTATGAAGAATTGTAATTGTATGGGATATGAAAATTATGTATGCATGAGTTGTGAAAAATGAAAATTGAAATAATGAGAAATGAATGAGATATGAAAAATGCCATAAATAATAAAAATGTAAACAAAAAAAATTAATATTCTACTGGGTTGTTACAAAAATCCCCTTAATTCCTTCTCTCATAATTATCCTGCAAGAATGTTTTTGTTCCTATTATTTATGTCAATGTTTGACTAATCCTTTACTTCCTTGTGACCTGAGTTGGCTTTATAGAGTCATTTACATTTTTAAAACGCACGTGCAATGTCAGAAGAAAAAATCGTGATTCGTGATCTTTTGAGACATTACTGAAAAAAAGGTTTAAGCACAAAGGAAGCCGCCGAAGAAATGTGTGCCATAGAAGGAGAGTCAATTATCCATCGAAATACTGCCGCACAACCCAGATCAGGTCGCCCATCGGTCATTGATGATGACGTTCTTCTTGAATGTGTGAAACAGGATCGACATGCAACTACTCATGATCTATCATCTGTAGTAGGGACTTGAAAACCTTTACTGTGAACAGCTAGAAAGAGTTTATGCAGTTTTGAGTGCACAGTGTCCCGCTTTGGTCAACAGGAACCAAGCCATTTTGCAACCCAACAATGACTCTGCACATTGTTCTCGTTTGAACAAGAACAAATTATCGAAACTGCAAGGACTAAACGTTTTGCCTCATCCTGCGTATAGCCCAGATATTGCACCATTAGATTATGGTTTGTTTAGATCAACGGCTCATTTTTTTAAAAGGTCGGATCTTTGATAATTACGAAGACTTAAAAATTGGACTTTTTGTCCAATTTCTTTTTGTCCAAAAAGAGTTCTTTGCCTCAAAACCAAAGGAGTGGTACCTTCATCAAATCCAATTACTGGCAGAAAGATGGATGAAATTAGTTGAAAACAATGGACTTAACTTGGAAGAGTAGTATTCAATAATGTTTAAAATATGTAATCTGAAATAAAGCTATATCTACTAATGCACGAAGACAAATATAATCTATTGATCTAAAAACATGTAATAATTAGGTATACTAAATGATAAAAAAAAATACCTGCTAGAGGTATTTAAAAAGCTGATGGCATAGATATGTATTCACAGGTAAAGCACATCTAATAGAAAATACTTATATGCTTCCCTGAAAGAAACAACAGTGTAGTTAGGTGTTCTTACTAAGAAACTGAAAGTACCACAACTATAATGGAACTATCAGGAATCACTAGTTGCACTTTAGTTCTAGAAACTGAGATCTACTCCATAAAGTAGTCTTTCAATGAGATTTCATTGTGAGACAATGTTCATTTATGTTTCCTGTTTAACTTACAATGTGAATAAACTAAAAAGTCTTACTTAATTATTAATATTTGCATTAATCATTAAAAAATGAATATTTTGTTGTTGAGAATTTTAATACTATTCGGGATTTTCAAAGGACTGAAAGATAATTTTATTAATCTTTCTAGCTGTCAAATATAAATCAAATTAGCAATTGAAATATATTGTTCACAGCCTATTAGTGTTAGTAACAAGTGCCAATCACTGCCATCCTCTTAACTCAACTAGATCTGATTAAGATGATTGATCACTATTTAATAAAATTTTGATCACAGTTTAATTTAAATACACTTCAGGGGTAAGTGTATCTAATTTTTTTTTTTAATGCTAAAGTAATAAATTTATAATATCATTTGCAGAATGAGTAATTATTCAGGTGTCTTACTGTCTATTAATTATTTTGGTGCAAAGACTATGATAAATGTACCAATGCATAATTTTGTTAATCATTTGAGATCAGAAAACTTAACCTATACAATTTGATAATTTTCTCAGACTTTTTTAAAAAAATGATATCTTCGATTTAAAAAAAATATTTATATTTATGTAAATAATTGATTTTATTAATAAGCTCAAATATAAAACTACTTCATTAAAATATTCACAAAACCAAGTTGACAAGTGCTGCCTCTAGCAGTAGAAATTATAACTAAATCTCTCTTCTTGGTTAAAAATCATAGAAACATTTTGTAAACTGTTACCTTTTTAGTATTTTTAAGTATAAACGTTAAATCTAAATTGTTAATAACATAAAATTTTAGGCAGGAATAAGAAACAGTTTTATAACCACATCACTTTTTAAGTTTATTAATAAAGAATCTCTTTATTGATAATTTTGTCTATTGCACATAGCGTTATGAAGCACAATTTTATGTTGAGTTTTTTCTTGTAATCTTATAAGCATTGAAATTGTATTTTTTTTTATTTTGAAAAAATAAATGAAGTAAGAACCTGCATATTTAGAAAATTCATTTTAGTGGATGAAGATGTCCACTATTTGGATGTAGACAATTTCAAGTGTTATAGTCGCATTTTGGACCCTCTTATTTTTATTTTCTTCTAGAATGAATTATTTAAATTTAAATTAGGTGACCATTGGGGGCATTAACTATATGATATAAAAATAATTCCTAACTTTTTGTAATGTTTATAATGATATCATTTTTAAATGTTGATAGTTAATTTTTTCTTAAACCATCGATGAATGGTAAGCTTACTGCAGTAGACAAATGAATATTCTTATATTGAAACTGTTAAATATTATATGAGTTGGTTATTCTAAATATAAACAGATGAAATTAATGATAAAGTTTTTTTTTAATTCCATCCCTATCTATATTTTGAGCCAGAAGGAGTAGATATTCAACAGGTAAACTACTCTAGCTTGATTGGAAAGTTTGAGGTTTATTCTGTGCGTCAACTGCGGAATATATGTTGACTATCTCAGACCAAAATTGAAATAACCAACCATTAAACATTGCATTAGAATATCAAGAAGCTAAGGAAACTATCCCTTTATATTGAATAAAATGGAATTATGGAAAACTATTAGTTATTTGAAAAATTAGAATTTTGTTGTGTTTTTTTTGTCTAAATATCCATTTAGATCTTTTGCTACCTTCACTAGCCTGCCTTGACAATGTCAATCTTGGACTAATTTATAAATAAATGAATCATTTAAATTATTTTAAAATAAAATATTAATTAAAATTATAAATCAACTATCAGTTTGTCTTTTCTTAAAAAATATATATATGTATATAATTAACACGGCAATAAGCAATCCTTAATATGTTCAAATTTAAATTTTTCTAAGTAAGTAAGTAAACAGCAGTATCACAGATGTAAAAAAAAATTGCTTAGTTACTCAAATCCATGATGTAGTAAAGCATATACAAATAAAATAGACCTTCTATATCATTCAAATCTATGATAACATTATCATGGTATGTTGTAGTTTGATGATAAAACATTACATGCACACATTACTGTGCCGTCTAAATTACTATAACTAGTTTTTTAACACATTACCTCTTCAAAAGACTGAAAAGAACCTGGCCTCCTTTTGGAAAAAATATGTTTTAATTTATGATAGGAAGAACATATTTTTCTCTCTTGCCAGCTAAGGGATCTTGCTTATTCATCAGAATTTAGGTGAACAATTGAATTAAATGACTTGCAAATTTTAGAAATAGATATTTTAACTTCCTGAGGTGCCGGAATGATTTAAAAAATGCAAAATACATAAAATAATTAAAAAAACACAATATATGCTCGATATTGTTTTTAAGAATATTTTTCTATCTTATTTTGAAACTCAATTAATTCATTGATATTAAATTCATGAAAGAATAAACCTTTATTCTGTTTCAGAGTGGGCTAAAAATTATATACATTAATATAATCTTTATTATAATTATTATTATATATTTATGTTGCATGTCATTTCCACACTATATATAGATTTTATGAAATTAATCAATCATTCCTAATTCAATGCTGAGTTGAACTTTTAATTGGTATAATAATTGTTATATAATTAGAAAATTTGAATATTCTTCAGTTTGTGGATTTCTTTTATTTTATATTTTTACTGCAAACAGTTAATATAATATTATATTATTTACTACTTACAAGTATCCGCACTTAGCAGCATTTGCAAACTGTCTTATACTATGATATCTAAATTGATTAGATGTTATATATTGGTTTCTAATATATAAAAAGTTGAGTGAAGTAATTATACAATAAATATCAATTATTATTATTATTATTATTATTACTATTATTTTTTCAAGCGTAAATGTATTTCAAACACGTACAATTAATGCATAAATCCCATATCTTAAAATTGTTGATACGATATACTTTCAGGATAGAAGTCAGACAATAATATTCAAAACTTATTGTTTCATACCTTCCGTTTAAATTTTTAGAATGCCATCTTGTCTTACATAGTTATCTTCAAAGCAAGTTGGGCCTCCATCATTAAAACTCATACATTTTTTATATTATATTATACATTTTAGTAGATAATTATAAAATATCACTATGTAACATTTATCAAATGGTTGCTTCTTTAATAAGCAAGTATTTTATAAATGTGATATAATATTTTTTATATATGGCATAAAATGACGAAGAGAGCACAATGGAATAATAAATAAGTAAATAATTAATATAAAAAAATATGAACTTACGTACAAATAAAATTAAGTATCAATTAGATAATATAAATTATTTGTTAATAAGATAATATAATCCTGACTTAATTTGTAACTCATTAGAAGAAAAGTGTATAAAAATATATAAGAGTTATTGTTGGAAGCTTAATTTGCTTTGAAGATAAATAATGTTTTGTTTTTATGTTTACTATTGAATGATTCCAAACAATGCATAGGTACTCATAATAAAAACATTAAATAAGAACAGTCAACTACCTATCACTTATTTTATATAATAGTAGTTTATTTTATTTTAAAAAATAAATTTTTCTTATTCTTTTGTTTTTAATTTAATTTTTTTTTTTTTATATCCAATTTTTGTTGGTAATTCTTGATTGCATTCCTTTTTTTTTTTTAATTTAAATAAAAATATAGGGAGAAAGAATTAACAGATTGGGACAATAATGAGAATATTTCTTACTTTTCAATTCATTCTTTTTTAAGAATATTAAAATAATTTAAAATTTGATAATTAAATTAATATAATATATTAAATATAACTTTTTGGTGAATGTTTTTTTATAATTTTTCATTATTATCTCGTGGTTATTCACGATGCCAAAACAATATATATATATATATATATATATTTTTATATATGGGAATATATGTATGGGTGTTTGTATATATATATATATATATATATATATATATATATATATATATATAGATATATTGTTTTGGCATCGTGAATAACCACAAGCTAATAATGAAAAATTATTAACGAAAAAAAAAACATTCACCGAAAAGTTATTATATTAATTTAATTATCAAATATTAAATTATTTTAATATTCTTAAAAAAGAATGAATTGAAAGGTAAGACATATTGTCTCATTATTGTCCCAATCTGTTAATTCTTTCTCCCTATATTTTTATTTAAATTAAAAAAAAAAAAGGAATGCAATTAATAATAATATATAAATTTATTAAAAATTAATATTATCTATAATTAATATAGACTTCAACTCACTGACCAAAGATGGGCAGCGTAGGTGATTTCTTGTTGGCTTTACTTAATTTTAATTTATTTTTTTGTTTGTTTGATTTAGTTTTTTTTTTTTTAATTTTGCTTTCGTTATATATTTTCTGTTTTATTACTTATATATTTTCAATTGAACACTTGAATTGTATTAAACCACTGAATATGTAAATTTGATTATTCGTACCATTCACGTAGTATGCCTCTAAGGCATGGAGCATGTATAAAATAATAAACGGTCCTTATGTGGGGTTACCATGTAACGAAAAGATGTAAAAAAAAATAAATATATATATATATATTTATATATATATATATATATATATATATATATATATATATATATATATAGAGAGAGAGAGAGAGAGAGAGAGAGAGAGAGAGATATATATAATCCCATCCCAAGCTATGGGAAGAGACAAGCTGACGAGATAGGTTTGCCGTAACCTACCCCAGCTCAGTCTGGCGGCGACAGGCTTCGTGAGAAGTCGTAGCGTCTCTTGTTGGTTATCTTGTGGTTTCTTCAATATCCTGGCTGCTATGGAAAAGGATAATAAGGAATACGATGGAGTGGTCTACCAGAGGTAGGATCTGTCAGAGGTTCAACTTATTTAGAATCCTCAATGTCATCTTCATCTGTTCATACTTTGTTCCTTTTTTTTTTATTTCACTTTCTATGTTCGTTATACTATATGTTTGATAATTATGGATTTGATGAAATTTAACGACTATCCGTATAATAACCACATATTTACAACTGGTTAGACGCTTATTTAAAAAATATTTTGAACTATTTTAAACTAAATATTTGAATATCTGTTGCTGTCGAGGTCAGTATTTCCGGTTATTAATAAAAAAAAAAAAGTTTTAGTTATGTACTCAATCATTCACCTTCATGAAATTTACTTTGTCCAGTCAACTGGGAAGCAGAAGGGAGTCTCTGTGGAAAATTTTGGAGAAGTTCTAAAAATTTGCCTATTTATATTTTAAAATATAAATATTTAAAAATAAAAATCCGGAAAAAATCGAGGTAACACAGGTAAAGTTTGTAATCAGCACCTACATAATTTAAAGATAATTAATTATAATTTACATAGTTAAACATAATTTAGCATTTAGAACTTCTCTAAAACTCTCCTCTGAGATTCTTATTTGGTTCCCATTCCACTGGGGCCTAATAGCGGATGCTCTTAAACGATGCCCCGGAAGAAAACAAAAATGTACGGAATTTACTCTTGTTTAATTTATTATAGGTTGATGTTGTCCAAAAAATGAATAATTTTCATGCTACGGAAGAAAACACGAAAAAATGCTATATTTTTTAAACGTTTTTGCATTTTTTTAAAAAACATATTTCCGGAAAAAATTGAGTAAATTTTCAGAACTTCTCCAAAAATTTTCAGGTAAAGGTACCATATATCTGGACTAATTAGAATTATCGAATATACAATTTGGATCTACTTTCAATTTGAAATGATTATTTTCATGACCTTCAGTCGCATTTGACGAAAACAGATCTCCCATCCAAATCCTTTTAAGCTTTCGATGTGTAGTTTATCATGATAGGTTTTTTGCTTAGTATCATTATTTAAAATTAGGCACTTAAGTAGAATGATTAATATTCATAAATTAGACATTTTTAAGTTCAGTTTTTTTTATTACTTACTTGTACGAAGTAAAGGAAGTATTGTAATCGCGAAAATTTTCCGTTTTCAGATTACAACGGAAATATCCATTTTGGCCATCCCTGAATACATTTTAACTAGTTTCGTCGTGGCGTCTGTACGTTCGTATCTCGCGTAACTCAAAAACGGTTAGCCATAGAAAGTAGAAATTTTGTATTTAAGATTGTTGTAATATCTAGTTGTGAACCTCCCTTTTTGGTCACTGCTTGATCACCGGAAGTGGTACTTTACTTGAAAGTCATAATTGATTTCCATCAAAAATTATATTAAAATACTTTGAAAAACTTCTCAAATTTGGTATTTATTACTTATATATTGATTTAAATAACATACTAGATTTTGGGCTAAATTGGAAAACCGGAAGCGGTACTTTACTTGAAGGTCACATTAGACCTTCATCAAAAATTATATTAAAATATAATGTAAAACATCTCAAATTTGGTAAATAGGACTTTTATATTGATGTGAATGTATTTACTATAT
Organism: Rhaphigaster nebulosa; assembly: GCA_948150685.1. NCBI lineage: Eukaryota > Metazoa > Arthropoda > Insecta > Hemiptera > Pentatomidae > Rhaphigaster > Rhaphigaster nebulosa. Next base: position 7,007,242 of record OX411308.1, read on the forward strand.
TTTGGTTAAAATTGGTGAGCCGAAAAGGGTACTTTACTTGAAGGTGATAATAAGCTTACATCAAAAATTATATTTAAATTAAATGCATAAATCATATGTTTCGGTAATAAAGGTTACAAACGCAATTTGGTTTCCAATCCAATTAAACATTTTTATTACTTATTTTAGGTGTTAAAATTTAGTGTAAAATACTGGTTTTCCTCTCTATTTGTGTGTGTGTGTCAATCAATGGATGTCGCGACGCCGAGTGTTGTTTTTGAGATACTGCGATCTTCGGAAACTAGTAACCAAATTGAGGATCACTTTTTGAGCCACGGATTTATAGTTTAATAGGCGTACAAGGAAGTCATGCGTTGTTCACATCAGATATTTTTATTAAAAACAGCGAACTTCATGTTTTCGGTTGTTTTCTCTCTATTGTTTATACGGATGCTCGTTGTTGGTCAATTATTTGTTGGCAAATCTTTGACTGACGCCCAGATTCTACTCGCGTCCTTATATTACTTTATTTACTCAGCCTTAGTTTTCTTCTGATCAAGTACGATTTTATCAAGAAATATAAAAACTGTGAAATGGAGGTATTTTATTTTTTTTTTTTTTGTTCAGATGGTGCGTTTTCTTTTGAAATTAAAGTGTTCTTGAAAGCGCGGAATAAAATCTAAAGCTAGATTTGTAAATGAGACAAGCATGCACTGCACTGTCTAATATAAATCTTCCCAGATGCTTCTCACGGCCAAAACGATGATGTGATAATAAAATGCGAGAGGAAAAAATCGTTGGTCTACTTCGATAGTTTTACCAATCGCTATTTCTTCTTAACTTATACACGACACGTGCGGCTGACGCGCGTCGAAATGTTGAGGTTTGCTGATAAAAACTAGTCTGCTCTCATTTATATTAATTTAAAAGCTATGAATGACCCCGGAAAATGTATTTCGAACTCTTAAAAGTTGAACGATTACCATTTTAAAATCTTGTATTCTGACGGTCTTTGTTCTTTTTTAGTCAGCTTATAAAATGTAATATTGGAGACATGATAAATCATTTTTATTTATATGCATATTTTATTTTTCGTCTTTCTATTAAAAATATTGGCAAGCCTTTAGGTGTGATATTTTTTAATGAAAAGATGCAAAAAAAAAAATAGTTTATTCAATAATTTTTCCACAATTCTGAAAGCAACATTGAGTGTATGAATTCTAAATTATTTAACACTAATAAAGTACAAGAATATCATGTCTGAATATTTAAAAAAAAAAGGTACAACCGTATAATCGGGACGCATTATCACTTCCCGCTGCCGAAATTACCCGAAGGTCTCCGCACTAGTTATCTGCGATAGCGCCATTTGTGCTAACTAATTGCTTTGTATTCAATTGCAACATTCGTATTCATTGGGATTAGTTAAATTATTGCTGCTTTACTATATATTGTTTAAAATTATTTGTCTGTCAATTTCCGGTGGTCTGGGGAAGTTGTTCCTAAAGCAGTAATAATTGAAATCACGGTAAGGCCCCGACCTCAACTGAAAAGGTTCATCGGGGTTTGCTTATCGCTTGAGCGAGCGTAGCGAACAGAAATCGATAGCATGAATAATTTTAAATAATATCTAATTAAATCAGTAATAATTTTAATAATTCCAATGCATACGAATATTATAATTGAATACATAGCAATTAATTATAATGGTGCTACAGATTCTTAGTGCGGCGACCTTCGGGTAATTTCGGCGGTGGGTTGTGATAAGGCGTCCCGACTGTAAATTGTACCAAAAAAAAAAAAAAATCAATGAAAAAGATGAATTGTTCCTAAATTTACTGAATTCTTTATGTAATACCTGATAATGATAGGTATTATTATCTGTAAATGAATGCCCTCATAAGCAAACAGGATCCACCACATTAAGGATTAATCCTTAAAGAAGTTAAGTCTCTTAAGGATTAGAAAATCAACATTGTTTGCGTATACATAAGAAGCAAAGCTCAGTAAGAAGTTTTCATCTCATGAAAGGGTCAACAGATTGATAGAACTATATAAATATTATTGCTAAAGGAGAATCCCACATATCAGTATCGGGGAAAACGACTATGAGAAAAAATGTAAAACTTTGGAAGCGATAATTCCTGAAACGTGAGAAAATGTTTCTATTGTCAAATTAATAAATATTTTGGATACATAGAATCTATTCTCTGTTTATAATTGTGAAAAAAAATTGTTCCAGAAATTATTTTTTGGATTTGCCAGAAAAAATACTCTACCTACAGGAATGGCAATCTCAATACATAAAAATGATATATCAAGTCTCCAAAATTCCTATTTATAAGGTGCTTGAAGAATTATAATGACCTTGAGAATTAAAGATTCTAATATGGCGTAAATCCTTCAATTTGGATTATATCAAAATGCGTTTTGCGGGGTCTATCATAACCTTTTAATGACTAAATAAGAGTATTAAAAATGAGGTGTTATCTGCAAACCTCAAATTTTTGCGTCGCGTCACGTCAAAGTTAAAAACCAATAGCTCTTGGTAAAACTACACAAGTATACCTACTACTTTTTCCTTTTATTTGGTTCCATAATCCCTTTGGCCCTAGGTATGTGAATATCGAAAAAAAAAATTTAAACATTTCGCATCAATAGTTTTCAAATATATCGAAATAGTAGTCCGATGCGTCGAATAACATCGATATTTTTACTTTTGTAAACTTCATCCTTTTAATGGAGGAGGCTTTAGGGATGTAAAACGACTGAAATATCGATATTTTAAAATATATATTTGTATAGATTTTATATATATACATATATATATATATGTATATATATATATATATATATATATATATATATATATATATATATATACACATGTCGCCTCGATGTTTATAATATTTTAAAGCAGAAGTAAACGGTTTTTATATTGAAATGAATGATAGGATAATATAAATTAACAATTCTTAGAACATTTGTCAATAAAAAAATGTATATATATATTACATATTGGGAGCTAGAGAAAATATAAATAAAATTACTAAAACATAAAAATAAAAAATAAAATAAAAATTAAAAGATCAATTTTGAACGAGTAACTAAAAGCTTATTAACATTTATTATTAAAAAGATTCATTAGTAAGGTCTAAAAAAAAAATGACATTAATTGCTTAATATAAAAAAATTAAAAAAAAGAGAATGAATTAATAATTATTAACACCTATCAAACTTATAGAACTTGTAGATTTTTTATGTTTATTTAATTTTGGAAAAAATATCGGTTTCCGATGCTTAAATTTTAATATATCAAGTTAAAACTATCGGACAAAAAAATAATATATATATATATATATATATATATATATATATATATATTTATATATTTTTTTTTTGTTTATTTAATTTTGGAAAAAATATCGGTTTCCGATGCTTAAATTTTAATATATCAATTTAAAACTATCGGACAAAAAAATAATATATATATATATATATATATATATATATATATATATATATATATATATATATATATATATATATATATATATATATATATATATATATTGGTCCATGGACGGTCTGTCTCGGGGAAAGAAATATAGGTCCTCGTGCGCCTGCTGATTCCGAACAGCCATAATCCGTGGATCTAGACCGATTTGTCACTGTCCTTGAACCCGAGTGAATCGGTGGGAAGGACACTGCCGAATTGGCCCCAAAGGGACCGGTTGTGGAGCAATGGCCAGCCTGCCGCTGCACCATGGAAACCATGGTTCGCAGCAACGTGAGGTTGGGTGACCCCCTCCAGGCTGTCTGTGCTCCCGCAAGCAATAAATGTCTGTAAGAACACCACATCGCGCGGCCAAAGATCTACAAGGTCTATAAAGCCAACCGAAAAAAAAAAAAAAAAAAAAATATATATATATATATATATGTATATATATATATATATATATATTTTTTTTTTTTTGTTTATTTAATTTTGGAAAAAATATCGGTTTCCGATGCTTAAATTTTAATATATCAAGTTAAAACTATCGGACAAAAAAAAAAAATATATATATATATTTTTTTTTGTTTATTTAATTTTGAAAAAAATATCGGTTTCCGATGCTTAAATTTTAATATATCAAGTTAAAACTATCGGACAAAAAAATAATATATATATATTATTTTAACTATATCTATATATATATATATATATATATATATATATATATATATATATATATATATATATATATATATATATATATATATATGTATATATATTTTTAACTTGATTATTTAGTTTTAACTTGATATATTAAAATTTAAGCATCGGAAACCGATATTTTTTCCAAAATTAAATAAACAAAAAAACTCTATAAGTTCTATTTGTTTGATAGGTGTTAATAATTATAAATTCATTTGTGATTTTCTTCCTCCTTTTTTTATTTTTTTTATATTAAGCAATTAATTTCATTTTTTTTTTAGATCTTACTAATGAATCTTTTTAATAATAAATGTTAATAAGCTTTTAGTTACTCGTTCAAAATTGATCTTTTAATTTTTATTTTATTTTTATGTTTTAGTAATTTAATTAATATTTTCTCTAGCTCCCAGTATGTAATATATATATATATTTTTTTATTGACAAATGTTCTAAGAATTGTAAATTTATATTATCCTATCATTCATTTCAATGTAAAAACCGTTTACTTCTGCTTTAAAATATTATAAACATCGAGGCGACATGTATCGAAACATCGATATTTTTCATTGATATATCGAACTAGTATTTCAATATATTTGAAAACTCTCGATAAGATATATATATCGATATTTTTATTCAATATTTACATCCCTAACCAGAAACTATCTTAAGAATATGACTGCCTTGAAGACAGCCACTATAGACAGTAACAAGAACTGATCACATCACAAGTTTTTTGGTTCTTTGTTCCTCAAACCCGCCTTTCTTTGTCAATTTTTTTTTTTTTTTTGAAGTTCGGAAAAAATAAAGATTTTCGATACTCAAATATTAATATCGATATTACGATATATAGATTAAAAACTATGGGACAAAAATATCAATATATTTCCTGATGATGCCTTAATTGGCGAGGCGTTGACAGGTCAGTTATTTGCTGATCTTTTAGTGACTTGAGTTTTTTTTTTCTTAATTTTTTAATAATATTCTACTTATATAATATGTTTACATTTATTTGTGTAATTATATGTATGTATATAATCATATGAAACTAATGATCGACTACAAAAATTTTGACCGATAAAACACTTAGCTGAAAGAATCTCCCGGCTCTCTCTCTCCTGGCTTTCTCTACTCGTAATAACAATCCAGGTCATCTTAATGAATCAATAAATGGAGTAGTGTTAAAGCGAAAATAATGATTTGAAATAACGCCAAAATATTTATTTTTTTAAACAGATTAATTATCATGAAATTTACGATCAATATTTACCCATCGAGATAACAAAACTATGTTTAAATACTTGTATTTATAGTACTATAAATGTTCTTTCAAAAACCTAAATCAGATTCATTCTTCATTTTTTTTTTTTTTTTGTTGACAAAAATATGATAAAATGAACTTATCATTATTTGTTGTTTTCACAAATTCAAACAGTGAAAAAGATTGTTAAATATAATCTAAATTTTTGACTTTGCTCTATTTTATATTTTAAAATTTTCGAAGTTCATCACTCTTTTCATTATATATATATATATATATATATATATATATATATATATATATATATATATATATATATATATATATATATATGAACGTTTTTAAGCTAATTGACTCGACTTGACTGACAACCGTTGGCCTAGTACGGTCCTTACCAAGTACTGAAACCAAGACCCTTCATTGGTTGTAGTGGTACTGTTTTTTTTTTTGTTTTTTTAAGCTAATTAGCTTAACTTAATAACAAAATAGAATATTTTCTTCAGAATAGAGGAAATTGGAATTAAATATTTTACTTAAAAATATAAAGATTGAAAATATGAAAATTTACGGTCTGGAAAACTTTCAATAAAAACAACTAATTTGATGGCATGGATGCCATTTGTAATGGAATTTAAAGTGGGTGTTTTACCAGCCTTGTATAGGGCGAACCTTGTAAATCACAACGAAAATATTTTCTAAGTTGTAGATAAACATTTCAGGGAGTTACCATGGTTTAGTCCAGGCTTATGATATTTTCTCTTGGAAATTGTTGGAGAAATTCTGAAAATTTGCTCAATTATATTTTTTGGGATGCTTATCACGAATTTTAACTTTGTTACCTTAAATTTTTCTCCGGATGTATACAAAAAAAATGCAAGTACGCTAAATAAATTAATCTGTTTTTCATAATGGTGAGAGTATGGTTGACCGTGGAAAAAATACACAGGATAATCTTGGTGGGGGTGCGGACAATAAATAAATACTCAAATAAGAAAAAACTTATTATGTGTGCCGACATTTCGGCATAAGTTTTAGGCCATCATCAGGGCTGACAGGCGTGTAGTACAAGCACCAGCGCTGTAATACGTTTTTTACTTCCTTGTACAAAGTAAAGGAAGTATCCATTTTGACTAATTTCGTCGTGACGTCTGTCTGTACGTTCGTATATATGTCCGTACGTCCGTATCTCGCATTACTTCAAAACGGTTAGCCGTAGAAAGTTAAAATTTTGTATTTAGATTGCTGAAAAATCTAGTAGTGAACCTCCATTTTTGGTTACTACATGATTACCGGAAGTGGTACTTTATTTGAAGGTCACAATAAACTTACATAAAAAATTATATTAAAATAACAAATAGAAATCATATGGTTCGGTGATAAAGATTACAAACCCGATTTGGTTTCCAATCCAATTAAACATTTTTATTACTTGTTTTAAGTGTTAAAATTTAGTGTAAAATATTGGTTTTCCTCCCCATTTGTGAGATGAATAACTCTATAGCAGTAGAGTAAGATATAAGCAAAGTGTGTTCTTCTGCTTAAAATGTCAATACTGTCGGCTTCCAATGCTTTATCATGTGATATTGACAGTTCTAATGTTGCCACGAAACATGAAGAAATCTCTTGGAAAGTAGTTACCTACTGAAAGAAAACGACATATAATAACGGAATGAGACCTTCAGAAATAACAGGATGTGTGTTTGTGTGTCAATAGATGGATGTCGCGACGGCGAGTGTCGTTTTTGAGATACTACAATCTTCGGATACTAGTAACCAAATTCAGGATCACTTTTTGAGCCACCGATTTATAGTTTAATAGGCATACAAGGAAGTCATGTATTTCTTATTTTTGTGTTTATTTGTTGACCGTATTATTGTATTAAACGATCAGTCTGGAATTTACACAACGAAACTTTCATCTGTTTCCCGCTAAGGAAAACAACAAGGACGAAAATAATATTGGCGTCCAGCTAACCCATAAGTACCAAACAAATTTTTGTTTTTCTTTTTTGCTATTAACTCAGAAATCAAGCATCATTCGAATTAATTCTAATATTCATTTTGTAAAAAATTAAAGAAGAGTAAATCTATAATTATCTATAATTCTTATTTCTAATAACTTTTTTGTTCGAGCGCCCGTTTTGAAACAAGCGAGTGTCGAAATTATTATACTTATTGTTAATGTTCATTTATTCTTAGTTCTTTTATCAAAGTTTTAATTTTAATTTTTAATTATTAATGAGAGTGCTCATTAATTTTTTTTAACCATTTCTTAATCCTCCTGTGCATCTTTTCTTCTTTTTTTTTTGTTTTTGAAGTGGTCACACTGCTTGCTTTCTTTTTGTCCCACATTTTTAAGACAGAAATGTCAGTTGTGCACTAACATATTGGGCAATAATAATGCATCCTATAGGAGCACCCAGAAATATTATTATGCTATAATTTAAAGATCATGATAATTTTCTAGAGACCTTTTTGTATTATTTTATAGCAGCTCTAATGGCCAATGATAATTGAAAGAGCTTACGTAAATTTGCAACGTTTGTTCTTTCAAGATTCTCCACACAAATTTGAATTAGGGATTGAAATATTATTTGCCATTTCTATAAATTTGTTTTATTGAAAACTAGTTTCGAATGTTATACATTCATCCTCAGTTCTAAAAACACACAAAAAATTCAAAAATAAGCAATTCAAAATATAGTTGGTATTATTATACATATTAAATTATATAAATAAGTATTATAAAACATGTTTTATAATACTGATTTATATTACATCTAATTTAATATGTATAATAATATCAACTATATTTTGAATTGCTTATTTTTGAATTTTTTGTGTGTTTTTAGAACTGAAGATGAATGTATAACATTCGAAACTAGTTTCCAATAAAACAAATTTATAGAAGTGGCAAATAATTTATCAATCCCTAATTAGATTGATCCTTCTATACCATCATCCGGATGTCAACAAATTTGAATTGTTAATTTTAAAAAAATGTGTATTGAAACTATTTAACTTTAATTTTATGTACATGTTAATACACCTATGTATATTATTTCAAGAATTAATTTTTTTTTTTTATTATTTTCCACTTCAAATTTACTTACGGAATGCCAAAATTAAACTCAAGACTCCTTTTTCACTCTCAGCTCTGTACTTTTGGATGTTTGCCCTCGCAGTCTTTCCTTTTAACGTACTCACTTTCGCAGTTTATTTTTAATTCGCCTAGATGTGAATCATTTATATCCTTTTGACAATAATGAGAGGCACAGAGGACATCCTACGACTCGAATCCTGTTCAAATCCTACAGAAGGTAATCATGCCCTGTAAGGATCCTCAAGCTGGTGACCGATTTTCCACGAAGTAGTGTCAGGAATATATATTCCTGACAAGCGAGTGGGTCACCGTTTTGCTAGTACAATATTTTCATCTTATCTAATATTTAAATGTTGAGACGTCTACGAATAATATTGAAATACTTAATAATTTACCATCGCATTTTCGTTTTGTTTATCTTTATTATTATGCTTTTGAGAGATTCAAGAGATGAAAAACAGTTCTTTTTCCATAGTGCTGAGTTTTCAATGTTTAGGCTATGTCATTCGTTTTGATATTTTCGACATTGGAATCGATGGTCTACACTTAAATTAAGTTGTAGGGTTGTGCCTGACGTTGGTCGATGGAGTTGGAGATCCAGTGTAGGAACTAAGACTTATGCGAGGGGAGGAAACTTAATTTTGCTGTCCCTTATTTTTACCATCCTCTCCTTGACAAAATACAATAGTATTTGTAGGTAATATATTTCGAAATAAATATCTTCTTCTTCTTTTGCGTCACCGTGTAGTTCCATTTAGCGAAGTGGGGCGTCTTCCCTGGACTGCTACTGATCTCTGTTTCTTGCCAATTTAATTTTCTTTAAAAAAGATAATTATAATATTTTCCGCGTGGTTGGTAGTAGTAGTCGAGATATTGAATACGAAATGAAAATATCTGATATGAACAACACATGACTTCCTTGTACGCCTTAAATCCATTAAATTATAAATCCATGGCTCAAAAAGTGATCCTGAATTTGGTTACTAGTTTCATTTACACACACACATCCACACATAAGCTCTTGTTTCTGGAGGTCTCATTCCGTTATTAAATGTCGTTTTCTTTCAGTAGGTAACAAGTTCCCAAGAGATTTATTCGTGTTCTGTGACAACATTAGTACGGTCAATGTCACTAGATAAAGTATAGGAAATTGACGGTTTCGGCATTTTAAGCAGAAGAACCCACTTAGTTTATATCTTATTCTCCTGCTGCAGACTAGTTCAGCTCACAAATGGGGAGGAAAACAAGTATTTTACACTCAATTTTAAAACTTAAAACGAGTAATAAAAATGTTTAATTAGAGTAGGGAAAAAAATCGCGTTTTATAACCTTTATTACGAAATCATATGATCTGTGTATTTAATTTGTGATGTAAGTTCATTATGACCTTAAAGTAAAGTACCCTTTTCGGCTTACCAATTTTAACCAAAATCTAGAAAATACATTCATATTGATATACAAGTCCTATTTACTAAATTTTAAATGTTTTACATTATATTTTAATATAATTTTTGATGAAAGTTTATATGACCTTCAAGCGAAGTACCGCTTCCGGTTTTACAATTTAGACCAAAATCTAGTATGTTATTTAAATCAATATATAAATTATAAATATTAAATTTGAGAAGTTTTGATTAGTATTTTAATGTAATTTTTGATGGAAATAAATTATAATCTTCAAGTAAAGTACCACTTCCTGTGATCAAGTAGTGGCCAAAAAAGGAGGTCCATAAATAGATTTTACAGCAATCCTAAATACGAAATTTCAACTTTCTATGACTAACAGTTTTTGAGTTATGCGAGATACGAACGTACATACGTACAGTAGTCACGACGAAACTAGACATAATGAATATTTCCGTTGAAATCTGAAAACCGAAAATTTTCGCGGTGGAGTAATGAGTGAAAATGCCTTGAATAAAATGCCTCCATTTTTTAAGGTAGCGGCTTTGCATTGGAGACGTCTTATTTTACCTTGAATATTCTGATTTTTTTTATAATTGTCCATAGAATTCAGTGGATCTTGGACCAATCTATTTAGGGATTAATAAATTATTTTCCACTTCCATAATTTTGTTTTTATTGAAAACTAGTTTCAAATGTTATACATTCATCATCAGTGCTAAAAACACACAAACATTCAAAAATAAGCAATTTAAAATACAGTCTCCCAACATACCAACGATAGCTTCATCCTATCGTCCCTACCATGTCAAACTATGGAATGTGCAAAAGTAGAATTTTCATATTCGTCTTTTTAAAAAGTTTTGCGACTAGTTGACAAAGTTTTGAATTCCTAACCTCCAGAAGAAACAAGGAGTCAACCCTTGAGGATTAGGGATTCAAGACTGTTCCACAATGCGTGCCTCAACTGGATCGTTTCAAAGTGACGAATATAAAAATTAGGAACAACTTTATAAACGGGCCGCATTATTACTGCCCGCTATCGAAGTTTCCCGATCGCCGGACTAGCTCTCTCTAGCGTCATTTGTGCTAACACCTGCTTTATATTTAATTGTAACATTTGTATTCATTGGAATTATTACTGCCTTAATTAGATATTAATTATTAGATATAATTGCTGTCGACTTACTACGTTCGCTCAAAAGATATACAAACCCCAAAAGATTCTTTTCAGTTGATGTCGGCCCTTACCGTAATTTAAATTATTACTGCTTTAGGTAGAGCAGGGAATACCGAAGAAGTTAGTAAATCTAGTAGGAATGTGCATGACCGAAACATTCAATAAAGTTAGAATAGGTAATTATTTTTCGGAGAAATTTGAAGTTCGCTCGGGGTTAAAACAAGGCGATTCCCTTTCACCTGTCCTATTTAATTTAGCATTAGAGTATGTCATTAGAAAGGTAATGCTTACAGAAAGGGGTTAGATCTGGGTGGTAAAATATCTGTGCTCGGGTTTGCGGATAATTTGGTATTATTAAGTGAGGACGCGGAAACTATAAAACTGAATACAACAACGTTGATGACAGCTGGGAAACAGGTTGGCCTCAAAATAAATACGCATAAGACGAAATATATGGTTAGCAATAGAAACAGAGGCGATTTTGAGGATATAGGTATAGGAGAAAATAGGTTTGAACACGTTGAGAAATTTAAGTATTTGGGGTCTGTGATTACTAGAAAAAACGAAATTCAAGAGGAAATAAAGGCGCGGTTAAAGGCGGGAAATGCTTGTTATTTTTCGGTGTCAACATTACTTAGGTCGCGCATTTTGTCCAGAAACTTAAAAATTAGAATATGCAAAATTATTATCTTGCCTACAGTTCTGTATGGGTGTGAAACGTGGCCGCTAACCTTGAAGGACGAACAACGCCTTAAGGTATTCGAGAATAAGGTACTGCGTAAAATATTTGGTCCAAAAAAGGATGAGTCAACTGGAGAGTTTAGGAGATTACACAACGCGGAATTGCGGAGCATGCACCCTGTTAATATAATCGAAATTATATCATCGCGACGGTTGGGCTCAGTAACGAAAGAATTCCTAAAAAGTTAATAAACGCTGAGCCGACTGGTAAACGCCCGAGGGGTAGACCGAAACGTAGGTGGGAGGATAGTATTAAGAGTGATCTAATGAATTTGGGTTTGGAAGGTAGTCGGTGGACCGAGATTTGTAGGCAGGGATTGGTGGTATCGGCATCGAACCTCCGGGTTCGCTAAACCTTTTATTATTATTATTATACTGCTTTAGGTACAGCTTGCTTAGACCATCGGAAGCCAACAGCACTAATAATTTTAAATAATATCTAATTAAAGCAGTAATAATTTCAATAAGTCCAATGAATACGAATGTTACAATTAAATACAAAGCAGTTAGCACAAATGGTGCTAGAGAATGCTATTCCCGGTAATTTCGGCAACGAGCAGTGATAATGCGACCCGACTATAAGGTTATATCGAAAATTAAATTTTTGTACATTCCATTGTTTGATATGGTATGGACGATATGCAAAAGGCTGAAATAATAAATTATTATAGGAAACTTAGGAGTATATCATAATATATGATAATTTGAATTAGACTTTCTAGATTTATTTCGGAATAAATATTAACTGAAATGGGAATTACACCCATTGAACTGTGAACTGTGCGCTCCAACACGCTCGGCCAACGCGGCATGAGGCGAGGAGAATAAAATAGGCAATGCTTCAAACTGTCAATCATATTCTCACTAATAATATATTAGTCGGGATAATAATATCCTGATAATATATCAACAGTGTGCAACATCTTCAGCAATTGACATTCAGTGCCTATACGTGACTAAATGGTTTTATTTATTCCAAGGAGACAAAATCTGTGCGATAATATTGTTAATTTTTTCGTCCGAGCGAACTACTCCTATGTACATTCTGTTATCAATGTAAGCAAATATTTTAACTTACGTCAGGTATTTCGTGAATTTTTTGTGTTGATGAGAAATTAATTTTTGGAATTGTTCATTCATTTTTTCTTACATAATTATTTGTAAATCGTTTCCACGTTTTATCAACTTTTGTTTTTAAATAATTTAAAAATAAAATAATTTGAGTTGATTAAAATTAATTTGCGATTATGATGAAGTTATTTGTTTTCAAAAATTGTGCATAACAAGCCTACAGTTCGCTATTACTACTAGTCTGCAAACGAACAATAATTAATTTAAAAGAAATTTTGATACTGAAGATTTTTAAGATATCGGAAGGCAGTTAAAGGTAAGAGACGAGAAACAACCGGGACAACAATAAGTAAAATTAAGGTTTCGTGTTCCATCTGAATTACTTATTTCCGCTAAACATTATTATGTTTATATTAAGATATGATCGTTGTTTTTTAAAAATAATTCTCCCTTGAAGAAGGGCGATTTAAACGTAAAATAGATTTTAAAAAATCTGAGAAATGAATACTTACTAAGCGTATGGAGTACATGTTGGAGTCCATTTGTAGTTGACTATTGATTCGGAGTACCTACTCACCTTTAAAGTGAATAAAATTGATAACGTGCTCGACTATGTGGGAAGGTACTCAGTAAAATGCTGAGCCTACGAAAGAGTAGATTGGCATTTTACTGAGTATCTACCCTCATAGTGGATCACGTTCTCAGTTTTATTCACTTAGAAAGCAGAGCAGGTACTCCGAATCTAATATTTAGAGTACGTGCTCCATACACTTTATAGCATTTATTCAATTGCGTTACTTCTCTTTATTAAAATCAGACCGGAGCATCTGCTCACTTTTTTGAGGAATGAGCACGTCCTCAGTTTTATTCACTTCACCTATTGACTGCTACTTTGGAAGAATATTCTAGTAGAGTTGCAAAAATGAATTTTATAATTAGGAATTGATAAATTATTTGCCACTTCTATAAATTTGTTTTATTGAAAACTAGTTTAGAATGTTATACATTCATCCTCAGTTCTAAAAACACACAAAAAATTCAAAAATAAACAATTCAAAATATAGTTGGTATTATTATGCATATTAAATTATATAAATCAGTATTATAAAACATTTATGAATTATGAATTTAATTAAGACATCATAGATTCGTCAAAGACTCAGGAGTTAAATTAATACATTACGTTGAAAACAGTCTCAAATTAAATATATATGAAGCACTTGAAATAATAAAATCCTTCAAATCCAATCCAGATTTTTGCTTAAATGACCAAATACATATCTACAATAGTCCAATCTTAAATTTATTCCCATCTATAACAGAAAAAACAATTACTCACCGGCATTACTGGGAAAACCCTGACCCTTAAACCGTTTATCTAAAATATCCTGCCTATCCCTATAATGCGAGAAGAAACCAGGTACAAACTTTTCTGTTTGATATAATCCATTTAAACCTTGGTGAGTACCAACATGTATTTGATTTCTTATCTTAATTAAATTCATAATTCATAAAGGTTTATAATACTGATTTATATAATTTAATATGTATAATAATACCAACTATATTTTGAATTGCTTATTTTTGAATTTTTTGTGTGTTTTTAGAACTGAGGATGAATGTATAACATTCGAAACTAGTTTTCAATAAAACAAATTTATAGTGTGGCAAATAATTTATCAATTCCTAATTAGATTGATCTTTCTATACCATCATGCGAATGTCAACTGATTATGAATTTTATAATTTTATAGCACCTTCTCCACCTATTTCTCAGATATTTCGCCTTCAGCTTGTCATTTGGTTTGTTCAATGCACTTAAGAACAATGTTAAAAGGTTTCGGTAACTCCAAGGATCGATGCCAGGGTCATTCTCAGATAAAATGGCAATTTACTGTTCGAGTAATGTGAAACGTGGTAAAAAAGAAAACTACTTTAACTTTATTATTTCTTCTGTTTACATCTGTGTTAATTGATTGATTGGTGTTAATTTAGAGCCTAGAATCTCAATTTCTGCTGTTTAATAAATTTTATAATATAAATAATTTTGTTAAAATTTTTGAAATTCGTTACTGCCCAGAACTCAAGTTGAGAACTGTCAAGTTCTATAAGAATCGTGAACATTTGTTATTTTGTTTACTAGTCACTTTTTTTTGTTCGTAATATCTATATTATATCAAAATTGTACGCAATATTGAAAAGTTAATTTTTTTAAGAATTGAGACAACAATCTTATTTCTAGAAATTTATCAATTTATTTAATTGACCTGCGGAACCAGCTCTGGAGGGGAACAGTTCATAGTAACCAGCACTGGAGGGGAACACTTTATAGTAACCAGCGCTGGAGGGGAACACTTTATAGTAACCAGCACTGGAGAGGAACACTTTATAGTAACCAGCACTGGAGGGGAACACTTTATAGTAACCAGCACTGGAGGGGAACACTTTATAGTAACCAGCACTGGAGGGGAACACTTTATAGTAACCAGCACTGGAGAGGAACACTTTATAGTAACCAGCACTGGAGGGGAACACTTTATAGTAACCAGCGCTGGAGGGGAACACTTTATAGTAACCAGCGCTGGTTAGGAACAGCGCATAGTTTCCAGGTGGTGCCGTTCAGCTGGCAGTCGACCTTTTCTCCCAAATCATTGTTATAAACTCATGGCTAAAAGTATCACATCACATGTATTTTTATCTCTAAAATCATGCCACGGTCCAATACAGATAAACTTTTATTTATTTACAGATGAATTAGTTATGATGAACTGCATACCAATGGAAGCAAGAGTTAATACATTTTTTTTAAATTCCAAAATAGAATAATTCCTTCAGTACATTTCATGTTTTTCACTGGATGGTTCATTTCTCGTTCAGATAATAGTGTGTTTTTTTTATTTTTTTAAAGTGGTATTTATTCATTCAAAATAAATAAGAAAAACACGTTGCAAAATTTAACGAAGGAATCGGTGATTCGTCTAATTGCGTTGCATGAAGAGGGAATTAACCAACACAATATTGCAGACGTCTTGGCATTAATCAGTCAATGGTCTCCAGGACTGAGCGTTACAGAGACAGGCAACCTCACAAGGAGATCGATGTGGACGAAAATATGAAAAAGATCCTCAAGCTCATTTAAATTGCAGATAGAGTAGTTTTCTTTCGGCTTGAAATAATAATAAATATTATTAAATGTTAGTTTAATATAATAGTTGCCGAATAATCTGATTTGCACTAATGCTTTAGTCATAAGGAACGGGGAATTTAGTGCGAGATATGGCTGAGGCTTATCACTTTCGGAATACATGAGAGGATGGACCCCTATAATGGACCCCGATAATGGACCCCTCTACTAAGGAGTATTTCATGATAATTTCGGTGTTATAGAAATAAGAGAATAAGGAAATAAAAAAATAATAAAAAGCAAGGGTTTAACGATGTTTTTCTTAGTTCCAAATTCCAAACATGGAAGTTAGAATTCAAATGACTATTATCTGAGATTGAGAGGTTCTTTTTTCGCTTAGACCTGTGCTGTGCCTTCTCCTGAGTCATCTTGTATGACCAGGTTACTCGAAGCAGAACTATCTACTGTGCCGTCGCCAAGGTGCTCCTCTGTCTTTTCGATTTCCGGTTCCAGAGGGAGTATTCTTACCTCAGGTTATCCGCAGTCACTCTTACATCAATGACTGCCTGGGTATCTAAGGCCCCAAAAGGCGCCCCGGGTCAATTAAGGGCTAGGGTCGCCTCTTCTTTTCCAAAAAGTCAAATTGAGGTCTCCCATTCAAATTTATTCCAATCCTAAACCTGAGGAAGTAAAAATTTCATCTACGTGACTATAATCAGGACTGTTTGGACAAACGGAATTGAGCTCCATGGATTCACTAAACCACGGAAATCCCTCTTATCTTATCCTTACAATTTAAAATCCTTCGGCAAATCCTAAATGCTCCTAATGCCACAAATAAAATAATCCGTAATGACTTTATTGTCTCATATGTTGCGGATTCGATCCACAATAGATACTTTTTTATTAGCTTGCACATCTTAGCAATTTCAAATCAACGGCAGTCATTCACGGGTGTAAAAAAAAAGAATAAACAATATAATTGATGCAAAAAACTACAAGTTCATTTTACTTCCTTTTCTATATACGAAGTATACATAAGGTCCCTTGAGTCCAAATAACCAAGTCTCGCAAAATGGTCTGTGTGTCTGTTTGCATGTGAACAGTCTAGCTCAAAAATGAAAAGTCGTACAAAACTGAAAGTACGTTGGTAGGTAAATCCATGGGATGTTACAGCAATCGACTGACCAGAAGTGCCACTTTATATAATCGATTTTACACTTTTTTACAATTTTCTCTAAAACGGCTCTAACGATTTTGATGAAACTTGTCTAAATTATTCTTCATAAAGACCTTTAACTTTTCATTTATATAGTACCGAGGAAATACAGGGAAAAAAGTTATGGTGAAAAGAATATTTTATTTGCATATAGCTTAAAAAGTATGAGTTTTATGGTAAATTATGTATATAATTGTATGAAAGGTAATTAATTAAATTATCTAAAAGAATAAAGTAATAAAAGAATTATCAAAATCGGACCAGTATTAGCAAAGAAACGGCGTATTTTATGAGGAGTACAAGACCATAAACGAATAACCGAGGGAAAAATTTTTTCCCTGCAATTCCTCGGTGATTTACTGCATAAACAAAAAGTTAAAGGTCTTTATGAAGAATTATTTAGGCTACTTTCATCAAAATCGTAAGAGCCGTTTTCGAGAAAATTGTAAACAATTGTAATATCCATGATATAATTTCCATTTCCGGTTAGTCCGATGCGCTGTATCTTTGCTATTATTGGTCCGATTTTGATGATTCTTTTATTCTTTTTTAGATGATTTAATTACCTTTCATAAAAGTCTATAGATAAATTACCGTAAAATGCATACTTTTTAAGCTATAGGCAAATAAAATATTGTTTTCATCAAAACTTTTTTCCCTGCAATTCCTCGGTGATTTACTACATAAATGAAAAGTTAAAGGCCTTTATGAAGAATAATTTAGCCAAGTTTCATCAAAATCTTTAGAGCCGTTTTCGAGAAAATTGTAAAAAAGTGTAAAATCCATGATATAATAGCTATTTCCGATTAGTCCGATGCGCTGTATCTTTGCTAATACTAGTCCGATTTTGATGATTCTTTTATTGTTTTTTAGATAATTTAATTACCTTTCATAAAAGTCCATAGATAAATTACCGTAAATTGCATAATTTTTAAGCTATGCGCAAATAAAGTATTCTTTTCATCATAACTTTTTTCCCTGCAATTCCTCGGTGATTTACTACATAAACGAAAAGTTAAAGGTCTTTATGAAGAATAATTTAGGCTACTTTCATCAAAATCGTAAGAGCCGTTTTCGAGAAAATTGTAAAAAAGTGTAAAATCCATGATATAATTATCATTTCCGGTTAGTCCGATGCGCTGTATCTTTGCTATTATTGGTCCGATTTTGATGATTCTTTTATTTTTTTTTAGATGATTTAATTACCTTTCATAAAAGTCTATAGATAAATTACCGTAAAATGCATACTTTTTAAGCTATGGGCAAACAAAATATTCTTTTCATCAAAACTTTTTTCCCTGAAATTCCTCGGTGATTTACTACATAAATGAAAAGTTAAAGGCCTTTATGAAGAATAATTTAGCCAAGTTTCATCAAAATCTTTAGAACCGTTTTCGAGAAAATTGTAAAAAAGTGTAAAATCCATGATATAATAGCTATTTCCGGTTAGTCCGATGCGCTGTATCTTTGCTAATACTGATCCGATTTTGATGATTCTTTTATTTTTTTTTAGATAATTTAATTATCTTTCATACAAGTACATAGATGATTTACCATAAATTGCACGCTTTTGAAGTTATGCGTAAATAAAATATTCTTTTCATCAAAACTTTTTTCCCTGAAATTCCTCGGTGATTTACTACATAAATGAAAAGTTAAAGGCCTTTATGAAGAATAATTTAGCCAAGTTTCATCAAAATCTTTAGAACCGTTTTCGAGAAAATTGTAAAAAAGTGTAAAATCCATGATATAATAGCTATTTCCGGTTGGTCCGATGCGCTGTATCTTTGCTAATACTGGTCCGATTTTGATGATTCTTTTACTGTTTTTTAAATAACTTAATTATCTTTCATACAAGTACATAGATGATTTACCATAAATTGCACGCTTTTGAAGTTATGCGTAAATAAAATATTCTTTTCATAGAGCCGTTTTCGAGAAAATTGTAAAAATGTGTAAAATCGATTATATAAAGTGGCACTTCCGGTTAGTCGATTTTGACGAAAATGTTGCTGTAACATCACATGCATGTGCTAACCTTAAATATGGAATTTCAGTATCGTACAGCTTTCCGTTTTTGAGCTAGACTGATCACATACACACAGACCATTTTGCGAGACTTGGTCATTTGGACTCAGGGGACCTTAAAACATGTATTTCCGTTGAAAACTCGAATTCGAAAATTTTCACGATCGCAATACTTCCCCTTACTATATACTTCGTATACAGGTAAGGGAAAGTAAAAATAAAAGACAGAAATGATAAAAACTATTTATTGAGAAAATCGAATGAATTATTCATATTTTACCCTCTCCTTTAGAAGATTACTAATTGCTCTCCGAGAATTCTATATCTCAGATAAAAATATAGTACTTTTCAACAATTATAACAGTTCGTCTAATTTTTATTTTTTATTAATTTAATTTTTAAATTTTTTATTTGGATGCCATAATTTTTTCATTTAGGACGAATAATAAATTATTATTATTATTAAACAGTGATATAATATTTATTTATTTGAAGGTATTTTGCATTCAATTTGTTTTTTCCTACTCAAAATCCCGATTTAAAAATCACGAAGAATTTTCTCGCTGGATATTTTCACTTTTCACCTGAGTGAGCTTTTCAGCGTAAAAATGGATCGGATTAAGTTTGTATGTAATTTAATAATGCTTCGAAGAGAAGTAATTTTAGACCTCTATGGCTGATAATAACAAAGTTATAGAGTCTTTAAAAATTAATCCCCACCGCTACTTTAGGCGCCATTTTGAATATATTCCGTGTCTCGGATTCTTGACGAATTTGTAGGTGATATATATTTTAATGACTTCTAAAACATATTTGAAATTTAGCTTTCCCTCGATTCTTTCCAGATTTTCCGTCGTCTTTATAGAGTTATTTGACTGGGGTGTTTTTATTAGAAAATAAAAATTTTCAATTTAAGGACGAATTCTGATTTTTCTTTCCGAAATCACGCACATACAAACACACACACACATTGAAAATATTGTTTTTTTTTTTAAGGTTATTCTCGTAGTATTTCGCTGTGAAATCGAATGGCCTTGTGTTGACTAGCTCAGGTAGAGGTGTCTTACGTAATCAGGCAAATGATTACACAAAGTAGGGGTCATTGTCAATCTGTTTTATCTTTCATAATATATATATATATATATATATATATATATATATATATATATATATATATATATATATATATATATATATATATATATATATATGTGTGTGTGTGTGTGTATGTAAGTTCTATTTTAGGAATCTTCTTTCCTACACTACGTATTACAATTTTTGAATAACCTACGAAGCACATCATATGCTAAGATAAAAACATTAATCTAACCTGACAGTAAGAACAGTGTTACATCCCCCCGCTTTAAGCATTTATTTTTTTTCTATTCGAACAAAAAAAAAACAGAAACTGAATTTTTTGAGAACATTAAAATGAGGGTTAAATTTCATATTGTGAACGAGAAAGGAGTGAAGAAGGTTAAAAGTATAAAGAACATGAAAGATAATGTCAATTTTAATTAATCTAACCTGACAATAAAATAAGTGTTACGTATATATATATATATATATATATATATATATAAGTAAAGAAAGTATTCGCGAAAATTTTCGGTTTTCAGATTTCATTCAGATTTCCATTTTGACCATCCCTGAATCCACTTGGACTAGTTTCGTCGTGGCGTCTGTACGTACGTTCGTACGTTCGTTCGTATTTCGCATAACTCAAAAACGGTTAGCTGTAGAACGTTAAAATTTTGTATTTAAGATTGTGGTAAAATATAGTTGTGAACCTCTCTTTTTGGTCACTGCTTGATCACCGGAAGTGATACTTTACTTGAAGGTCATAATTGATTTCCATCAAAAATTATATTAAAATACTATGCAAAACTTCTAAAATTTAGTATTTATAACTAATACATTGATTTAAATAACATACTAGATTTTGGTCTAAATTGGAATACCGGAAGCGGTACTTTACTTGAAGGTCATATTAGACTTTCATCAAGAATTATATTAAAATATAATGTAAATTATCTAAAATTTTGTAAATAGGACTTTTATATCGATATGAATGTATTTACTATATTTTGGTTAAAATTTGTGAGCCGAAAAGGGTACTTTACTTGAAGGTCATAATAAGCTTACTTCAAAAATTATATTTAAATTAAATACATAAATCATATGTTTCGGTAACAAAAGTTACAAACGCAATTTGGTTTCCAATACAATTAAACATTTTTATTGCTTGTTTTAAGTGTTAAAATTGAAAGTAAAATACTTGTTTTCCTCTCCATTTGTGTGTGTGTGTCAATAGGTGGATGTCGCGACGCCGAGACACTGCAATCTTCGGAAACTAGTGATCAAATTCAGGATCACTTTTTGAGCCACCGATTTATAGTTTAATAGGCGTACAAGAAAATCATGTATTGTCCGCATCAGATATTTTAACGGAAACAAAATGATCACATGAAAACTAAATGGTATTTCCATGGAAACTAATCCGAAACTTTTAAAATATATTTGTGTACAGAATTGTAGTACTAAAGTTATGTAAAAAAACTAATTTATTATATTTTTGTGAGGAAAAGACTTGAAGAAGTGCATTCTGCTGAGTTTATTTCGAGTAGTGTTTATGTGAACTCTTTAAAGTAATCTTAAAGATAATTATTATAGATTGGTAAGGGAAAGTTGTGCGCACGCACCGCACCAGATTTTTATTAAGACCAATTACCACTTAACTTAGGATTCCCGCAGACGTCCGACTAAAATCTGACAGAGTCGCAAAAAATAGATGCATAGATGCAGTACTTTTAATAGAGACATCCCAGACATCCAACAAAAAGAGGTGGATCAACTCGTTTATGATACCCGACCACACAAGTCCGATTTTAATCGGTTTGCTCATTAGTCGGCCGCTGGCCGGATTCTCGAGTTGTCGAGTTTCCATCAATATGGAAATTAATGGCGTTGTTATTATAAATGGAGTATAAAAAAGACGCGAACCATTCGGCCTTGAATAAGACGTCACAGTGCCACGACAATAACATGAAGAAGGAGCTGTGGGAGTTATTATTTTCATTATTATTTAAACTTAGGATGCCTTCGGAGGTCAATAAGCAAAATTGACGTTCGCTGGCTTCACCAGTTTCGATCATTATATTTTTTCCTTTTACCTCGTGGGTATACTGGTATACGCGTGGGTATACTGGTATATGTGTGGGTATACTGGTATACGCGTGGGTAGTACCACAGCCCGCGACCACAGAAATAACCCTTCCATTTCCAAAGGACACTTTTCGCTATTTCAATAGAAACTGAGTGGTTTCAAGTGAAAATCGGAAGGGAATCGGAAGTTCGTGTGCATCGAGTCAGGGTGAGCCGATAAAAGTTGGATATATGGCATGACGTCATGTCCTACTAAAAGTCGGTCAAGTGGTGAACTAAAAAAAATAAAAAAAAATAAATAAATAAAACGAAACCAAAGAAATGTGGGTTGTTCCAAATCAATACTGAACTGTATATAGCATGAGACAAGAGAGAAATTTTGAACACTGAATTTGACATACGAATGTTTTTCAAGATAGATTAAACTAAATAAATAACCCTAAAGATTGTGCCGGTTTTGTAATTAATTGAATATGAAACATTAGTTTCATTTTAAATAATGTTTGTTTAATAGCTTTGACGTTCTCATGAATTCATTAAAGCAGACAGGACCGGTTATCGAAACAGGCTGCCAACCAGAGTGGGAAGGCCGAGATTCATTACGTGGGTCCGACTCCAAATACTGCGTCAACCCGCCAGTTTGATTTGTGCTGGCTAACCGCGGGATAATTAATATGATTTTGGGCGAAAATTGAGAATTTTTGTTTATCAATAACCTATACAATAAAGACACATCTTACATAACATAATGAGAATTCTCAACCTATTTTCTGTATTCTAGCCTAAAGACGTCAAAAGATTTCGATGAAACGCCTAAAGTTTTCTCCCTGAAGCCTTTTAACTTCTCGTAGAATATCCCTGAGGAATAGCAAAAAATAAACGTATGACGAAAAGTAATTTTATTTGCGCATAATCAAAAAGTATACATTTTATGATAATTGTAAAGATAATGAAATTCCCTAATAAAAATAAATAAAAGCAAATAATCGAAATCGAACCATTATTAGCAAAGAAACAGCGTATTGAACTTTGTAACCACGTTTATAAAGTATTCTGTACATGTTCCTATGGAAATCCGTTCACTTGTTTATAATTTTTTTTTAATAACTATACATCTCTCGAATAATTCCAGATACTCATCTATTGCCTACAAAGCTAAATTTAAAAAAAAATTCACATTTGTTACTGACGATTGTCGTTGGTAAATCAAAACGAGTATATCTAACTAAAAAGAACACAAATAAAAAAGTCATTAAAATAAGCATATTGCGTTTTCATATGTTCGCAACAAAGTTATCAAAATGACAAAGAGACTTTATCTTGGAAGATAACAAAAACATGGACTTTAATGCAGTCATATCTTTATTTGCTTTCAATCCATTTGTTTTATTATTACTTCAGGATTCGGGTAAAAAAAAGAAAAAAGATGCATATGTATATAGAATAGAATAGAAAAATAAACTTTATTCTGAGACTAGGTCTCTTAAAAATAACAAGTATGTACAAAATATCTGATGTGAGCAGCACATGACTTCCTTGTACGCCTATTAAATTATAAATCCGTGGCTCAAAAAGTGATACTGAATTTGGTTACTAGTTTCCGAAGATTCCAGTGAAAACGGCACTCGGCCTCGAGACATCCATCTATTGACACACACACACACACACACACAAACACACACTCTTGTCAATGGAGGTCTGATTCCGTTATTATATGTCGTTTTCCTTCAGTAGGTAACTAGTTTCCAAGATATTTCTTCATGTTCCATGACAACAATAAAACTGTCAATATCACTGGATAAAGCATCGGAAATCGACATTTTAAGCGGAAAAACCCACTTAACTAATATCTTATTCTCATGATGAAGACTTGTTGATCTCACAAATGGGGAGGAAAACTAGTATTTTAGACTCAATTTTAACACTTAAAACAAGTAATAAAAATGTTAAATTGGATTGGAAACCAAATTGCGTTTGTAACCTTTATTACCAAAACATATGATTTCTCTTTTAATTTAAATATAATTTTTGATGTAAGCTTATTATGATCTTCAAGTAAAGTACCCTTTTCCGCTCACGAATCTTAACCAAAATCTAGTAAATACATTTGTATCGATGTAAAAGTCCTATTTACCAAATTTGAGAAGTTTTACATTCTATTTTAATATATTTTTTGACGAAAGTCTAATATGACCTTCAAGTAAAGTACCACTTTCGGTTTTCGAATTTAGACCAAAATCTAGTACTTTATTTAGATCAATATATAAGTTATAAATACTAAATTTGAGAAGTTTTGTATAATATTTTAATATAATTTTTGATGGAAATCAATTATGACCTTCAAGTAAAGTACCACTTCCGGTAATCAAGCAGTGACCAAAAAGGGAGGTTCACAACTAGATTTTACACCAATCCTAAATACAAAATTGTAACTTTCTACAGCTAACCGTTTTTGAGTTATGCGAAATACGAACGTACGTACAGACGCCACGACGAAACTAGTCAAAATGGATTCAGGGATGGTCAAAATGGATATTTCCGTCGAAATCCCAAATTCGAAAATTTTCGCGATTACAATACTTCCTTTACTTCGTACAAGGAAGTAAAAAAGAAAGTTGGTATCCGCATGATGATATAGAAGGATGAATCTAATTAGGGATTGATAAATTATTTCCCACTTCTATAAATTTGTTTTATTGAAAACTAGTTTCGAATATTAAACATTCATCCTCAATTCTAAAAACACACGAAAAATTCAAAAATAAGCAAATCAAAATATAGTTTGGTATTATTATTATTATTATGTATTATATTATTGGTTTTATATATATAATTATTATACATATTAAATTAGATCTAATATAAATCAGTATTATAAAACATTTATGAATTATGAATTTAAGGTTTAAACCTTGGTGAGTACCAACATGTATTTGATATCTTGTCTTAATTAAATTCATAATTCATAAATATTTTATAATACTGATTTATATTACATCTAATTTAATATGCCTAATAATAGCGAACTATATTTTTAATTGCTTATTATCGATTTTTTGTGTTTTTAGAACTGAGGATGAATGCAATACATTCGAAATTAGTTTTCAATAAAACAAATTTATAGGAGTGGCAAATAATTTATCAATCTCTAATAAAAAAAACAAGAAAAAAAACGAAGAAAATAAAAATGTAAAAATAATGGAACAATCCAGAGTTAAAAAAACGGCAAAAGCAATTACTCACAGCTAAAATAAATTTCATGATTGGAGAATTTAAAAATTATAGAAATAATGAAATGATTCACAGATTTGATACTTTAATTAATTGAATAATAATAATTGAAACAGATATTTTCTACTAATCAAGATATTAATCATGAATTAAAATTTCTTGATTAGACAGCGTCTTTTTTGGGAAGTGAGAAGATGTTGAAAAAGGTGGAATTTGAATGAGGAGAGAGAAGAAGAATGCCGGATATTAGAAGGGAGAGATTTCCAGAGGACGATGGAGCGGGCAAGAAAGGAACGTTCGAACGTTTTGGTTCTGTGGAAAGGGGTATACAGGTCAGATATCTTGTTTCCTGTGAGTGGACCGAGGATTGGAATCGAAGGAGGAAGTAGATGTGTAAGGGTGCTGGGAGTTGTTGGTTCGGTACAGGAAAGATCCAAGGAAATATTGTCTGCGAGGGGGCAGGAGAAGAGGGGAGGGAAGAGCCAATATATGTATACATAAATACCTAGCTTAAATAAATTGATTGCTTTGAAATACGCGTTTGTATTAAATGCAACGCCATTATATTGTTTATAATTTTATTTCAGTAATTTGACTATTAAATCAATTTTGAAGCGAATTATTTAATTGTGCTTAGTTTTGGGGAACGTTTTCCATCCGTTTTAAAGGCTATCATTTATTCCATATTGTATCATATCTTCATAATAAAATATCGTGAATCAGTATTTGATTGGAAACATTCATTTGAAAACATTTTAGGATATCATTATTAGGCGCGTTTAAGATTAAGTAATTTGGGGACGTGATTATTAGAAACTATAATTTTATTTTTTGTAAAGTTTTTGTCAAATTAAATAATTTGAATTACATACTATAATTCTTTTCCTTGAATCTATTTCCTTACCTCTGTACATTTCCTTTGTTTTTAATAATTACTTATAATAAATAAATAAAGACTGAGAGAGTTGACATCCGCATGATGGTATAGAAGGATCAATCTAATTAGGGATTGATAAATTATTTGCCACTTCTATAAATTTGTTTTATTGAAAACTAGTTTCGAATGTTATACATTCATCCCCAGTTCTAAAAACACACAAAAAATTCAAAAGTAAGCAATTCAAAATATAGTTGGTATTATTATACATATTAAAATATATAAATCAGTATTATAAGGGTTTTTAGAACTGAGGATGAATGTATAACATTCTAAACTAGTTTCAATAAAACCAATTTATAGAAGTGGCAAATAATTTATCAATCCCTAAAGACTGAGAGCCTCAATTGGGTTACAATTGAAATGTAAAAAGTTACAATTGAAACGGAAAAGGTGACCGGCCATTGATTTGAAAAAGGTTACAATTAATTGCCTTGGAAATACTATGTATAGAATTTTGTAATTTTGAATAAACCAGTCCTGGTACGGACATCCTTTAGATTGGTAGTTAGGTTCTAAAGATCATAATTCAATTAATTAACATAATATTAATTGTTAATTGTTTTTCGACAACTACGGATAAAACTGATTAGTTTTCAATTGTCAAGGACAATTTTTTTTTCACGACTTAAAAAATTAGTTGTTCGCCACAATTAAAATCAATTTAGGTGTTACCAAACAATAACAATTACCTATATTATTAATTGCAACTGATTCTTATAACAACAATTAGTTATTTAGTTACAAATTTAGTTAACTAAAA
Source organism: Rhaphigaster nebulosa (assembly GCA_948150685.1). NCBI lineage: Eukaryota > Metazoa > Arthropoda > Insecta > Hemiptera > Pentatomidae > Rhaphigaster > Rhaphigaster nebulosa. The sequence continues at coordinate 7,034,649 of OX411308.1, forward strand.
AATTAGTTAATTAATGCCCAACACTGCTAGGCTACTATTAAATTGAATTCTCAATTTCATAAAAAGGGATGTGTTTGAAACGAGGGATTGAATGTAATATTTAAACATAATCGTCTTAGAAACATTTAAATATATATATATATATATATATATATATATATATATATATATATATATATATATATATATATATATATATAATTTACTTTTTTATAACACACTTTAATTTTAAATGTTTTTCTCAGCTCTCCGATAGAACTACTTTTACGAATCTCTAGTTTCGTATAAATGAAGTTGAGATCTCTTTGGGATTTGGTCAAAAAATAGCTCCTGATTCTAAAAATGAATACGAAAAATAGTCTGATTCTAAAAATTCTCCTGGCTCTTCCTTGATAGGACCAAAAAGTGTGGTGTGGTGGAATGAGGTTTCCATATATATATATCACACACACATATCGGACGTAGGAGTGATGACCCTACCTCGTGTACCTAAATTGTGAATCGCGTTGTGGTTCTCCAGGACGTAAAATAACCGCTCGGAGGTTTGGTCCATGAACGGTCTTCGGGGAAAGAAATATAGGCCCTCGTGCGCCTGCTGACTTCGAACAGCCATAATCTGTGGATCTTGACCGGTTTGTGACTGTCCTTGAAACCAAGTGAGTCGGTGTGAAAGATACTGCCGAATTGGCCCCAAAGGAACCGGACTATGGATTGCCTGCCGCTGCATTATGGAAACCATGGTTCGTAGCAACGTGAGATTGGAGCCCTCCAGGCTCTTTGTGCTCCCGCAAGCAATCTTCAAAAATAAAGATCATTTAAAGTCGAACTTTGTAAAATCTAGTGAGCACGACCCCACCTTACCTTGCATGGTATTGATATCGTGTTGTCCGCAAAATAATGCAGGATTTTGGTTTAAAAAGAAAAAAAAAATTACAAATAAAGAGTTGTAAATAAAACTATTTAATCAAAATAGTCTCCACTATTATCAATATATTTCTGTCAACGTGTTGACAACTTTTACATTCTCTCGGAATAGAATTTTCCGTCTTTAGAATTCATAAACTCCAAAAACGCATTTTTTAATTCCCTTTGTCCATTAAATTTTTTGTCACGTAAGTAGTCGTCCAGGTGCCTAAAAAAATGATAATCCGTAGGGGAGAGGTCCGGAGAGTAGGGCGGGTGTGTCATGCAACTAAACGGGCCCCTTCCGATTGACCCAAGATGGCTTCATTATTGCCAATTTCTGATGCATTGCATTAATTTGGTTACAATACGATTCGGCATTGATGGTTTCTCCAGGATTTAAGAAGCTGTAGTGTATCAAAATCAAATCAAGCCCACCAAACAGTAAACAGGGCTTTGGAAAATGTTGTGCTGCTTCTCCTTTGTCGAACCACTGTCCAGAACATCTACTGTTATCGTAAAGTATCCACTATTTATCACAAGTAACAATGACAAGGACAGAAAAGGGCCGTTTTCGTTTAGGCAAACAAGTGTAGCACAAACTTCATATCGCTTTAATGTGTCTGAAGCCCAACTTTCGACCTTTTTTACCTTTCCAATCGCCTTGAGGTGTCATCGACCGTCGATTTGCCAAGGTCAAACTTCCCTGCAAGTTCTCGAACAGTTGTTCTGGGGTTTTCTTCCACCAAAGCCCGCAGAATATCGTTATCAAGGAAGTCATTCCACGACCTTCTTTGTCTTCAAGGCTGAAGTCTCCCTCCCGAAATTTTTTGAACCACCTTAGAACAGTGCACTCATTTATGCTGCCCTCGCCCCAGACTTGATTAATGTTTCTGGCCGTCCGGGCCCGGTTCCGGTCGAGTTTAAACTCGTAAAACAAAATTATACGAAAATCACGCGTTGACCTCTTAGTAAAGACTGAAATATTTCTAAGCAGTGAAATGCTACAGAGGTAAACATACATTATCGTTCGGAAGAGGATTAATAAGTGTTGAAATTCATACAAATGTATAATCCAGTAAACGTAAACAGTCTGTTATATATGGTAGAGGGGCATTTTAAACTCAAAATCCTGAATAATTTTCCGGACAACCCAATAAATAAAGATGTTTATTTTGTAAAATAATCTTTATCTCTCTAAATCTAGATTAATAAATGTATCTATTACTGTTTGTAGAGGTTCAGAGTTGCCATTTTCTTTGGCTTTAAAAAATCGCCATTTTATCAATTCATCCACGATTATCCGAAATCCCGCTTTTATTATCAATTTCCTTTCAAATTTCCTCTTTCACGTAATGAGTTAAATAAAATAGATTTATTTTAGTAGCATTTCATTCGTCATCATATTTTAGGTGCATATTAAGGGCATATATCCATTATGGAATTATTTTCAATAAGGTGAAAAAATGAATGAGAGTTAGGCTGTGGTCTGATTGGAGAGCGGGCAGCGTTAATATGAGGATTAGCAGATATATATATATATATATATATATATATATATATATATATATATATATAATATTTCCTAGTCAAATTCTACCATATCCATTTCAAATTAAACCTTTGCATTTAAATTCAACCTTTTTTGATTTAAATAAATTAATATAAATCATTTTTACATAATGAAATTGTTTACGATTATTTTAATTACCTATTGTATTTTTACTTCCTTGTATGAAGTAAAGGAAGTATTTTAATCGCGAAAATTATCACTTTTCAGGGTTTCAGAAGGAAATATCCGTTTTGACCATCCCTGAATCCATTTTGAATAGTATCGCCGTGACGTATATACGTACATTCGAACGTCCGTTGTACATAACTCAAAAACCTTTTGCCGTATAAAGTTAAAATTTTGTATTTAGTATTGTTGTAAAATCTTATTGTGAACCTCTCTTTTTGGTTAGTACATCAGGAAGTGGTACTTTACTTGAAGGCCATAATAGACTTTCATCAAAAATTTTATTAAATAAAAATAAAAAAATCTCAAATTGGTATAAAAGACTTATATATTAATATAAATACCAAAAATTTTAAACCAGAAGGGATACTTTACTTGAAAGTCATACTAAACTTTCATCAGTAATTATATTAAAATATAATGAAATACATCTCAGATTTGATATATAAGACTTTTATATCAATAAAAATAATATGCTAGATTTTGGTTAAAATTGGCTTGACGGAAGTAGTACTTTATCTGAAACTGTTTTTTAATTTAATTTTTAACTTTAAATTTTCGGATATCCTCATAATTGAGGTCCATTTCTGGGTTACCCAGGCCCATTATTATGAAAACACTATCTAATTTAAGATCGCGCTCCTAGGTTTCTATTTATTTAAACTTTAAAGATAGCCTCGATATTGAGGTTCATAATTGGTTTATCAGTGGCTCTTTTTATGAAAATAATATCGACTTTATTATTGCGCGTTTACGTATTTTATTTTATTTATTTATTTTAGCTTTTTGGATCTTTTCGATGTTGGGATAGATTTTTGGATAATCGGAGTTGCAGTTTCAACGAACTGCATAGAGTTTGCGCGAAATAATTTTTGGAGATACTAATTATTAATTTTCTTCAACTCCTTTTATTACAACTTTTATAGTATTAATTGGAAAAGGGATTATTTTTCACATTATTAAGGACGCAAATTCATAACGATAATGCAAAATATATTTACTGTTATAACAAGTAACAAGTTTAATTTTTACTTAATTAAAATATCGATACGTAAGCGGAAGAGTTCAAACTCGATAGTATTTTCATAATAAGGGGCCCAGATAAACCAATAATAGACACAATATTGAGGATATCCGAGAAGTTAAAATAAATGGGATCATGGCTGTGTATATTGGATTAGGATTATGTTTGTGCATATTAGATTAGGATTAAGGTTTTGAATATAAAATTAAGATTATGGTTGTGTATATTGGATTAGGGTTATGGCTGTGTATATTGGATTAGGATTATGTTTGTGCATATTATATTAAGATTAAGGTTTTGAATATTAAATTAAGATTATGGTTGTGTATATTGGATTAGGATTATGGCTGTGTATATTGGATTAGGATTATGTTTGTGCATATTAGATTGAGTTTTGAATATTAAATTAAGATTATGATTGTGTATATTGGATTAGGATTATATGGCTGTGTAGATTAGATTAGAATAATGGATTATATGATATTGAATTAGGATTGGATTGGATTACGATTATTTCTGTGCACATTGGATTAGGATTATTTCTGTATATGCTGGATTAGGATCGTGCATGTACACGTTAGATTTGGATTATGGCTGTGCATAGTGGTTTAGGATTGCGGCTGTTAATATTAAATTAGAATAATGGCTTTGTGCATCAGATCAGGATTATAGCTGTGTGTATTAGATTTTACCCAGCAATTTACGTTGTTTTTTTTTAAATATGTTTTCGCTGTTTGTTTGCCAAAAGCATTCGATACAATTCTTGTATCATCCAAGATGAAAAAAAAATGCAATTTTGACTATAACCCGTAATCAAAGCTAAAAAAAAAAAAAAAAAAAATTAGGCTTCTATAAATACATACATTAATATATATATACCGTAGTTACGATTCCGACACAAACAGCAATTCCTGTCCTCACTCCTCCCTCCATTGAACCCCTTCGAAGCCCAAAACTTAAAGGTAAGCATTAACAAAATCCTCCCATCTATTTCTCGGCCTACCAGTCGGTTTAGAATCGATCACTTATCAATAGATTTCTATAATTATGAAGCTCAAAACTTTACATTCCCATTTCTTCTTTATAACTTTCATTAAATGTCATTTGTCAACCCACGACGATTACCTGGAGGTTGACGCTCTGTTCCAACAAGAGTGGGAGTGTGGAATTTCATTTCGTGGGACTACTACGAAACAAAGTATACAAATTTTAACTTTTAAAAATAGAATGCTTAAACAAAAACATATTTTGAATGAACTCTGACTTTTTCAATACATTTCTAAATATTTAAATCCATGATGTAACTACTGCAAATAAAATGTTTATATATATTTATATTTATTATAAGTCAATGATTCAGTGGCTCGTGTTTTTCTTTTTCAGGGTACCATCGATGCCGCCGGAAAACGAGCCTTCGGAGGTCCCGCGTTTCCGGAATTTGGACGTGGCAGCCCTTTCTGCATCACCGTCCTCTGAGGGCAAAATGAAGAACCAGAACATTTTCACGGTAAGTTGAAGATTACAGGATGACAACGATCTACAGCTTGGAAATAGCAGAATCGATATGGACTATCTACAGTGTTGTAAATAACGCCAATAACACCGTGTTTAAAGGGATAGGGAGAGGGACAGTGTGCTAAGGTATAGGGATGGGTACAGTGCGTAAAGGGATAAGGAGGGGGACAGTGTGTAAAGGGATAGGGAGGGGTACAGTGTGCAAAGGAATAAACTGGAAAACATTTCAATCAAATTTATGCAAAAAAAAAAATTTTTTTTTTTAAATTTATTTATGGCAAGCGTAATTACGCTCTGTTTAGTATGTTTAGGAGAAGTGTGGAAAATTTCACGAGGTAAAGTAGTAGCTAGGGGGTAAGGATAAAGTTGGTAATTTTTCTGTAGGAAAAGAAGTAGGGGCCCACAGGAAAAACGCTTATTATCTAAAATAGTTAGTTTATGAAATGATAATCGAACTTTTTTCAATATTTTCTAAATGATTTGATAATTCTCAAACTTGTTGGAGTGCTGCAAGGCGGAACAAAAACGTGAGATACTGAGTTATAATAATCTTTTCGATTGTAGCAGATATATTTAATTTATAAGCCTTTTGGTAACCTTCGGCTTTAGATATAACAAAACACATGTCTATAACCATGGTCTTTATAGAAGTTATTATTATTTTGTAAACTGTCTAGTAGCAAATAAAGTATTAAAACAAGATAGTATCCTTTGTTTAATTACTGCATGGGTGACCCCGACTATGTCTGAGGAAAAAGAGGATATATCATCTCAAAATTTGACCGCTGCATCAACATCAACATCACCACCAGAGGTATCATCTACCTTATCTATTCCAACTTTTTGGAAGTCTCGTCCCAAAATTTGGTTTATTCAATTGGAGGTTCAGAAGGGCGAGTATAACATGTGACCGTACAAAATTCGACAAGTGATGCTTTCCACTGATTCAGAAATTTTTATCACAAATCTCTGATACTTTGAACGACCCTTCCTGCTTGTAATTTATGCACGGTGTTAAAAGACAGGTTAATAAAAAAATATCTGATGTGGACAACACATGACTTCCTTGTAAGCCTATTAAACTATAAATCGGTGGCTCAAAAAGTGATCCTGAATTTGGTTACTAGTTTCCGAAGATCGCAGTATCTCAAAAACAACACTCGGCGTCGCGACATCCATCTATTGACACACACACAAATAGAGAGGAAAACCAGTATTTTACACTAAATTTTAACACTTAAAACAAGTAATAAAAATGTTTAATTGGATTGGAAACCAAATTGCGTTTTTAACCTTTATTACCGAAACATATGGTTTATGCATTTAATTTAAATATAATTTTTGATGTAAGCTTATTATGACCTTCAAGTAAAGTACCCTTTTCGGCTCACCAATTTTACCCAAAATATAGTAAATACATTCACATTAATATAAAAGTAGTATTTACCAAATTTGAGATGTTTTACATTATATTTCAATATAATTTTTGATGAAAGTCTAATATGACCTTCAAGTAAAGTACCGCTTCAGGTTCTTCAATTTAGATCAAAATCTAGTATGTTATTTAAATCAATATATAAGTTATAAATACCAAATTTGAGAAGTTTTGCAAAGTATTTTAATATAATTTTTTATGGAAATCAATTATGATCTTCAAGTAAAGTACCACTTCCGGTAATCAAGCAGTGACCAAAAAGGGAGGTTCACAACTAGATTTTACACCAATCCTAAATACAAAATTTCAACTTTCTACGGTTATCCGTTTTTGAGTTATGCGAAATACGAACGAACGTACGTACAGACGCCACGACGAAACTAGTCAAAATGGATTCAGGAATGGTCGAAATGGATATTTCCGTTGAAATCTGAAAACCGAAAATTTTCGCGATTACAATACTTCCTTTACTTCGTACAAGGAAGTAAAAATCGTCGACACTGAATATCAATAATTACTGGAATTGTTACCTATCATCGGAATAGTTAATTGTAATACCTGTTACCTGTCATCAGGTGTGGATTTTAGTGACTATGGAAGCCTTTTTATTTTTTAATTTAGATGAAATCTATTGTTCAAAATAAAGTTACCGATGATTTTTTTTTAAGCCTTTTGACCTTCTCAAAAACTCTCTGGCCATTTTTTAAACTGGTACCAATATCTTACTCAATTGGCATTAAAGTCAGATAAAACCGGGAAACTTAATCACAACTTGCAATTCGCACAACCTTCGAGACAAATTACGCCAAAGAAGACCTTCGTACCGCAACATTTTTCTTACAGTGTGCTCTCACGTTTTTCTGCGCGACGATTCCTTTCATTCTACGTTTGTACCGTCTTTTTCGGTACCTCATCTTGTTATCAAACGTTCCAAGAGTATTTTGATATCGATTTAAAGAGGATCAAAAGCAGATTCACGATCGGCCCGTTTAAACCAACGTTTCTTCTTGATTCTACATCTATAATAAATAATTGCCAGAAACCAGATGAGCCAACCAATCTAGTCACCACGATGCAGCTCCGGGAAAAGATGTTCGATTCCGCCTACTAAGTGTATAGCAGATATATTTAGGTTATAAACCTTTTGGCAACCGTTGACTTTAGATACAAAAAACACATGCTTATTATTATACTCACTATAAAAGTTACTATTATTGTGTAAGCTGCTTAGTTACAAATAAAGCCGTGAAAAAGATTTCATACTTTGTTTAATTACAACGCGATTTTTTTTTTTTTTTTGAGATAAAATAAAATGGTTCAGTAAATGATATGATATCGGCAGCGGTGTTAGTCTGAGTCGCAGATAAGAATTTAATCCCGCGAATAACATGAATGAAACGTCTCCACCCAATGATTATGCATTTGTTCATCCCGTCATAATTGACGAATTGAAGTTCAATGTTTTGTTGTGATGAAGTTTTTAAATTGTGGAACAATACCTATATGTAAAAAAAAAAAAAAAAAAAAAAAAAAAAAAAAAAAAAAAAAAAAAAAAAAAAAAAAAAAAAAACTGTAAAAAGAGGGATTTGGCTTTGTGAGGGACACAAGGTTTTAGCATGAGTATGTCGATATTAACGGGATTTGTTTTCGTCTTAGACATGTCTATGTCATTCTTGAACTCTTAGAAGTCCTTCTGATCTTCATCTTTTATTTGTGACTGAAACATTTTCTTATCGTCAGGAGCAGATAAAAATCATAAAAACAAATAATTACACTGCTATCATTTTATTAATGATTGGTTATAAACATATTTTATGTACCATGTACTTTATTATTTCTAAATTCATAATCTTTCCTTCACTCTTTTCACATTACTTTATTTTTTATTATTTATAATATGTATTATTTACATCTTTTTTCTTCATATTCCATATATTTTTATCATACTTGTCATTTCTGTTTATTACTATCTTTTATTATTTTATTAGTACTGCATCTGTTGTTTTAAATGTTGTTAACTTAATATTTTTTCATCTTACTCTTTGTTAACTTTTTTATTATTACTGGTACTACCACTGTCGTTACATCTTTTGTTATCTTATGTTTTCTCAGCCCTGATGAAGGCCTAAAACTTTGGCACACAATAAATAAGTTACACTTATTAGTTTGTTTTTTTATTGACCGCATCCACCGACCAACATCTTCTTTAATTACATCTACGGTCAACAAAATTTTTTATGAAAGTTAAATCCATAACGGTGTTGCTTAGCGTTATTGCGTTAATGATTAATGGTATCTGAAGCCGTGCGCCCACGGCCTGTGGCTTGAAGAGCGTATCCTCAGACTTTCGGTCGTATACCGACCTCAAGCCGTTTCCATGGAGCAAAAAGGCTACTGGCTTGGCGAATTTCGAGTGGCCATTGGTGGAAGTAGTCTAAAAATGAATTCAGGTAGTGATGACGAGGAAGTAGCGAGAGCACTAGGAGCTTATGTAATGTAGAGCGGCGTTTTTTTGAAGAAAAAAAATAAAGGAAGGTTCGCAAAGGTCCTTGGTGGATTGGAACACTGAATGAAACTCATGAAAGGTCATTATCAGTTTATTGGAGATCATAATCACTTCATTGGACCACTCCATAATCACGCACTGAAATCTGAATAAACCTCCACAACAGATCGTGGGAGTATAGTGGGTGCTCGAGCCGTACTAAGGATTGTCATTCGTCGAGGCCCATGCCTTTGATGTACGGACAATTCACGAGCCAAGCCATAGGCCGAGGGAACAGGACTTAAAGCGGGCATCTCATATCTCATAGATTTTAGTCTGCCACTACCATCTCCGGGAAAGTATTAATAAGCAGCATTTATTTTTTTCCTGTAGCGCCTTCAATGAGTGCAGAAATCGCAGATGGCCACACTCGTAAAACTCGCGTCCGAACAGATTTTTGGCAAATGCAGGTGCGAATCTCATTGCTGGTCGAAGTGTTTTCATAATCGACGAATGCACCAATCAATGTCTATACCCTCTGGGGATGATGTAGAACAGATCTCATCGTCCTCTTGTATAGGCGCCCACGGAAGATGCACTTGCGCCTTCGTTAAGACGCTCGTACTCCTTGATTTTTGGCAATCTCGGCTACGCTTCACCGGATCTACCGAGTATTTTTTTGGGAGTATTGGGGTAATTTACATGGAATTTACATATGCCACTGCTGCCAATAAAACTCAGTACAATATTTATAGGATTATATATAATTTTGTGAACAGTAACAAGATTGTCTATGGTACATATCGGTGCGCGCTTGTGCATATTACTAGTGGAACTTATTCATTCTCTGTCCTCAGTTTACACTATCCGGTCCTCCTCCCATTTGTCTGGCATTCTCAGGGGTGGTCGTCCTCGTCTAGTTTCATTTCTGCACCTTCCAGGGGTGAAATAAATGGGACCCACCACCTCTTTTCACCTCCATATATGGTCCAAGTCTCGGGAATTCAATCTTGCTGATGAAAACATACCGATATTTCTGGATAACCAGGCTCGATGCCCCTCCATAACAGTGCAGCATATCACGGCATGTTCAGTTATATCAGCTTCACCAGATCATATGGGGTTTTACCAGTATCAAGGGATTGTTTTTGTGTTGCTCATTCCAACGGTATGCAACATTTTTACTTCAACTTGGCTTTTCGACATATAAATTCCGAAATTTTGTGCAGTTTTCGTAATTTTTATCTTGTGTTCCTTAACTCGCTTTAACCACTTCAGACTAATTGTTTTATAAAGGCAATCGATGCATCTTGGCGTGAGCTCTATCGATTAAAATTATTGTACCTATCGATTTTACATTTCATAGTAGATACTAGTTGTTTTTATTTTTAATTGGGTTCATAATCGTAATCTACTCCAACTCGGGCATGAAGGACGGTTTGTCCAACTGGCTATTAATTTTTTGTAGCCAGAGTGTGAAGGTCGAGATTTATTACGGGGTTCTGCTACGAATTAAAGTCAAACCCCTAAGGCAGGATGGTAGCTTTATGGAATGCCGTGAAGTGGTACGGGCTAGCGGAGAATGTACAATTACCTAACTAGGTTTATGTGTTCAAGAGAGATTTAGCCATGCGCATGCTGTCGGTTGGTGCTGTCGGTCAGTGTAGGTTGGCGGGTCGTCATTGTTTATAACAGCCTCTATTTCTCTAATTAGGATTAGTTTTAACTGCAAAATTAATTGTCATTCTTTTGTTTTAGAAGGGAAGTAAGAAAGAGATATATGAAATTCAATTAAACAACGGGTCAGTAATTTATTTTCTTTATTTTTATTATTGTTGCTAAGAAAGAATATATAACATAACTGGCTATATGTTATATGTGTTTTAGGAAGAAAAAACCTGGAAAATTGAGGACGATTTTCAAAATCGTAAGTATAGCATTCGAAATTTAATTTTTACTTTCACTTATCTACATATGAAATATATTGTATGCGAGTGTATTGCGATCGTAAAAAAATTTAGAATCACAGGATTAAAATCCCTTAAGTCCAAATAACCAATTCTCACAAAATGGAAGAATAAAGTGAAAAAAATGTAACATTTATATTTGCAGTTGTGCTATTTTTTATTGATTCGAAAATCAAATATTCACTACTAATATAAATTTTGAAAGAACTATGAGGACATCACATCCTCAATGAAATCAATCGTTTTTGTCCTGTTTTATAAAAACTTTATAATAAATATGGCATCCTCCTTACTGCTTGCAATGTCCTCACGAGAGGTTATCCTTATAGTTCCGCTACGCCAACACGAAGGACACCATCATCCTCATCTTGAGCTTCCTCGCTGCCGTTGGCAACGGCTTTCTGTCTCCAGTCAACGTGTCTGTCCTCCTCACACCCCTTCTCACTATATTCATCGAAGTTGAAACCCCAGGAAATGTGAGTATGAAGGCTATTTTCAATCATTTCGATTGTCAATGGGCAAACATTTGTTATAATTATTATTTATTGATCAATTTTTGCAGCCACATCATATCAACATGACTGTAGAGACTTCCAGGTTCACAGACTATGGATATAAGTATTTCATTTTTGGCGCAATGAATTTCATCCTCGGATTCATTCAGGTAAGATGTTCCTATTTATATATATACGCAGTATTTGAGGGGTATTCTATCAAATGTTGATATATCCACTTATCATAAAAATTGAGCTTTTGAGGGTTTCTTCATTCAAAACTGCATCTAATGGTTGTTCAGTTTGTTTTAAAAACCTATTCTTTTCCTGTCAAATAGAGATTCGAAATCATCTCTTTCAATCAAAACTGAACATATCCACATGAAATTTGCCTATAATATTTTTTTTACTTTTTCTTTCAAAAGTTGATAAATCCACAGCCCTTTCTTGGCTGTTTGATACACTTTTCTTTCAAAACTCCCCTTATCCAAAAATAAGTTGTTTGCCCTTATTTTTCTTTGCAGTTCTTATTTTAGAGATAGCGCAATAATTTTGTAAGGTTTGGTTTGTTTTTTATCACGAAACGAGAGATGGCGTTTACCATTCGTTAGTACACAACTGTTCTGGAGAGTTAGAAGAAGATAAGACGAAACTCATATTAAAATATTTTTTTTTAAATTTCAGTTCCTGGTTATATCAGGTTAATCCCATAAATAATGTCGGTTTGTAAAAATCTTTCTGTTTATGTTGATATTACTAATCTCTCCTTTCCAATTGAATTGTGTTTGCGTATTTTGTTTATTATATCATTACTTACTCTTCTATTTAGGAGAGCCTACATGTTTTTGTAGGAGTAACTAACTATCTCTGTGCTGAAATTTCAATTAAAACGGATCTGATGGCAAATGACGGTGGACAGTAGAATGTGTCGATCCAAGTTTTTCTGCTAATTCTTCAACTGTTACAACAGGATTTTATTCAACAGTAGCCTGCAGGAGTTCGTCGTCAAGCTCTATCGGTCGACCTGTCCGAGGCTGTCGTCTTCAAGTTTACAGTTTCCCGCTCGAAACTTTTTAAACCACCTCTGTGCACTTGCCGTTCACTAATGACCTTTTCTCCATATATTTCTGCAAGTTTCCGATAAGTTGTAGCAATATTTTCTTCTTTATCGAATTCCCAAAGCATAACATGGCGTAAGTGATTTTGGGAGAGATCCATTTTAATTGAAATTTCAGCACAAACCAACTAACTTTCTCCCCCCCCCCCCCCCAAAACATATGATAAATAGAAGAGTATGTAATGCTATATTAAACAAAATATGTAAACACTATTCAACTACAAAGGAGGGATTAGTAATATCAACATGAACAGACAGATTTTTAAAAACCGACATCACTTATGGGATGACCTGATAGAAAATAAATTTGAGCGGTATTAAAATTCAAATAAATTTAAATTCGGAAGTATAATAAATAAAGTAATACAAATTGATCTCTCTCTGAATATTATTATATACGTATTTAGCTATATATAGTAGGATCGTCTGTGGGTATTTTTTTATTAGATTACTCTATTTTAACTTTGAAATGGGTGAAACACAAAGTAAACACCACAAATATCAATAACTGGTTTATTCGTACATTAGTAACAAGCGGTTCCCCGGAAGTTAATATTCAACACACACTCCCAGCATGCAATGCGCGGCCTTACAAATCTACAGTGGCGCGCCCGCCGCACACTTTCCAAAGAGGTCTAACACTCTATATTTTAGTATTATTTCTTTAAATAAATTCAGCTTTCACTACCTGCCTTGAACGAGTATACCAGTATTTATCGTTATAAAACTTTCATTTTTATTAGTTAAATTATTTTAACTTTTCAGATTATGGCATCAGAAATAGCTGCCCGTAACATAATGGCTAAGATAAAGACGGCCTACTTAGCCAAGATGCTCTCAATTGAGATCGGCTGGTACGACAAGTCTCAAGATCAGTTTGTCAGTACTGTGTCTTAGTAAGTCTTCAATTACTATATTAAAATTAAATATTAATAATTATGAACATAAAATTTTATCAAAAACCTTCGGTTTTTCAATAGTTATGATGAATTGAAGTGTGAAAAACAAAATTATGGGCCATTCTCACAAAATTGGGCACTTTCCTGGCCCAAGATATTTATTTCAATTTAGAATAGCTTAATACTATGAGATATAAATGCTACTAAAGCAGGCTTCTTGCAAGAGCTAGTTTACACTTTAAATTATACATACATGCACCAAAATATACCTGTTTAGTAATCCAGACTCTTCCCCTGTGATGTCGCTAGTTCTGAATCAATTAACCATACAGGTTCGGTGCCTGTCTCCTATATCAATTTCAAATATTTTCTTGTTAACTATGCTGTAAATGACTTACAGTTTCAGAAGGATTGTCAAATACTTGGGGAAAAAAGGATGCTAGAATTGCAAAACTAGTTTCTAAACCTTCCCACAGGTTATAGTTAATTCCCCTGGCAAGTTCTGAAACTAGATTTCCACCAATCTGCTTGGTCGGGAAAATGATGAAAAACCCATGCTCAGTTAGTTTGATCTCTCTTCTTCCATGGAACCTCTCCCAGAGCTCTTTATTGGTGTGTCTTCACCAAGTATCTCCATCAAGGATAGGACTGTTAATCCTCCTCAATATTCTCCTTTCAAATATACAGAGTCTTGTCTGCTTTTGTTAAGGATCAAGTTTCTGCTCCATATGCAAGAACAGGGGATGGTCTTGTATAACCTTTGTTTGGTATGATAGGATATGGACCTGTTTCTCATGTGCTGGGACAGGCCAAAATAACATCAACGTATTCAAATAGGTTTCCTCCACCACCAGTCTGCATATATTTATTTTGGCTTCATTTACCACTTGACCGAATCTTCTGGATGCCCTCTTGAAGTTGATAAAGGCTTCTCATAGGGAACGCTTAGATCCAGCAATAATATCTATATCATCTGCGTATCTCAGTAGTTCAACCAATGATTGAAAATGGTCTCACTGCCCTGGATTTGGGATTTCCTGATGGCCATTTCTTCTGCTAAATTAAATATAAAAAAATCCCTCTGCCTTAATTCAGCATCCGTCTCTAACTCCTCGGAAAGATCTTCGCCTATTTAAACAAGGTTTTTTTGTGCATCTGATTGTCATTTTCAACAGCCGGATCAGATTACTGGGTATATTAGAGTTCCTCTCTGTTGAAACTATTATAAGCTCACTTTAAGTTGATGAAAAGATTAGGCATGATCATCTGATACTCGAGACTTTATATTTCGTTTAATTTTTTAAAAAATGATCCGTAAATACTGTGTAGTGAGTAAATCTGATAAAGTCAGTTATTTATATTTTAGTTTATTTTTGCTTTAAATTACTGTTTTCTTATCACAAACTATAAGTAATCAGAGAAATATTATGTAAAATAAAACTAAAGACAAAGTCTTGTATTCACAAAAATATACTTTAACTTTGATTTATTCATCCAGGTCTGAATGTATTGGAGAAAAGCAATGAAAATCTAGGAACCTGATCACAATCCTTCTATAAATATTCAGAAATTATTCAATTTTCCAACCGAATTCGAATGGTAAAACTATTTGGGGCATTATTTATTTAGATAATGGACATATTCAAAAAAAATAGACAGTACTTAATTACTTAAAATGATTGAAAAATAAACTCATGCTTCTGTATGAAAAATTCTGTATTTTTTTTCTTATTTATTCATTTCAGCGATTTACAGAAGATGATGGTCTTATTCGACAGTAAGATGACATCTGCAGCAGAAATGTTTTCATTTTTAATTTGTGGTTGCCTAGCTGGCTTAATCGCTTCTTGGAAGGTGGCACTTTTGACCATTGGATTGATGTTGACTGCAATGGTATTAATGTATTATATAATGCAAGTAAGTATCATTTAAGTTTGTTACTAAGCCACGTTACTGATCCATATAAAAGGACGCTTGTAACACGATATCATAGAGTATTTTTCCTTGTACAGTTATGTTAGAATAAAGATAAAATATACATCAATACTATTCTTAAAATTGTTTTCAAAACACTTAAATAAAAGAAGAAACACTTTATTATTAATAAAAATGTTGTAGGCACTACTTAAATTCCAACACAAAATTTTTGAAATAATTGTTGCATTTTTCTCTAGCTTATTTGACCATTACCAAAGACTTCCTGTATCTTTTAATGGATAGGAAGGGTCAATCTTTCCCTTTATTAAATTTCAAATTATATCAAGTTTATTCACAGGTTAATTTGATTGTAAAATTTGAACTAAAGGACTAAAGAAAGTCCATTCCCTAATACAAATATAATAAATAATAAAAGGCTAATCTTATAATATCCTATTTCATTATAATAATTTTAAAAATATTTAATAAAAACATATATTTTTCTGAAATAACACCATAAATTGAATATTTAGAAAACCTTCTCTGGAATAGCTCCGTACCTGATCAAGAATGAAGAGAGAAACTTATCAAGACGTTACAGACACTATTCCAATAGGGTATGGGATGGGAATAGAATTCCCAAGGAATGAGAATATAATGTAGTTGAGCCAATCAATAAAAAGGGATGCCATAGTGAGTATAATAATTCCTGGAGTTTATAAAGTACATACCAGAATATTGGAGCAGAGGCTAAAGAGATGGATTGAAAAATATATAGAAGATGAACAAGTGGAATTTAGACCACTGGGGCAAACCCAAGATCATACCTTCACACTACAAATGGCTCTCGAGAAGGCTCAGGACAAAGGAAAGAACATATACTTGGCCTTTCAGGATCATTAAGCCACTTTTGATTCTTTTCCAAGAGAGAATATATGGACATTCCTTTGAAACATAGCTCATATGTTTAATTGTATAAGCTCATAATGGTTTGTGTATTCAGTGTATCAGGATCCAATGGGAGTAATCCACCTGAATGGAAGAGAATCACAACCATTTAACAGAGGAGAGAAAGAAGCAGGGAGACAGCCTAAGTCCAATTTTTTTTAAAAGCATTTATGGATGAAGTTTTCAAAATCTGTAAAAGATGAGTCCCTAGAGACTAGATGATATCTCGAAACTTGTTCCAGTACTACCTTAATTTTTCATTTTTGCTCATGATAATGTATTAATTGCTGATTCTCCAGAGAAATTCCAAAATGCAGTTGTGTAATGGAGAGAACTACAAACTGAGGGTATGATAATAAATACTGCAAAGAGTAATGTGGTGAAAGTGGGAAGGATGAAAGATGTACGCATTACATGTACTGGAGAATGGCTGGAATGTGTAGATACCTACCAATATTTCAGCACTCGGAGAAGTAGGGACGGCAGGCTAGACCTGGAAATTGGAAACTAAATCTGTAAAGTTGATCTACTTCCAGATTAACAATACCATAGTTAGTTATTTTTAAGATGTTATTCCTCATAAATGGAACATAATATTGGACTGCTCTTGATAAGCATATCAAAAGACTCACTTTTGATGAAATGAGATATGTGAGGTGAGTCGTTGAAAATACAAAAAAGGAATGTGCCTGGAATGAAATTATTAGAGAAGATTTGATGGATCCATCCATGAAGATTAGGATTCAGGAGCTTTAACTATAATGGTTCGGACACATATCCAGAATGCCTGAGAAAAGAAAAGTAAAATGGAATATGGAGGTAAGGCCTGAAGAAAGACCCATTGCTAGGCCACAAATCACATTTACTGAATATATTGAAAAGCTGGGCAGAGAATGGAAAGACATTTAGCCAGATAAAAAGTATGGCCATGGATTGAGATAAATGGAAGAAGTGGATCGAGCAGAAGTGAGCTCTATGCTGAAAGGCACTAAAGAGCAAGTGAATGTAGAAGAAGGAAAGCCACTTGTAGCTCCCTGATGAAAACATGTGACAAATGAATCAATTCAGCAATGTGGTTCCTCTTTTTAATTATATTATATTTAATTAATTAATTATTCAAATTATTTTAATTATAACTAGATTTTTCATGGTTATCTTGTGTATGTCATATTAAAATGCTGATATTATTTTTAGGCATCAAAAAAGAAGGGAGAATTGAGACAACAATACAGTGGAAAATGTACAAAAATTGCTTCTGAAATACTTGGAAATGCTCGAACAGTCGCTGCATATGGTGGGGAATACAAAGAAATTGAAAGGTATTTTGCATTCCTATATTGATTTATACAATTAATGGCTTGGCTTGTATTCTTTAATTTTATTTAATAAGAATGAAAAATAAATTGCAAATTTATTTTAAATTATTATTTTTTCATACACCTGTTTACAAAATAAATTTGGAGCATCAAACCTTCATGAAATTATTTTAAGATATTTATTCAATATTTTAATTCATATTTAGGTACAGGAGTATATTAAAGATGTCAAATAAGTATGGATTGAAGCATGCTACAGTGATCTCTATGGCAAAAGCATTCAACTATTTCCAATTGTGCATCTTATATAGCATTGCATATTACTTCTCGGTGCATTTGTTCCTCGACGATGAGTTCAATCCTGGCAACTTAGCAATTGTGAGTTATTTATTTATATTATTTGGTTTTATTAAATTAAAAGTAGCAATAGCAAAGTAGCAAAAAAATAGCAGCATTTAGTAAATAATCTCTCCAGACATTTTGCCAGCAAATGTTCCTTCAATGGCTCTGGCTTCATTCGCTTGGTTGGGACATCCCATTACTTAATCACCTACTCAATCAATGGCACTTATGTGCCATGATGTGATGCAAATTAATTAGTTTGAGCTTCCTCGACCTCTTGTTAGCACTGCACAACTTCATGGGTTGTGCAAGCCTCCAAGTGAGGATACACTGCAGTTTTATACCTATATTCTATTGAAGAGCAACCCCAAGCAGCATTGCTGGTCGCAAAAGCCAGAGTTAGAAATACCATGGTTAGAAATACTTGGTGATCATCTTCTGGTTTAATTGGCATTTCATTACAAAAAAAATTTGTAAACCTTATTTGGAAATCTCATCCATTGTCCTGTAGTCAGACTTCATCATCGTTCTGGATTAGTTGAAGGTATTTCCGCTCCATTTAAAGGCATTTATTGGTAATCCAGTTGCTTAAATTCTAGATTGGGCCAAGCCTAACCGTTGTCTTGATGTCCCTTCACAGGATAATCCTGCAGATATTGCTTCACGAGGAACTTTAGTATCTGAGCTTCTTGACCACCCTCTTTGGTGGTCTGGTCTACCATTGTTGACTTCTATTTCTGAACCAGTTACATTAGAGGCAATTCCTTCATCTTATTTAATCTCATTTTCAGTAGATATTCGCGATAACTCATTTGACAAATAGTTTTGCTAATTTTTTTTCCTTTTTAGTCATCCGCATCACTACCATGATCCTTAGTTGGCGGTTTAGGATATCTCCACCATCACTTTTCTATGTTTTTACCAAACTAGGTTTTGCCCAAGCCGTTAAGGAATTTTGCTCCCTTCATTGATAGTTTTGGACTCATTCGAGTTAAGGGACAGTTTTCATTCTCCATTCATCTAAATTTTTTTCAATTTGCTACCTAAATTTAACAATTAGTCAATCCTTTCTTAACCCATTCAATACAGCGGCTGTAATGCTGAACTTACGAGAATACTGCGCATTAAACAAAAAACTTCAGATATCACTGTAACTGCCTTTTAACATAAACGACTTTCTTTTATTGTTAAACATAAGCTAAAAATATTTAAATAATTCCCTTAGTGTTTATAACTAAAAATGTGGTTCACCTACCTGAACTTTGAATTCTTATAACTTTGAAACAGTGAAAGATATTCCAAAACTATCTCCTACTCCTAGCTTTTGAATCCTTCCGAGAGTTACTGAAGTGACAAAGAACGACTGAGACATCAGAGGCCTGAGGGGCTCAGAAAGGACAGGGCACACCAGTCATTATTTAGCTAAATTCATATAATTAGTATCTTAGGAACACAAATGCTTACAGTTTATCACCTTTCATCTATCTTTATCCGAATGGAAGGAACCCTCAATTCGAGGCTACTCACTGCAGCCTCTACCGATCCAAGGTATTTGGAGGTCTTGATTCCATATCAGTTCCTTTTTGGAAGACTTATGTTCGTTTTATTTAGAGTGGATGTCTCATGTGGATGTCTCACATTTGCCCACTAAGTAAGCGGAATACTAGCTCGTGTACAGGACTGCTGGCGACGTTGGGTCGTCGAACAACTAACTTCACTCCATGTTCGTTCGAAATAGTTGGGCACCACTCCCAATTTAGAAGTCGATGATTCTGTCATGATACAAGACACCAATCAACCCCCTCTTTCCGGACCATTGTGGCGCATTACCAAAGTATGCATTGCTTCAAATAGGGTTGTATGTTCAAGACAGACAGCGTCGCATTTTAATTTTAAGATCAGAAAGGCCTTTGAATTCAAGATTGATCGACCAATCAATTTTTCATATATCGATATTGGCAGATTAAATCCAAGGCATCCCCTCTCCTCCACTACCAGCTATTCATTCCTGTTATTTTTCTCTGTATAGAAGATTATCTATTCCCTTTCAATTCACCCATGCGGTATTTTTTGCCTCATGTCAATCAACATTCCAGTTAGTGAGTGATTATTCGCCTATGTTCTGGCCCCTTTCTTTTATCGTTGTCCACATCCTTTATTCAAGGGGAATCTAGAAAAAACTAAACCAATTCAATGCCTACCATGGAATAACCATATTTCCCAAATCACTCAAAAATCCATCTCACTCCTCAAACAACTCCTAAGATTCCATGATTCATTCTACCGAATTCTCGCGCCATCTTCTAGCATCCTTCCTCGTTCTTCCTCACTTTGACTATGGATGCTTGGAATATGAAGAAATCTCTGATGAGATAAACCTAAAATGGTTAATGGAAATTTTGATGACATATAATTTAATAAAATTTAAATTTTAAATTGCTTATTTTTGAATTTTTGTGTGTTTTTAGAACTGAAGATGAATATATAACATTTTAAACTAGTTTTAAATAAAAACAAAATTATAGAAATGGCAAATAATTTATCAATCTCTAATTAGATTAATGGATTGCTTCATAAGATTAATTTTCAATCTTCCCAGACGCTCTCATATCTTTCAATGGTATTCCGAGCAAGTTTGGCTTTATCCTAATTTCCAATGAATATACCTTCTTGGTGTCTTCTTATTCCAATCACTAAGGACCAGAAAACCTTCCTATATTCTTGACCTCCTCACCCTGGGTTTTTCCATTCATCTCTTCAATACAAGATCTCAACCTACCAGCTTGTATATCTCTTTCCGTAGAACTGCTTCCTTCAAAAAACACTTTATCATTCTTGCTATCTTGTTCTAGAATTCCTTATCCCTCTCCATTAGTCATGATTCCTCTCTAACCTCATTTAAACTCTATTTATTTCCCCATCTCCTCAAAGTTTGAATAAACATGAATACATGTATTCATATTCAACTTTTATATATTTTTTTTCATTTATATAAGGACTTATTATTTGTTGTTTAGCTGACAATATAATTCATTTACCATAGTGAAGACAGAAAAATTATGCTTAAGTTTTACATTTTTCTTAGGGGACTGAATGTTTTGGAATAAAGATTATTTAAAAAAACAACAAAAAAAAACAACAGTAAGTTCACTTACATACCATTTATTCCATCTCTCACCATTATCCTTCCTATTTTTCCTTTCAGTGAGCAATTATTCATCTCATATAGCTTAGGAACTATCAATCGTAAGTAATAACTATAATATTTAATATTTTATATGTTTTAGCCTCTCACTTATTTTGTTTGGGGTTGACCAGCATTTATCACACCAGTCCTCTAATTCGAAATATTTTCATTTGTAACTTATGGAAATATACCACATGTATATATATATATATATATATATATATATATATATATATATATATATTTTTTTTTTTTTTTTTTTTTGTTTGAGGTATTTTTTAATAAATACTCTTTGGTCAGTGATTCGAAGTCTATATTTTATTAAATTTAAGCAAATCTGTCTTGAATTTAGAAAGCAAATTTTGTTCTGTATCAGGCCATTGTCCATTTTTGGGCATTATACTTTTAATCAAATGAAAATGCCAAATAATTTACAGCCCTAATGTATATGTCTAAAATTTTGGATTTGTCTTTGTATAATGCTGAATTGTTTGTAATAATGCTTTGTGTTACCATGTTCTGTCAGTAGTATGTGTGTGTGTGTATATATATGAAGTCAGTGTGAAATCCGATTTAGTTATAACAAATTTTCCTATTACAAAACAATTTATCACAAACTGCATAATGAATTAATCTGCAGTTTCGTTCCAATTTCAGTTTCTCAAATGATAAATAAAATGATAAATAAATAAATCTTTGCAAAAAATGATCCTATCCTATCTGACAGCGCTATGGTCCTTGCAGGATCTTTGCCTTCTCAGTGATCCTCTTCCACTCAGACCTCTCTTCGGCTGCACTTCTCCATCCGTCGACACCTAACAACTGAAGGTCTTCTTCCACATCCTGCAGGCAATAAAGTCTAGGTCTCCCTCTGCTTCTTCTTCCCCCTGGGTGTCCCTCCATCATCATTTTTGGGAGCCTACCACGCTCCATTCTTTGTACTTGTCCCAGCCATCTTATCCTGGCACTCTTAATGGTGGAAACAATATCCTGTGTTCCAAAAAGGTTCCTTAGTTCCTCATTGGTCTTCATCCGCCAGCAATCTCTTATTTTGAGGGCTCTGGATGTATCCCGATTTCGAAAAATTTTCATTAGGGACCAATATATATATAGTCAGTGTGAAATCCAATTTAGTTATAACAAATTTTCCTATTACAAAATAATTGATCACAAACTGCATAATGAATTAATCAGCAGTTTCATTCTGATTTCAATGTCTCAAATGATTAACATTTTAAATAAATCTTTACAAAAAATGATTGGATAAGCATAAATCACTTCATTAAATGGTCTAGGTTTCATTTTATTTCAGGTTCTGTCTAAACTTTTAAAAGAATCAATTTTAAAACAAATTACTGATAAATTAATGGCACATATTTTTTTCTAGATCTTAATAGCTCAAATTAATGCTATATACCATTCCACAATTATGGTGAGTACTGTTTCTGATCTCTTTATGGCGACAGATTCAGCGTACAAAGTAATGCAGTTTCTCGATACAGAGACCAGCTATAGTGAATCTCTCGAGCAAGGCGTCATACCAGACCTATTCGAAGCCGATGTATCTTTCAAAAATGTTCAATTCTCTTACCCAACAAGTTTAAACACAAAGGTATATTTCTTATTCAATTCCTGTTATAAAAAATACTAATTTTATATTTATTTTAATTCAATTAAGAAAATCTCGATAATTAATTTTCCAAATTTAGGTGCTCCATGATCTGACATTGGACATTGAGCCTGGTAAAGTCACAGCAGTGGTGGGAACTAGTGGTGCAGGAAAAAGTACTATTGCAGGCCTTACTTCGCGCCTTTATGACGTTACGGCTGGGCAGGTATGGATGTTAAAAACATTTTAATGCATAAGAATAAAAGTTAAAAGTATGTTCTACGAATATATAATTGATATTACTTATTCATAGATTCTTATTGGAGGAGTGGACATTAGGAAAATCAATGTCAGTTGGCTGAGGAATCAAATCGGTGTTGTGGGGCAGGAACCTACACTCTTTGATACTTCGATAGAAGAGAACATCAGGTTTGGTAAAACTACTGCAACTTTGGAGGAAATCATTGAAGCAGCCAAAATTTCTTATGCTCACAGTTTCATAGAGAAGTTACCATCAGTATGTATGATATACAAATTAAATGAATACAAATAAAAAATAGGTTTTTTTTTCTTAAAAGTTTTAATTTAGAATTTCAAATTGGCTAAGAAATGTATATTTCGTCTCTACCATGTCCAACATCAAATATTCAAAAATGGGATTTTCATATTTCTCACTTTGAACCATGCTAGTTGAGGCATGCATTGTGGCAAAGTCTTGAATTCCTAACCTCAAAAAGGTACAAGGTATCAACCATTCAGGATTAGTAATTCACGATTTACCACATTGTATGCCACAACCAGAACATTTCAAAGTGACAAATATGAAAATCGCATTTTTGTATATTCGATAGTTGGGGATGGTAGGGACGATATGTAGTTTGAGCATTAATTAAAAGAACGATTGCACTGATTATATTTTCTCCTGTAAACTTTGAGAAAATATGAAAAATAATGCCAAACTTTATTATTGATATTGCTCCCTCTTCATTTGCTTTCTTTAGGATTTATAAATTGTATTTTATACAGATTGCCTGCAAGGGTAATATGTGTATCCTATCCAAGCAAGATAAAATATTTCTTTTTTTTTTTCTTTACACCTGAAATAGATTTGCTAAATATCTTGTAAACAATGTCTGAAGCCTCATAAATATGACTTTTAGGCCACTACGTAACAACAATAACTAGTGATATTTTCAATTATTTTCTTTCTTAAATGACTGCAGTTAGACGAAAAAATCCATCCAATATTTCCACTGTATTATTCTTAGCAACCACTGAACAAATTTTATTTTTTATTTGATTACATGTGGTTTAACATTGTTGGATTTATTAGGGGTATAGTTCTATTGTCGGGGAAAGAGGTGCAAAGTTGTCGGGTGGTCAGAAACAGAGAATTGCCATTGCAAGAGCGATCGTTAGAAAACCAAAACTGCTGCTTCTAGATGAAGCCACTTCTGCGCTTGACTCTCGTTCAGAAGGCATAGTCCAAGAAGCCCTGAATAATGCCATGCGTGATAGGACAACCGTAGTCATTGCTCACAGAATGTCGACAGTGAGGAAAGCTGATGTCATTTATGCTATGAAGGTAAGGGTTTCTTTTAGTTTGTGAATTGTGATCATTTACTTAAGCAAGTATCAGTGATGTGATCCTCTTTAGGAAGGGCATGTCATAGAGAAAGGCTCCCACAATGAACTGATGGAGCTTAAAGGATATTATTACTCGCTGGTCAAGGTTCAAGAACTTGAAGAAAAGGACAAAGCTGTTACCCTTGAGTAAGAAAACATTTTTAACTCAGTTATTCTAATAATTCTTTCCAAAAAGGCGAACAAATAAAAAATCTCTTATTATCATTTATAACATTAACTTAAAAATTTACTTAAATGAGAATAAATTTAAATGAGAAAAAATTAAATTTAAATGAGGATAAATTAACTTAAGTGAGAATAAATTAAATTTAAATGAGGAAAAATTAACTTAAATGAGAATAAATTTTTTGTGTTCCAATCTTATTTAAATCCAAAATGGACAAAATTTTCTTTGGTATTGTTATATTTTCAAAATATATGGGCACTTTATACTATTATCGAAAAAGAAAAAAAAATCAACTTTACCATTAAAAATTATGGCATACCAATTAGATATAAAACTAATTTTTTTGTTTTCTTAGTTGTAAAAATGTTTAATATGCATTAATCAAGTTTCTTTTTTTTCTAAAAAAAAAAATTGTTCATATTTTTTTATTATTTAACAAAAGATAAATTGACTTTAAATATAAACCTTAGGTGAAAAAAAATTTATTTGGAAGAAACAATTAGCACTGAAACTAATATATTTTCATTTTGGTAATTCTGTAGGTGGCTAGTACAACAGATCTTATCTGTATAGTAACACCCATTTCCTTAGTCAGGAAAATACTTTACCATTAATAAAGTGTAATTGGTTAGCAAATAATTTCTTAATTAATGAGGACAAAAAACTAAAAAAAAAAGACAAAAAATATTTTTTTTTGTATATTCTAAAGCAAAGCATTGAGTTGAGGCTCTCCCATATCAGTAAATAACTAATCAGTTCACTTTTTGCCAATTTAGGCATCATCAGGATAGAAAAACACAATATCACATAAATGAAGACCAAATATAGCACATCTCACATCAACAGTAAAATAAAAAATGGTACAACTTTACAATCGGGATGCACTGCCTATGGCTCTTACCGAAGTTAGCTGAAAGTCGCTGGACTAGCACTCTCTAGCCCCATTTATGCTAACTAACTTCTTTGTATTCAATTTTAACTTTCGTATTTATTGGAAATATTAAAATTATTAGTGCTTTAATTGCATATTATTTAAAATTATTAGTGCTGTCGACTTCTGCTCACTACGTTCGCCCAAGAGATATACGAAACACCAACAGATCCTTTTCAGTTGGGGTCAGGGCCTTACTGTAATTTCAATTATAATTACTTTAATTGGATCACAGCTGTTGACTTCCGCTAGCTCAAGAGATCTACATCTAATGATTCCGATGAATTCGAATTTTAGAATTGAATAAAAAGCAGTTAGTTGGCACAAATGGTGCTAGAGAGTGCTAGTGCGGCGACGTTTGGGTAACTTCAGCAGGAGCCGCTGATAATGTGTCCCATGTACCAAAAAAGTATCAATTTGAGACTGCATATCATTCCCAGAAAGGGGATAAAATAAAAACAGCTGAGAAAGGCCATATTCAAAATAGCTGATCAGCAAAATAATAAACACCACTATCAAAATATGTATAAAATATCTTATTAATTATTTTTATGTCTTCTAGTACCTACATTTTTAGTTTTGTGGTATGTGTATTTTCTGGTTTTCGATATCTGCTAATTAGCTGTTTTTAGTTTATCTCCTTCTGTATGTGTTGAGATATCTTGGAGTGATGTGCTTTCTCTATTTGATATGTTATTTTTGGACTGTAGATGGGTGATGTGCTGTCTATGTTGTGTATTTATGTGATCTTATCTTTTTCTGTCCTGATGATGGCTAAGTTGGCGAATCGTCAACTGATTAGTTATTTATTGATAATTGAGGGATTGAAGGCTTTGTTTTTGGTATCTTCTGATTATGTCCTGCATATATATTGTTAAAATATGTTTGCTTGAGAGTCTTGAATGTTTGGTTGTTGGTTCTAAATTAACTGATAGACAATTCAATACGAAAAAATCTATTTATTAATAATGAAGATAACAATTGTACATTTGAAAATTATGAAAATTTAATGACCAAATATTTAGAAACTGATAGCGGTTTACAAATTAGTTGTCTTTTCTTCTCTTCTCTTTTTATAATTCAAATAATGATGTTTCACAATTAGACAATGTTAATATTTAAAACTGGTCTTTACTCACTGACCTATATTAAATTTTGCTTTTAAAACTTCTACCCTGACTTCAATATATTTTAAAATAAACTTGGCTCAATGTTAGAGACTTAGTCAAGTCGACCGTTTAGATCAGGTCCTGACTCCTCGTCAGCTAACGAACAAACAGGAGGTTAATTGCTTTAATGAGTGCCACATCTCTTCCCATTATGACACACTAATTAAGGAGGTATTATTGAAACAGTGTGTCGATATTCTTTGTTTTTCTTCATTTCTTTTAAATGTCCACATTTACATTTTACTTTTTAGTTTAAATAAAACTTATTCTCATGTTCGTAGAATAAATTTATTCCAAATAAATTTTTTAATGTATGTAAAAATAATATTGTTTTACTGCTTAAACAAGCACTTGTTCAACTACTTATTTGATTTTAACACTATACTAATTTTAAAGTCAATAATTTTTCCTCTTTAAAATAAAAGTTTTATTAGTCTATTTCTTTTGAATAAAATTAATATATTTAATGATACTTTATTTACATTTTAATTATATCCAATTTTATAATTACAATATATAGATATGTATATATTTTCTTTTACAGTCAAGGAACTGTCCACAAAGAGGAATTAATAGAAGAAGACATTCCGTTCGAAGATGACAATAATTTGGAGGTAATATTCCTAGATATATCTTATTGCCATTTTTTAGCATTGGTTAGACATTTTTTTTTTTTTTTTCCTTTAGGCACCAGAAAGTGAGAAAAAACCAAAGTTGAGTAAGAAAAACTTCAAAGTGATTGGTGTGTGGTTCTTAGCAATTTTGTTTGCTGCTACCACGTCAGCATTTCTTCCTGTTTTCTATTATGTCTTCAGTCTGTTTTGCCAGGTAATTAATGATTTTTTAAATATTTTAACGTTCATTAACTTCTTAATTTTTCTATATGGATTCTAATCATTTTGCTTTTAGTCTTACACATACACTAAAGATGAATTAAGTCGAATAGCTCTGATTGACATCGGTATCCTTTTTGGACTGGGTGTTGTGTCATTTTTCTCAGTGGTTTTATCTGTAAGTATTGTTAGACATATTAAACTAATAAATGTATATTTTATTTTTTTTTACTAAAGTTGGCATCTGTACAAAAAAATATGTTAAATAAGAATGATTATTATTATACTGGCTTATGGAGAACATATGTATTGGTAGTATTCTAATTCCTACAGCCTATTTATTTTTTGGTTTATTATTTTCAATAACAGACCTTTGTAATCGACCAAAGAAAATTTTTTTGTAACCCCCCCCTCAAAATTTGAGGTTTTACGTTTCAAGATACGTAGAATCCAAATATCGAATAAAAAAAAAAAAAAGTCCGTCCGCGGCTTTTCTCCGAGACTACTGGACCGATTTTCTTGAGATTCGGTACCAAAGTCACAGGTCACCACGGGATGATCCTCGGAACTCGACATTATAATCTGTCTGTTTGTTTCAAAATGGCGGCCGATTAGAGATCTGATAAGCCCATAACTCGGTCATTTATAAAGATAGAGAGAAAATGTAAGGTGTTTTGGAATCAGCATAACGAGAAACCAAAAAAAAAAAAAAAAAAAAATTTAAAAACAAAAAATCTATAATAATTGCCGATTAAAGATCTTATATACCCATAACTTGGCCATTTATAAACATAGAGGAGAAATGTAAGGTGTTTTGGAATCAGCATAACAAGGCATTAAAATAACAAAAAAGAAAAAAAACGAAAAATAAATAAATCTCTATCTGTAAATGCTTTTGGTTTATTATTTTCAATAATAGACCTTTGGAATCGACCAAAGAAAATTTTTTTGTAAACCCCCCTCAAAATTTGAGGTTTTACGTTTCAAGATACGTAGAATCCAAATATCGAATAAAAAAAATCCGTCAGCAAAAATTTTTTTGGTGCTTTTATTGTATTTAAACGAAAGCTAACGAAAATCCCTACAATACGAACTAGTAATCACCTAAATCGGACCATTATTAGCTGAGATATAGCTTAATGAACTTCGTTTTTATTTTTTCCTAGTAAAGTGCACATCAAATATTTCCTCTGTATCATTTTACATCACAGCCTACTTGCATTGACGCAGTTTTTTTAATTAACACATTTCGGCACTCTCACGGCGGATATCTTGTGACAAGCTTCAAATTTCTTTTCCTTTGGTACCTACTGCTTTATATTTTTTACTTTGACAGAATAGATATTTTTGTGGAATAATAGACAAGTGGAATAAATAAGTGGAAATAATAAACCATTGTGTAATAATTTGCAGCGTTTTTAATTTTTTATTGAAGAAATTATGTCTCTACACTCGAAACAAAAAAAAAACTGGTGCACTTTGAATTTCACTTAAATTATACAAATTAAAGAAATATTGTTGAGTTCTAACCAGCTCCTATGGAAGCCAGATTAATAGGGTTTATATTACTATCGTCTTTTGCAGTAATCCATCTAGGATTAGTGACAAATGTCCAAATATTGCTAATAAACATAATTCAGTTATCTATACATTGGACTGCAGCTTGTATGGCTTCTGCTCTGTTCCCATTTTCTTCTCTCGAGCGTCTGAACCATACCGGTTAAATCTGGACTCGTCTGAAAACATAACAGAAGCCCAATCAACCACAGTCCAGAGTTCATGATTTTGGCCATCGTACAGCCAACGGAGATGAGCTGCTCGATGAGCTGTGGTTAGAATAGGACCTGCGGCAGGCCCCCTGGAGTGCAGGCTTATTTCAGTGATTCGTCTGCCTACTGTTTAAACACTGACATCTACACCCTGAGCAGCTTGTAACCGGCCAGACGTTTCTTCTGAGGTCTGGGAGCGATTTCAGAGAGTCTGTATCATAATGAAGCAGTCATCGGCTTGGCAAGTCGCTCTTGGCCACCCTGACATCGGTCTTCTGGAGTAGCTGCCTGTCTCCCGGTACCTCTGGACTGCTCTCCGAACCATTGTTTCCCATAGCCTGAGGGCCCTTACCGCTTATCTCTGGTTTCTCCCGTCCTCAATTAATGCGATGACTCAACTGACTACTGTGGCATCCAACACCATTTTGAAAAATTAAAAACACCAACAAGACGAAAATAATAAATAAATTTTAAAAAAAAATGCACACGGATAAGTATAGCACAACTATAGAGAACAGAAGGCTAAATGAATTAAGCTTATTTGCAATCTTTGGACATTAGTCACTAATCCTAGATAGATTACTGCAAAGGATGATAGTAATGTAAACCCTATTAACCTAGCTTATATATGAGCTGGTTAATATTTATACCCAACAATATTTCTTTGATCTGTATATTTTAAGTGAAATTCAAAGTGCACTGGTTTTTTTTTATCTCGATTGTATTCCACTCATTAATATTTTCTTTAAAGGGTATGTTCTCAACATTAGCGACTCAACTGTGGTTAAAGAAACTGCAGAAAAGAGCTTTTAATAAAGTAGTTTCTATGGACATCAGTTGGTATGACAGGAGCGGAAATTCACCTAATGAATGCCTTGAGGTATTGACCAACAGCCCTCCTCTCATCGAATCAGTAAGTACAATTGAAGAACAACAATAATTGTATTGAATAATCTATTAATAGTTTAAATAAATAAATAGTAATAAATAGTTAATACTATTATTTAATAAATGCTATTACTTAATAAATAGTTTTTACTATTTGTGTTCCATTTTTTGACCGCCTCCCGGACCATCGCATTCCTTCATAACAACAATTGTAGTTTGTAATAAAATTTGTTGCCATAACCTAATACTCAATGCCATACCACAATGTCTGTCCTTGGAGGTCTTGCCTATCTTTGGTGTTCTAATCAATTATGGCTTTTTTCATTCTTTGCCAAATTGCATCGCGACCTAATCAGGTATATTGTGCGCCAATGCTGCTCAGTTACAGTCAGAACATGACTTTTGATTGCTCCACAAATCTCAATAGATTTGTTGGATTAATTAGCTCACACTGCTTTGGGTCTGTAAGATGGTCCAGACCGTACAGCAGGAATCTCAATCTTGAGAACCTGCTGCACAAGCAGATAATATGATAAACTGTTTCATCCTCGTGACAGAATTCTACACAAGGATGATCCTGTCAACTTCAGTTTGTACATTAAACTATTAAATTTACAGTGTCCAGTATAGATGGCTGTAACTGTTTTGAGTGAGACACTTTCCTAATTTAGTAGCTGCTCACTAGTATTGACCCGGTACCCACTCAACGCTTACACTGTTATGTTTTGCAAGGTTGTTCAGGATTAGCCAATGAGGGATATACTGGAGGAACGCCAGCTCAAGTGGTACGGACATGTTTGCAGGATGGGCGACGATTGTAAAGCCAAGTGGCTGTGGCTGCTAGAAGCAAGACCAAGGGGACAGAGACCGGTCGGCAGACTGAGACTTATTTATAATGGTTATATGGAGAGACTAGGAAGTGAGCGGGACTCCTCCTTGATGGAGACAAGAAGAATGGCCCAGGATAGGGACCCGTACAGAAGATGGGCTGAGGCTGCTCCATTCCTAATGGCACGGCGGAGATAGAGAAAGAAAAAGAAGTTCAGGGCTAAGTTACAGTCCCATACCACCCTTGAATCTGTTGTATAGTTGCTTAGTGCCCCAATAGCTGTCTGGCTGTTGGTATAGAATGTGATTTTCTTACCCCTAAGCCCCTCTGATGGCACTATGGCTAATAAAAAGTACTTCAGATTGAAATACTGTGGTGTAAATGCCTAATGGAATTGAGATTCCATTTAGTGGCTTATCTTTCCTCCAGATTCCCGCTCCAGACCCCTGGGCTATGAGAGAAGCTGTCTGTGTAACAATTGACACCATTATTGGGTCTATGCTGTTTTGTTTTGTCACTTAAGACTCTGTAATCATTATATATATATATATATATGTCTACGTATTTGAAGATCAGAATGCATGGTAAGCACTCTCTCGCTTTCAATCCGCTGTGACAGCTCCCAATGTCTGTGTAACAACAGTGAAAGTTGTTTTCTGTTTTTAAGTCTATAATTGGCTTTGTAGGTCTGTGGTTCGACCTCCAAGTGTAGTGGTGATAAACCAAGCATCAGCTCCATAGTAGCTGTTGGAATGGTTCTCATTGCACCTGTTGTCATTAGACAGGCCAGTCTTTGTAGCTTCTCCAGCTTAATTCTGGATCCACCCACCTGTGCCTTATGCAGGACTGTATAAGTTACCATTGGTTTAATGGTTGTTAAGTATAGCCAGTAGACCATACCAAGGTTTGAGACCCCAAGTCTTGTCCACCACACCTTTAAAGGTCCAGAGGCACTTGAATGCTTTATTTATTATATTTTCCACATGTCAGTGCCAGCTTAGTCTGTGATCAAACGTAACAACTAGGTGTTTCACCACCTTACTCAGACCCAGCTGGGTGCCATTCATGGTTGGCATTCTATTAGCCAATTTTTTTTTCTTTGAAAAAATGCAGACATTAATCTTGTGCCGATTGATACTGAGACCATTTCTATACCTTAGAGTGTTCATTCTATACCGAATAATTATATTCTATACCTATAACATTATAAGGAGTTCTGTCAAAGGCACCTTCTATATCAACAAACATGCTTATCATTATTTCTTTTTGGTTTACTGATTTCTCAATCCTTGAAACCAAATGATATAAGGCTACCTCACAGGATTTGTCTGCTCGATAAGCAAACTGATTGGAATGTATATGGCATACATCCTGCAACTGTTCTCTAATATGCCTGTCCAGAATCTTTTCCAATGTCTTCATTAGAAATGATGACAAGTATATTGGTCTGAAGACTTTAGGTCATCGCATGACTGTTTGCCTGGTTTTGGTAAGTAGCATAGTTTGGAAACCCTCCAACTGGTGGGAATATAACCAAGTGCCAGGCTACCTCTTAAAATTTCAAATAAATCTGTTCTGATAACTGGGAGGTCTTTCTGCTATAAAGCAGGAAAGATCTCGTCAGTACCAGCCGATTTGTATGGTACTAATGAGTTGGTGGCCCATTCTAATCTCCTCATCGTAATAATTTCATTAGCTTTGTCCCATCGACTTTTTTTATCACTGTTGCTAATTAGGGTGGGAATTGTATTCTCTCGCTCTAACATGTCACAGTTGGAAAAAGTGAGAGGATGGCAGGGCTTTCAGGATATCCTCCTCATCTTTAGTAAATCCTTCCCCAACCTTCAGTGTACTTAAGGTACCGTGACCAGTGTGCTTTGAGAGGATTTTATTGGTTCACCATGCAGTCGGAGTATTGTTAACCTCCAGACAGCAGTTCCTCCAAGCTTGTCTTGTGGTTTTCTTACTAACTTATGATATTTGGTAAGCGCTACTTTGTAGGCTTCCCAGCTAACCATTCCTCTTAGCACCATTGAACGAACACTTAGTGCGGGTTCATTTCTTGCTTAGTTCACTATCCCGCCATGAAACATTCCTGTTGGAAGTGGTTTTACATATTTTATTACTGTTCAGATATGCTGTTTTCAAAGCATCTGTCAGAGAGGAGTTCATACATTCCAACTGCCATAAATTGTGAGCTGATTAGTTCATCAAGGTTATTTTTATAGGATTCCCAATCTGTGCATTTACGATTCCTATAAACCTTTGCTTATTACCAGCAATCTGCTGTATGGAATCTGAAGTATTTATGGTCCGAGTTTTCTCCTTATTGGAGACATGCCAGTTGCCAACCCGTGTGCTAATGTCTTTTGAAATTAGAGTTATATCAATAACTTCAGATCTTAGTCTATTGCAGAAGGTGGATGAATTCACCCTGTTCAATATTATAAGAGCATAATTGATTATAAATTCCAGAATTGACTCACCTCTTAGGTTGTTGTTGGAACTGCCCCAAACTTCATGCTGTGCATTTGCATCTAAGGCAGCTATTGTTTTGGTTAATGTACAGTCCAGAATCCATTCGAGGTTGGCTGTTGGGAATGGATCTTCATATGGCAGGTACCTAGAGATAAGAGTGGTTCCTGCCATTTTATCATCACCCCCAAGATGGAGTAAATAGAACTGCTGCAAGATCTCTGGTACAGAATTTTGAAAGAGGCAGCGGTTTTAGTGTCCGACAGGCTCTGAGATTGCTGGTCACAGAAATATTGCCATAGCCTGGCAAACCCAGTCGTTTTATTTTACCATCACACAGGTTCCTGAATGGGGATAATATCAATTTCCTTACCTCTGATGTACTGTTGCAGCACCCCACACACAGCAATACAGTGGTGCAGATTGATCTGCAGCAGTTTCATATAATTCTTGTTTATTAGCAGGGCCGATATCTGGGTTTCACCTCTAGGTTCAGCTATAGTCGAACCTTTTGAATCCACCCCTCAATCAGAACCCTCCTTTGATCGCTGCCATGGTGTTGAATCTCCATCAGCCAGTGATGTGAGATCTTGCACACCTCCTTGCCTGGGAGTTGATACCCTGGTTGGCACTGAAGGTTCTTCTGAAACTTTACTAGTCTCCGCCTTCTTTCTTCTTTTCAGAAAGATACTGAAGGTTACGTAGTAGACGCCGTAACCCACCATCATACCACATTCCTTCAGATCTGAGAGACTCGTCTCAGGGACTTTCATGAGAGCATGAAAGCCCTTCTCACGAGGCTGGATGTTGAGGAGGTTCCATCTATGCATGTCAGTAATGGCATTGTTTTGGACTCTTCATCAGTACTTCCCCTGTCAAAAGTTTGCCAAGGAAGAAGGCAACAATTCTGTGGGTTTTTTTAAGTTCCCCTTCAGTCAGTGCGAAGAGTGATACCCTCCCCAATGACGATGTCTAGGATGATCTTATTCAGCTAAGTATAGGCTAACTCATTGACACATTGAGAGGACACACCCTCCCATTTTGGAGATGGCGCCATCAAACAGTGGGTGATCATCCCCATCCTCGTCAATTTCATCAACCTTGTTTGTAATAATCTCCTTCAATGCATTGCACTGCTCGCAGGAAAGCTGGGACTATGGACAATCCCTTGGAACCACCACTACCAAGTGTCCGCTTGCAGCCCTTGCATAGTTTCTGTATCGGCCCTCCATCTCTCTGGGTTTCTTTGCAGTAGGTGCAGAGGTCCCATGTGAAGATCTTGGGTGTTTGTTTGCACTCTGTGCGTGCTTCAGTGCCTGCCTTTGAGATGCTACAGCCTTTGCTGCTGGTTCCGTGAGGACACTGGCAGTTCCAGCTGCAGCTCCTTGGGGTGGCTCCATCACATGTAAGAGTTTGGCCTGCTTGAATTTCCTCACCTCTGACCTCCCAGCCTTGCCTGCTGGTTTTGTAGGAAACCTTGCTTTCTTGGCTGTGGTCGTTGGGCTCGGCACTGTCACAGATGACCTATTATTATATTATCATATTACTATCATAATAATTATTTATGAACTTATTGATTTTCTTCTGACTATATATTATTTATCATCATTAACATAATAATAATTGTACAGGTGACAGGAGACAGGGCAGCACAAGTTGTAATATTCATGCTATCGTTGCTATTCTGCCTCGCTTATTCATTGTTCATTAGCACAAGCGTAACTCTGGCAAATTTGCCGATTATCCTGATCTTCATAATCATTAACTGCTTAAGAATAAAGCCAAGAGTCGCTGACTCTAAATCAGCTTCCCTAGCAACCAGGTCAACCAAGGTAAAAAAAATATAAAATATAATTGTAAAATTTAATAATGTATGATGATTATATTTAAATATTGATAATGATTATTTAAATTTGTAATATTGCATTTATGATTTTCTAAAACCATACTTTATTTTAGGTTGCAACTGAGTATGTTCAAAATGTCAAAACTATTCAATTACTTAATTGTCAAAAGTATGTCATTAACTTTTATGAGGATATGCTTGTTCTTTCAAAAAAGTAAGATTGAGTTTTTATAATTATTATTTTGTTTAATTCGTAATTATTGAAATTGTAATAATTATTTATAAATTCTATCTAGGGAAGCATTTGTAAGCATCGTTTGGTACGCAGTTGTTTATGGTCTGTCTAAGTCTCTGATCCGATTGTCAATGGGGACAACATTTATTTTTGGAGCCCATGATATTGCTAGTGGTGACGTTCGTGGAACATCACTTATTGGGTAAGAATAATTATGATTAATATTTTGTGTAATGAGTATATCAAATAATAATTGTATATTTATTTATTGTATGGATTATTCTAATATTTCATGTAATTATTTTGTTTTTTATTTTCTGTTTTCATATTCCTTTCATCATGTTTTTAGTTAGATAGATATATTTTTTAAAAAAAAAATTTTATTCTGGGACTTGAAAATAATTTGAGACTGTCACTTGAGAGTAACAAAAATGTACAAATAAAACAGAAAATATACTTCACCAAAAGACTACATTAATACGTAATAATAAATAAAAGAAAAAAATTATCTTCAGAAAGTATTATAATTCTTATTGTTATTATAGAGAAATTATGGAGACTTTTATCTATTTTATGTGATTGCATTATTTTTAATTTATAGAATCTTAGAATTAAGATTTCATATACTCTAGAGATTGGGAATAACTTTAGAAAATTTCCCAGATCAATAATAAAAATAATAACTCAATTATTTTTTTAGATATCTCTTTCTGGTCTTTCATCTGTAGGTCAAGCTTTAATTACTTACCTTAGTGCTCTCTTCTCATCCATTAGACAAACGAGCCATTTGAGTTATCTGTTTTCCTGTTTTTTCTTCAACGGAGTTACTTCCATTCCTTCAATTCTTTTATGAAGCCACTCTTTGTTTTTCTCATTACTCTACATAAATATTTCATTTTAATTTCAACTCCAATAATTTGACAGAAATGAAATAATTAAAACTAAGGCATCGAGAAGACATGGAGACCAACACTCCTCTGGAAGGATAGAGCTGCACATGGTGCTAGGATCCTACTTGGCGTTCGAAATTGGATGGTTGCTGCACAGGATCGGGACAACTGCTGGAGGCTTCCAGGAGGCCGTGACCTAGAAATGGGTTGTGCGAAGAAGAATGCGTCGAAAATATTTTATAAGATGTTTATAAAATGATGAAAAGTATTTTAAATATTATGAAAAATTGGATGTACTGTAGATTTATTCCATTTTCAAAGTATCTAGAACAATAGCTTTTTTTTTTCATATTTTTATTTATTTATTTTTTTTTTAAAGTCAAGCTTTAATTACTTTCTTTAGTCCATATTCATACTTTTTCTTTTTACTTCACATTTTTTTATCATACTAATCATTTAGTATTATAAATTTACATTAGTGTGTTCTTCATTCTCTTTCTTCTCTTCTCTTTTCCCCAACCAATAGCTGTAGAGGAACTAGTGAACAACGATTTAGACTAAGTTAGCATTAGGTTTTCTAATTTCATTATGCACTACTTCATACTTTTGTGAACTCATTTATTTGTGACATTATTGAAGATGGATTTCTAATGAAATAATATTTATTGAAATAGTGGCTGGAAATGAAGTTATTAGATATGAAAGAGGATCAGGTATATCAAATGACACACAAATCTTCTTCTATAATTGAATTTTGGAAGCTCGTGCCATAATCAAAATATCCTAACTTAAAGAAAGATGCATGTCCACTATTTTCAATTTTTGGTACAACATATTACTGTGAATCTTTGTTCTCCACAATGAAGTTCGTGAAGTAGAAACATCGTTCACAGTTGATCAATCTACATCTTATAGAATTTCTGCAGACAGCTTTAACTAATTTTATGAAAATTTCAAAAATTTGATAGAAGATTTTTGTTAGATGTTATATTTTTTATTAATAAATATATTTTAATTATATTTAATTTTTTTTAATATTTGTTTTATTATATTTGAATTTTATGACTAAAATTTTGAAATAATTATTCGCTTTTTCAACTTATGTGTTCTTATAGATGACTTGTGAAAATATGCAATTACATTAAAAAAAAAATTTGGATTTGTGAATCTAATGGCTATTTATAAAATATTAAAAACCGGATTGTTGTTCCCCTCAGGCTGGTGTGTGCCCACCACGATATATAATATTAATTCATGTATATTATATTGTACCTGAAGTTTATATTTTTGTGTAGTATCGTGGCTGCTCTCAGCACTGCATCCATGTTAGCAGGACCTGCCCTCATCCTAATGAGTCAATATCCTGCTGCCAGGCAAGCATTAACTCGACTCATCAGAATCGCCTTTGCTAAAACATCTCTTAACATACTGACAGATGAAGGAATCAAACCTGTAGGTTTATTTATGTATGAATTGTTCTAATCCATGTTACCTTTGGATAAATTTTAAGATGTTTTATTGATTTTAGGATATCAGTGGAAACATTGTCTTCCATGATGTGATTTTCTCTTATCCAACCAGGGACAAAGTGCAAATTCTCAAGAAGCTGAATCTTAAGATCGAAGCAGGAAAGACGGTAGCTCTTGTAGGGGATTCTGGGTGTGGGAAATCGACAATCATCTCACTTCTAGAGAGGTTCTATCTTCCTAACGGAGGGAAAATAGTTAGTTTTGATATTAGTTACTTTTGAAGATTCAGTTGGGATATTAAATATGAACTGTTGTAGTCTTATTGATGTCATTTCTCATAACTGAAACTTTTTCCTGAACATTTGATTAATTATTTTTTCAGATGATTGACGGAAACGACATCGATGACATTAATGTAAGATATTTGAGAAGCCAAATGGGCCTCGTGTCACAAGAGCCAGTTTTGTTCGATATGACGATAAAGGAAAATATCCTTTATGGCTTTGAAGGAGAGATTACGATGGATAAAATCATTGAAGCCGCAAAAATAGCAAATATTCACGAATTTATTATGACGCTTCCACAGGTATGTTAAAATTTTGTCACTTTGCATTTTATTAATGTAATTTTATTAACATATATACACCAACCTCATAAATTCACTCTATTTATACCTATTATCACAAGACTTCAGTTATCAGTTTTTGCTAGAAAAAAATTGCAGTTATTGCTGAATCTTTGCTGATAGATAGTTGCTAATATTAATTAGTTTTTGGCAGATACTATAATAATTACAAATCTTATTAATGAATGTAAAACCTCAAAGTGATGATTGTAGAAGACCTCAACAGATGGATCAAGTTAATCCTGGAGGATATGACGATGGGTGATTACACCCAAAGGGAACATCCTAAGAAAGTACTATCACACAATCAAAGTGGGACCTCCCTGAGTATTAGGTTAAATCATTCCTAGCAGTGCATGGTGCTTTTCACACCAAACTTCATAGCCCCGGCTAGGATGTTGATCCTTCATGCCAAGTGTGGTGTTAAAGCCCATTTAAACCTAAAAGCCCAAAGAAGAACAGGTCTATCAGGAAGACCACCAAAAGATAAAAACTGCTCTGAAGATGTGGCTTTAAGACATAAGTCATAAAAATAAATTAAGGAAAATTGCCAATGATGGTTTATGCATAACCCACCATAATATGTTACTGCTGCCTAATTTTGTGTTATTAGAAGGCCAAAAAAAATAAAATATTATTAGTAAGAAAAAACAAGCTAAAATTATACACAAAAAGTACTAATGAATTCCTCTACATGAACATACAGGATGCATAAGTAATGCGACCAAATTTATAAAAAATTATTTATTGCACTTAGAAATACCAATCTTCTGCATTGATATACTTCTAGGGGTAGTGTTTTCAGGCCTGGAAGGCTTTCTCCGAGATGTCCTTTAGAGGAACATTCCTGCTTGGACCTCTTCATTGGTGTTCAATATCCTCCCATGGAGGTAAGATTTTAACTTTGAGAAAAGGTAGAAGTCGCTAGGGACCAAGTCTGGACTGTAGGATGGATGGGAGGTTTCTTAGAATCCCTACTCTTTCACAGTGCCCTTGGAAATCAATTCTGTGGGAAATTAAAGGGGCATTGTCGTGAAGAAACCAACACCTCTGCTCAACTTCCCCCGCCTTTTCTCTTTTATGGCATCTCTTAAGCGGTGAAGTGGTGCTGCATAATATTCGGCATTCTCTTTGGTGTTCCTTTCCTTAAAATCAATGAGCAGTATTCTTGTAAAATCCCAAAAAATGGTGGTCATTACCTTTTTTGCTGACTCTGTGACTTTTGCCTCTAACGGAGGTGTTTCTCCTGGCCTTCTTCATTCCATGAACTTCCTTTTGCGTAGTGGGCCATAGTGTAGAGTCATTCTCTCATCTCCAGTTACAATTGAATCCAAGAAATTTTTTGGGTTGGCATTATACCCATGTCTAAATTCAATTCCTCTTTTTGAGCAATCAAAAAAATTTTTGGAATCCATCTTGCATTCACCTTGCTCAAATGCAAATGTTCTTTAATGATCCTCAGAACACTTGTTTTTGAAAGCCTCAGCCTTGCTGCTATTCCTTTGGTCTTCAGCCTCCGATCAGACACTAATTCAGCTTCCACAAGTTGGATTGTTTCAGAAGTGACAGCTTCCAATGGGTGACCAGAATGCGGTTCGTCATCCAGACTTTCTCTCCCTAACTTAAATAATTTTGCCTATTCTTTTACATTGGAATACTAGGATGAGGACTCCCCAGGCACACTATTGAAGCGCTCTTTAATTTGCGCAGGAGTAAGGCCCTCTTTACACAAGAATTTAATAACCGCACGGTATTCAATCTTGAACATGGTTAAAACATATAGATTCCTTCAAGGTTAGATACTGACTGAACGAACTAAGGAAATGCGGGTGAAGGGTATGGAGAGTGCAGGCAAGTCTCAGCCTGCTTGAAGTAGGAGAACAAGGGCGAGCTTATGGATCTTGCTATATACAAAGATATAGATGGAAAGCACAAAAATAAACACTTAGAATTATTACAATTTGGTATTTTTCTAGTCCTTAGAACGTATTTGTCAGTTTTAACAAGCATTTTATAACAACACAGTCAATACCTTTGTGCATCCTTATTGCCTGTCTAGGTTTTGTTTATGATCTAGTTTTTTAAAATACTAGATTTGTACTGATTAATAACTATTATGATTTGTAAGGCTGGAACTGTAATATAAGCCATCTTGAAACGAATTAGAATTATATTACACACATATTCATGAATATTTTTCTTTTCCTTTACGACTATTTCAGGCTTATGACACCTCCGTTGGAGAAAGGGGTTCAAAGTTATCTGGTGGACAAAAGCAGAGAATTGCGATCGCAAGAGCTGTCCTTAGAGATCCTAAGGTATTACTTCTGGATGAGGCTACTTCTGCGCTGGACACAGAGAGCGAGAAGGTAAGTTGTGAAAAACTGACTGATGAAGGGACCTTATTGTTCACCATACTTCTTTACTAAATTAAAAGCTATTAGAATCTCTTTTGGATTAAGATATTTCTTAGTACAAGACTAATTTTTTTTATTTTTCACAGGCTGTACAAGAAGCATTGGAGAATGCTTCAGTTGGTAAGACGACAATAGTGATAGCACATCGACTGTCGACGATTCGTGAGGCAGATAAGATAGTGGTTCTCCAGTCTGGTGTAGTGATAGAGGAAGGGAACCATGATGAATTGATGGAGAAGAGAGGCCACTATTACAACCTGCTTAGTAGATAGTCTTGCTGTATATATCAAATTGAATCATGTATATAATTTGATTGCATAAGATGTAAATATTGTATTTTTAATATGATATTATTTATGGCTTTCATTTTTAGTTTTATATAAAAGTTATATATAAAAGTCCAATTTCATTATTATTGTTATTTTTTTAATTTTCATGAAAACTATTTATTTATTTATTTTTTTAATGTAAAATATGTAAATAATAAAATTGTAATGATAGATTATTGTTTGTAAAGTTAAAATATAAAATTTATCTTTGTTTAATTCTTTTAGCAAAAATTTTGACAAAATGTAATGAGGTGCACCAGGGAATCTAGGCCCAGGGGGTAACTGGGCTTATACGCTTATATAGGTAACTTATATCCATATTTTTGGAAATTATAATGTTTTTGGTTGGATACCAGATAGAAACAAAGAAGATGAAGGTTTGCCAACCAAATAACATTATAATTCCCTCAAGTATAGATATAAATAACCTCTTGCAAAGTTACCCCCTGAACCCAGATACTCCCTAGATTACCTTAATTCTTTACCTGTTCTCTTTTTTGAGTATGAGATAAAAATAATTTTAACCCAGCCAAAAAGGCTAGACCTTGAAATGGAAGATACTGAGCTGAAAATTTGCATGAACCTTTATTATGGCTTTCTAAATGTTGGCTAAAAAATAACATAAAATCTCATATCAGCGTCACAAGTTATTTTAGGCCAAAGACCAATAAAAGTGACAAAAATAGTTTTTTGTACATATCATTTTTTACGTATCCCACATCACAACATTAGATGTTATTATAAAACTTATAGAAAATTAAATTCTCTACAAGTTTGGTTCTATTCATTTTTTTGCCTGATCAACCGTTCATATACCGTATATATATATAGCCTCCGCGTTATATCTAGAGAATGATTAATCAGACGAAAAACTGAATGGGACAAGAGAATTTAATATTCTACAAGTTTTATAATAAGATCTAATAACGTGGAACACATTGTTATGGCCTTTGACCGTTAATAAGTTGAGGTACCAGCATGTGATTTTTTAGCCAACATTTAGAAAGTTATAATAAAGGTTCATGCAAATTTTCAGCTTAGTATCTTTTATTTCGAGGTGGAACCCTCATTCGACTGGGCTATTTATAAATTTTTATATTTAAAACTTGCAATTTTTTTATTTTTAAATTTAAATTCTTAAGATCCTTATTAAGTCTATTTTATTAATTCTGGCAAATATTGGTAGAGATGCCTGATTGTCTAGATTGTTTATAATTTAGAATATGTTCGAAGATACGGAATTTCTGAACAAAAACTGAGTGATTCCATCAAATAAATATGCTTAAATATTAAGAAAGGAAAAGCAGCAGGCCGAAAGAACATAGTCTCATAATACGGAGGACCAGAGTTAGTAGGAGCCCTACATAACTTCTTCAAAACAGTTTGGGATGACAAAAGAATTCCTCAGGAATGTGAATGCAATGTTATAATTAAT
Organism: Rhaphigaster nebulosa; assembly: GCA_948150685.1. Classification (NCBI taxonomy): domain Eukaryota; kingdom Metazoa; phylum Arthropoda; class Insecta; order Hemiptera; family Pentatomidae; genus Rhaphigaster; species Rhaphigaster nebulosa. Next base: position 7,077,498 of record OX411308.1, read on the forward strand.
ACACATCCAAAAAAAAAGGGAATCAAAGTGATTGCTCCAGTTACAGACCTATTTGCTCATCTCCTGTGCTTATAGAGTATATACTTCCACTCTAGAGAGCAGGTTAAGTCTGACCTGCAGGAAGATCAAAGTGCTTTTAGACCCAACAGACAACTCAAGATCAGATCATCACCTTGAGAAATGCGATAGAGAGGTCCTGGAACCATGACAGGAACATCTATCTCGTATTCTTGGACCTGAAAGCTGCGTTGGATTCGGAGCCTATGAAAGAAATTTGTGAGTACTCGAAGGCAAAGAACATTCCTATAAAGTTATTGAAGGCTATAAAATCAGCTTACCTGGAACCGAAGGGTGTTGTGCGCCTAAATGGCCAGGAATCAGAAGTGTTTGGACTGGAGAAGGGAGCGAAACAAGGCCTGAGCCTCCTTCACTTAATTGTATATATGGATGAGATCGCCTGCATTTCCAAAAGATTCACAACACGAATGTACGTAAATTGAACGTACATGCTTTCTTCATCCAGTTTCTCCTGTTTTAATTTGTTTTGTTGGTAGTTATTGGGACCTGTCACTCCCTTATCAACAGGGGCGTGGCCTCAGTAAGGTTATAGCCCCATCCGTCGCCAGTTGCCGCCACCATTCTTCCCCTTTTTCCTGGTTTTTGAAAACCGCGTATTCATTGCAATCATTAAAATTATTACTGCTTTAATCACATATTTAAAATTTTTAGTGCTGTCGATCTGGAGAAGTTTAAGTAATAATTTAAAGGAGAGATAATATAAATTACGGTATGGACCCGACCTCAACTGAAAAGGAACTTTTGGGGTTTGTTTATCTTTTGAGCGAGCGGAAATCGTCAGCTGTGATCTATTTAAAGCAGTAATAATTGAAATTACGTAAAAATTATGTATATTTCGGTAATTATTTACAAGAAAGAAGTGAACGTATATGGGAATGCACGTATAAGGGAATGTGGTGGGGACGTAACCTCAATGTCAACAATGTGAGGCCACGCCCCTTTAGATAAGGGAGTGACCGGTCCCAATAATTACCGTTTTGTTTTTTACAGTCTTTACTGAAACGAGAATTTTAAAGGAAGGTTATACATACATTACTTTAATTAAATTTTAACGTATTTTAGAAATGTTCATGTAGAATTTTCATCGATGACCGTCACACGAGTTATTTTCGATGGGATTTGAACACCATAAAACCATTTGAAAGTGTATTAATTATTTCCTTCCCTCCATCCATACTCTAACGGTGATAACTCCGACTGATGACCATGATTCCAAAGATGTGCTAAATAAGATGAGCGAAGTTTGTTAAGACACAGCTCCGAGAGCCATGGATGAAATATTCTTTCGATTGCGTTTGCTAGCACAAATGCGTCCTTTTTTTCATCCATTTTGTAAGTTTTAATGAATGTTGCTCTTTATTCGTACTGTATTTCCGTTGTCGATTGATTTAAGCCTATTCAATCTGTACAGAAATGCTTCGATTTTTCTTTGAAGTTCATCTTAATTTCATTCGTGTATATTAGATGTTTCTGTTAATGCTTTAATGCATTAACCTTTATTACCGATATATATGATTTATGTATTTAATTTAAATATAATTTTTGATGTAAGCTACCAAAACATCTCAATTTTACATTATATTCTAATATAATTTTTGATGAAAGTCTAATATGACCTTCAAGTAAAGTACCGCTTCCTGTTTTTCAATTTAAACCAAAATCTAGTATGTTATTTGAATCAATATATAAGTTATAAATACTAAATTTGAGAAGTTTTGCGTAGTAGTTTAATATAATTTTTGATAAAAATCTATTATGACCTTCAAGTAACGGTATCACTTCCGGTGATCAAGCAGTGATCAAAAAGGGAGGTTCGGAATATCACCGGAAGTGATACCGTTACTTGAAGGTCATAATAGATTTTTATCAAAAATTATATTAAACTACTATGCAAAACTTCTCAAATTTAGTATTTATAACTTATTAGAAGATTATATTAACATCAAAAATTATATTAGAATATAATGTAAAATTGAGATGTTTTGGTAAACAAAACAAATTTAAAATTTGGTAAATAAGACTTTTATATCGATATGAATGTATTTAATATATTTTGGTTAAAATTGATGAGGCGAAAAGGGTGCTTTACTTGAAGGTCATAATAAGCTTACATCAAAAATTATATTTAAATTAAATACATAAATCATATATATCGGTAATAAAGGTTACAAACGCAATTTGGTTTCCAATCCAATTAAACATTTTTATTACTTCTTTTAAGTGTTAAAATTGAGTGTAAAATGCTGGTTTTCCTCACCATTTGTGTGTGTGTGTGTCAATAAATAGGTATCGCGACGCCGAGTGTCGTTTTTGAGATACTGCAATCTTCGGAAACTAGTAACCAAATTCAGAATCACTTTTTGAGCCACCGATTTATAGTTTAATAGGGGTACAAGGAAGTCATGTGTTGTCCACATCAGATATTTATTAAACACAATAGGTAATTAAACTAATCGTAAACAATAGCATTACGTAAAAATGATTTATATTAATTTATTAAAGTTATAAAAAGGTTGAATTTAAAATGGAAATGATTTAATTTGACAGAGATTTTATATATATATTTAAATTTATTTTAATATATACGTCACATCTTTCATTTATCTTAATTCAATCTATTAAAATAGGTTGGTCACACTATTTACTTCCAACCGTATACAAAGGATTCACAGAATGGGTAATTTTCCTGATAAACTAATTGAGGAAAATTACCCTCTGTCGTATTCAAATCTGTGAATATGAACATATTCGTATTCATATTTGTGATTACGAATAAGCCCATCTCTGGCTGAGGGGAAGTAATGTCAGAATTGTTGTCTCTGCATGTCAGAGTAATTGAGCTTTATTTTAGAGAGGAATAATTAAGCATATTTTGAGAAATTGTTTATCCTTAAAAAACATCCATCTTAAAGCTATGTAACGCAAATGTAACTAAATTAACTTATTTTTCTCTCAACCTCTAAATACTCCTACAAGGCTCGGCCCCACAGGCAGTTGGTTAATTTCGGTTAATTGGCATATTGGTTAATTTCGGCACTGATTGGGTCGTGCTATTATTTGCGATATTTAACAGTTTGGTGGGTAAATTGTATTTTCATTTTTTGTTTGAGATAATTTATAATATGTCTATCCAATAATAATCTTTTATAATTTTTAAAATAACCTGTAAAACGGCATTTTACCCGTTGAATCAATACTTGAAGATTGTGAAGAGTTCCTATTGTATAAAACTCTTGTAAATTTTATTTTGATTCAATATTTTAATGCATTTTTACACATCTCTATGTTTATCACAAATGTTATTTTTACTTCCTTGTACGAAGTTTTGTCGTGACGTCTGTACGTACGTTCGTAGAAAGCTAAAATTTTGTACTCAGGATTGCTAAAAAATCTTGTGAATCTCTCTTTTTGGTCACTACATGATTACCGGAAGTGGTACTTTACTTGAAGGTCATTATTGATTTTCATCAATAATTATATTAAAATATAACGTAAAACTTCTCAAATTAGGTATATAAGACTTAAATATTAATATAAATAATATAATATATTTTGGTTAATATTGGCAGACAGGAAGTGGTACTTTACTTTAAGATCATTATAAACTTACATAAAAAATTATATTAAAATTAAATATAGAAATCATATGATTCGGTAATAAAGGTTACAAACGCGATTTTATTTCCATTCCAATTAAACATTTTTATTTATCGTTTTAAATGTTAAAATTGAGTGTAAAATACTGGTTTTCCTCCACATCTGTGAGATGAACAAGTCTGCAGCAGAAAAATAAGATATAAGCTAAGTGGGTTCTTCTGCTTAAAATATCGAAACTGTCGATTTCCAATCTATTATCTAGTGATATTGACAGTTCTAATGTTGTCACGGAACAGGAAGAAATCTCTTGGAAACTAGTTACCTACTGAAAGAAAACGACTTATAATAATGGAATGAGACCTCCAGAAACAAGAGTATGTTTGTGTGTCAATAGATGGATGTCGTGACGCCGAGTGTCGTTTTCGAGATACTTCAATCTTCGGAAACTAGTAACCATATTCAGGTTCACTTTTTGAGCCACCGATTTATAGTTTAATAGGCGTACAAGGAAGTCATGTGTTGTCCACATCAGATATTTTCTTCCTGCATTGGTTTATTTCATTTCCATAAGATTGAAGTTACGCCGCTAAGGGCTTCCGAATATTTTTAAGTGTATTTTGAGCACAGCGTCATAACAATATAATACAATATTAAATTATATGGTTTATAGTAATTAATTAATAACTAACATCGGATTATTTAAAGTATAAAACTGAGGAGTTTGTATGTCTAAACGCGCTAATTTCAGGATTTGAAAAATTCTTTTAGCTATAAATAGACCGTTTATTGAGTAAGGTCTTGAGTTTTATAAAATCACGTTTCGACCTATTGGAATGGAGTAGTAACCATAAATAATTGGCTGAGAGAAAACGTATCCGACTTGCGTACTTTTCGTTGTCATGACAACTTCATTCCCTTTGGACCAAGTTGACTATGAGTCTGCTATCGGATGAATATTATCATTTTTAAAAAAAAATTTCGACTCTTAAGACTATCCATCAAATCACTGTAGTAAAATTTTTAATATAGCCTAGTGAAATGAATAATTCATTCTGCAAATTTAGATACAATTATTTTAAAATGATTATTTATTCCAAGATTATTCTTAAACATTGACTGATGGCTTTTTTTTTTTGTTTACTGAATTGTATAATTAGCATTGTTACTCAACTGATGGCTTTTTTTTTGTTTACTGAATTTTATAATTAGCATTGTTACTCAATGCCAAAAGCAAGTATGGATTAATATTATAACATAGAATCGTTAAATAAGCACTGGAACTTTAGTTCACGTTCACGATCGAGCACGGTAAGTGATAAGTTAATATAAGAAAATTTAAATTTCAGATTTCTCGATTCCATTTTTTGCAAGAACGTCATAACTCGAATATCGCAATGATCTGAACTTTTATTTCTTAGAATATAATTTTTAAGCTTTCCAATGTTGCCACTTTCACTCCCCTACAGCTATCTGGTTAGGAAAGTAGGTATTATAATTGTTTCTAAATTTCGATCTGCAACTTTCGACGGATCCATCGGTTTTAGAAACTCCTGAGTCCAATAAACGTATTTTCAGCCACTGTTCTGTCTCTGCTTCTGTGCTATCTCTTGAAACGAGTGTTTGTGCTAGCGGTGAACTGATAGCGGTGTGCACACTGTGCGCAATAGTGGCTGCTTCAATAGCCGAAATACTTGTTCTTCTATTGACCGCTGCGCCAAAACGGCTCTAACAATTTTGATGAAACTTGCCTCTTTTACTTCAATAACCGAGTTAAATAAGGTGAAAAAAAAAAGCCTAAACCTCGAATTGAAGGATGCTGAGCTGAAAATTTGCATGAACCTTCATTATGGCTTCCTGAATGTTTGTTAAATTGTTTCATAAAAAAAAAAAAAAAAAAAAAAAACGCAATACACGATTGCAATAAAACGATTGCAATACTCTATTGCGTAAAATTCCTTGTAAAATCATATGGTGAGGTGTTTTAAATCGTGAGATGACATTGACTATATTAATTGCCTCATATCCATAGCTGTTGTTCTATAGTTGCTGCAAGTGTAGCGTAATGCAAATTTTTTGAAACAATTCGAGAGCTTTTATCTTTTGGAAGCTATTTAATATGTGTGGAAGTCGGCATCCCCTCTTCTTAAACTTGCCACTATCCTGCATTTTTCAACTATTTGCATTAAATCACGGCAAGAGTAGTTGAAATAAGTACATAATGTCCTTCCGTAACAAGAATCAACAATGAACTGAATGAAAGAATTTAAATGTTATAAGGTATTAAATAAAGCTTTTATTTATGTGAAGGTAAGAATTTGATCTCTACTCGATTATTTCTCACCGCCTTAAAAAAAAGGGCTAAAAATCCAATAGTAGGTATTATTATTGTTTTCTATGTTTTTCGGGGTGCTGAATCAAAATCATCTTAAAAATCAGGACGTACGTAATTTAAGACCAAGGTCCGACCCAGATATATAGATATGTTTACAATTTTGCTTCAAAACCCGAAAGATGACAAGTTATGGAAAAAAATTATCATAGTGACGAAAAGTGGATATTTTTAAAAACACTAGCAAACATAAGCGGTGGGTACGGCCAGGTGAAGCTGCACAACCGAAGGTTCGCGAAGATCGATTTTGGAAAAAAGTGATGCTTTGTGTTTTGCATTTTGAGCTTGTTTCTTGATGGCCGGGGTGTGGACTCAAATCTTTACTGTGAACAGCTAGACAAAGATTATGCAGTTTTGAGTGCAAAGTACCCCGCTTTGGTCAACAGGAACCAAGTCATATTGCAACGTAACAATACACCTGCACATCGTTCTCGTTTGACCAAGGAAAAATTATCGGAACTGTAAGTAGTAAATGTTTTGTCTCATTCTGCGTAGGATTTATTTTTTAGTTGTAAGAATTATATTTCTGTTTAGTTTAAATTCTGGTAAACCAAATATTAAGGCTTATTACAATTGAAGTAATATAAAGATGTTAAATCATTGATTTAAGTTGATAAAATCATTATAATTGAATTATTTAAGAATTTAAAATGTTTGAAAAGTAATGTAATTATTTATTTTATTTATTTATTTATTTTTCATCCTACCTTGCCTCTCGGCATTACGGGTTTCGGAAGAATTACCTACCGATGAGTCTCTTCATCCTTACTGTGTGTCCATTCTTAATTGAGTCTATTAAAATAGATTGGTCCTACTGTTTCATTCCAATCGCATACGAAGGATACAAAGTATGGATAATTTTCCTGACCAACTAATTGAGGAAAATCACTCTCTGTAATGACATAGAGGCCGGTTTTCCTCCGTAGTATTGTTCTTATTGTCTCAAACGCGGTGCAGGTAGTGACGATGTGCTCAGCAGTTTCCTGAACTGCACAACTGGGGCATAGAGGATTAATGTCCTTTCCGAAGCCATAGAGCTTGGCACGGAATCCTTTATGTCCGGTGAGAAATTGTGACATCCAGTAATCAGGAAGGACCCATTTGGCCTTCAATCGTGAATGGACGTTGGGAAAGTATTTTCTCAAGGTAAAGTAATGTAATTAAGATATAATTTATAAATTAAATTGTGATAAGGTTATTACAATTGAAGTAATATAAAAAGCAAGCAATTTGAATAATTTATTATTGAAGAATTAATTAATAAGTAAGCGAATAATTAATTGTAATAATATTTAATTTATAAATAATTAATTAAATAATAATTAGAAGTATTTAAGAAATATGGCATCCATCATATGATGGATAAAAAACAATGTAATAATATTCCTTTTTTTTTTTTATGGTGAATGAAATAATTTTATAAACGTTGTGAAAAAATTATAAAATCACATGGCTTTGACCCAGGAAGTATTAGTTATTAAATAGGGTTTTTAACCCACGAAGTTATTGTTATATCCCTAAATATTCCCTCCTCTTTTGTATGTATAAAACATATCTTAAATGAATAGATCAATCAGAGTGCGAGAGAGTGTCAGACAGTAAACTCTCACTATGTTAGCTTTAAGTATAGTTTAAGTCTAGGGGTAATGTCTTTAGTATAGTCTATCTGTAAGTTAAGACTGCCAGTAGTTCACTATTTTATATGATGTAACTCTTCAACTTGTTTAATAAAGTAAATTTCAAGACTTGCACCCATCGACTTTGTCAAAGCCATCTGATAACTGTACGGAACGATGCTCGGAACGCTGTCTTGTTCTTCGAAACGATGTTCGGATTGGTGTTACGGTACGGAGGAATGGAAGAGCAGTTTATTACAAGTGCGTACCCAGCTTAAGGCAGGAAGCAAGTGCGTACTAAGCACTATTCAATTAAAGTTTCTATTTCATTAAAATGGACCTGGTTGAAACGTGGACATGAATGCAAGAATCATCTAAGGAACATTTTTTTTTAAAAAGAGAATAAATCTAGCTTCAAAAATGAAAAAATTACAGTCCTCTAAAATCAAACTTTGTAAAATTTAGTGTGCAATTGCCCCACATCACCCTATCTTAAAACGTAAAATTTCAATTTGTCAGGAGGGGAGGATTTCGCTTTCTTGGTTAATTACAAAGCTTCATTATTGAAAATAATGGTTTATATACGGAATCAATTTTTCTAAAAAAGAAAAAAAAAATGAAATGACGGAGTTAAATCTTGAAATGCTTGTTCTATATTCTAAATATGATTCAGCATTACAAATGCTGTTTAATTAGTTTAAATAGTGGTGGAACAAGGTTGGGTTCTATAATGGTTGGATTAGTTTGGTTAAAATTTTTTAGGTTGACTTATTCCTCGAAAGTAAGTCTTTTTCAGGGCACAACGGATTATCGAAATGGGAATGGAGTTTGAACTGTTATAAAAATTATTTTATACAACAATCACTAGTTTTAAAAACAAAATTATAGAAGTGGCAAATAATTTATCAATCCCTAATTAAACTGTTTGTATGTATTTAAATTAATTATATTTATTATAAGTCAATGGTTCAGTGGCTCGTGCTTTTCTTTTTCAGGGTACCATCAATGTCACCGAAAAATGAGCCTTCGGAGGTCCCACGTTTCCGGAACTTGGACGTGGCAGCCCTTTCTGCATTACCGTCCTCCGAGGACAAAATGAAGAACCATAAGATTTTCACGGTAAGGTGAAGATTGTAGTGTGGCAACTATCTGTAGGTCGAAGATAGCAGAATCGATAAGGACTATATACAGTGTTGTAAACAAGGTACATTAAGTAATGATAGAGAGGGGGGCAGCGTGTAAAGGGATAGAGAGAGATAAATCGCGTTTGTAACCTTTATTACCGAATCATATGATTCCTGTATTTTATTTTAATATAATTTTTGATGTAGGCTTATTATGACCTTCAAGTCAAGTACCCCTTTCGGGGTAGTTTTAACCAAAATCTAGTGTATTATTTATATTGATATAAAAGTCTAATTTACCAAATTTGAGAAGTTTTGCATTATATTTTAATATAATTTTTTATGAAAGTTTAATATGGCCTTCAAGTAATGTACCACTTCCGGTTTACCAATGTTAATCAAAATGTATTATAGTATTTATATTAATATTTACGTCTTGCATACATAATTTGAGAAGTTTTGCATTATATTTTAATATAATTTTTTATGAAAATCAATGACGACCTTGAAGTAAAGTACGACTTCTGGGAATTATGCAGTGATCAAAAAGAGAGGGCCACAACTAGATTTTACAATAATCCTAAATACGAACTTTCAACTTCCTACGGGTAACCGTCTTTGAGTTATGCAGGATACGTACGAACGAACGTACGAACGTATGAACGTACGTACAGACGTCACGACGAAACTAGTCGAAATGGATTCAGGGATGGTCAAAATGGATATTTCCGTTGAAATCTGAAAATTAAAATTTTCGCTGTTACAATACTTCCTTTACTTCGTACAAGGAAGTAAAAACACATTCTTAATATTGTACTCACTGTAAAAGTAACTATTATTGTGTTAACTGTTTAGTTGCAAATAAAGCGGTAAAAAAGATATTATACTTTGTTTAATTACTACGCGATGTGTTTTGAGATAAAATAAAATGATTTAGTAAACGATAGGATGTAATGGCAGGGTTGTTAGTCTGAGTTTGACTTGTCGGAGATAAGATTTTAATCGCACAATTAACATGAATGAAGTTGGTAACGTCTCCACGTAATGATTATGCATCAGTTCATCCCGTCATAATTGACGAATTGAAATTCAATGTTTTGTTGTAATGAAGTTTTTTAATTGTGGAACACTAAAAAAAAATCCCGTAACAAGCGGGATTTGGCTTTGTGAGAGGCTCAAGATTGTTAGCATGATTTAGTCGATGTTAACGGGATTTGTTTTCGTTTTAGACATTTCTATGTCATTCTTGAAATCTTGGAAGTCCTTCTGATCTTCATCTTTTATTTGTGACTGAAATATTTTTTTATCGTCAGAAGCAGGCAAAAATCATAAAAGCAAATAATTACTCTGCTATCATTTTATTAATGATTGGTAATAAACATTTTTTATGTTTAATGTATACGTACTGTATTGTTTCATGTAATTAATAATCTTTCCTCCAATCTTTTCAAATTACTTTAATTTAATGGTGTGGAAAGGTTATTGGCTTGGCGAATCTCGAGCGGCCATTAGTGAAAGTAGTGCCTTTAAGTGTTTAGATGTCGATGTGTTTATATATGTCTAAAAATGAATTCAGGTAGTGATGACGATGAAGTAGCGGGAGCCATAACAGCTTATGTAATGTAAAGCGGCGATTTTTTGAAGAAGAAAAACAGGAAGGCTCGAAAAAGTCATTGGTGGATTGGAACACTGAATGAAACTCATGAAAGGTCATTATCACTTTATTGGAGATCGTAATCCCTTCATTGGCCCGCTCCATAATCAAGTACTGAAAACGTTCAGAAAACTGAATAAAACTGTACAAACCAATACAGATCGTGGGAACGGATGCTCGAACCGTACTACGCTTGTCATGCGTCGAGACCCAAGCCTTTGATGTACGGACAATATACGACGTGAGGTTTGACAAACTTCAGACCAGGCTGTCCAAGCCACAGGCCAAGGGAACAAAGCTTGACGCGAGCATCTCATATCTCACAGTTTTTAGTCTGCCACTGCCGTCTCTGGTAAAATATTAATAAGCAATATTTAATGTTTTCCTTTGGCGCCTCCAACGAGTCCTGAAACCGCAGGTGGACAAACTTGTAAAACTCAGGAGCTGCCGGTCAAAGTGTTTTCATAATCGACGTAAGCACTAATCGATGTCGATATTACTTTGTTGTCGCACTGAACTAGTAATGGAAATCAATTGACATCCGCATGATGGTATATAAGGATCAATCTAATTAGGGATTGATAAATTATTTGCCACTTCTATAAATTTGTTTTATTGAAAACTAGTTTCGAATGTTATACATTCATCCACGATTCTAAAAACACACACAAAAAAAATTTTTTTGTTTTTTTAAAATTGAAGATGAATGTATAACATTCGAAACTAGTTTTCAATAAAACAAATTTATAAAAGTGGCAAATAATTTATCAATCCCTAAGTAATGGAAATGACTGTAGTGGGAGAAAGGTGAGTTATTTCAGGTAAATAGCACTGGGTTTTCCAAGCAATTCCGTTGAGTAATTGTTTTTTCTGTTGTGAGTGGGAATACATTTAAGATTGGACTATTGGAGATATTTATTTGGTCATTTAAGCAAAAATCTGGATTGGATTTGAAAGAATTTTATTATTTCAAGTGCTTCATATATATTTAATTTGAGGCATTTTACAACGTGATGTATTAATTTAACTCCTGAGTCTTTGGCGAATTTATGATTTTATTCATTTAAATGAATTGCAAAGTTGGAATTATCTGTCTTATTATTATATGCACGTATATGTTCCTTTAATCTCTGATTTAGTGATTTCACAGTTTTTCCCTTTTATTTGGCTGCACAATCATTATAATTTAGTTGATGCACTCCGCTTTTTTGGAAAGCTATCATGCGTATGTCAACTATACTGGTATAAGTCAAATATTCTTTTTTTTTTTTTTTTTTTTATTGGGTTTAACCTACTCCAACTCGGGCATGAAGGACGATTTGTCCAACAGGCTATTATTTTTTTTAGCCAGAGTGTGAAGGTCGAGATTTATTATGGGGTTCTGCTACGAATTAAAGTCAAACCTCTAAGGCAGAATGGTAGCTTCATGGAAGACAATGAAGTGGTGCGGGCTAGTTGAGGATGTACAACTACCTAATTAGGTTTGTATATTCAAGAGAGATTTAGCCATGCGCATGCTGTCGGTTGGTGCAGTCGGTCAATGTAGTTTGGCGGGTCGTCTTTGTTAATAACAGCCTCTATTTCTCTAATTACGATTAGTTTTAACTTCAAAATTAATTTTCATTCTTTTGTTTTAGAAGGGAAGTAAGAAAGATAAATATGAAATTCAGTCAAAGGACGGGTCAGTAATTTATTTTCTTTAATTTCATTATTGTTGCTAAGAAAGAATATATAACATAACTGGCTATATGTTATATGTGTTTCAGGAAGAAAAAACCTGGAAAATTGAGGACGATTTTCAAAATCGTAAGTATAGCATACGAAACTTAATTTTTACTTTCACTTATCTACATATGAAATATATAGTAAGGGAATGTATTGCGATCGTGAAAAATTTAGAATCACACGATTAAAGTCCCCTAAATCCAAATAACCAAGTCTCACAAAATGGTTCTTCTGTCTCTGTGTAAATGTGAACAGCCTAGCACAATTATGATATGTAAGAAACTGAAATTACACATTTAAGGTATGCCTGGGATATTACAGCGTGAACATTTTTTTTTTTATGGGAAGAACGCGGTTTTCCTGGAAAACCATTTGAGAGGGAAAGCGAAAAAAACGTGAAACTTATTTAATTCAAATTTGATTGCTGTTTATTAAAGTTCTCGTTTTGATCCTGTCCCTTGAAAATGTCTACAACAAATAAGATTGATCATCATATTTATAAGGTTATTATTTTATTAATTGAAATAAAATGGCGGATGATAACGTAAAGTTCCGAGGATCATCCAGTGTGTCGTGTAGCTTGGGCGCCAAACCTGAAAAAAAAATTGGTCCTCGGAGAAATCCCGCGGACAGTAAACGGAAGGATTTCTTTTTTTTTTTTTGCTTTTTGTATTCTATGTATCTTGAAACGTAAAATCTCAAATTTTGAGGAAAGGGAGGAATTAATTTTTGTTCGATTACAATGGATTTTCATTGATAGTAATAAACCAAAAAATGAATTAGAAAATAAAGACGCTGCAAATAATTACAGAACGATTTATTGCTTTCAAATAGATACATGATGCTAGAAGTTTTATTTGTTTTAAAGCCTTGGTAGAATGATTCCTCTCGGCGGAGCCTGTCCGCTAGGGAGCGCGGCCCCTGGGTGGCGGATAGGGAACCCTCTTAAGGTAGACTTTCGCTGGAACTGCCCGCGGTTGCGGTCGGCAAAGTTTGCGGCCAGTTTACTACTACTTTGACTGAATAGGTAGGGGTGGACATATTTCGTTGGTGCTGTCCGGCAGTCTAGATATGACGTAATACGATACGCAAGCTCTGCCTGTCGCAACCGCGGGCAGTACCAGCGAAAGTCTACGTTTAGGAGGGTTGGTCTGAATATACTGAATAAAGAACTTTGGACCAACAGGTACCCAGAGCTGGGGGAAGGGGGTATAGCCCAGCCACCCTTCCTCCCAAGGTGTCATAAATATTTGGGAGGCCAGTTGTCCCGAGGTTACGGGGCTTCCAGCTCTGGGCTAATTACCCGATTGGAGTAAATCGGATTCAAAGTCAACATATTAGTCTCGGATTTGGACAGACTTTTCTGAAACGACCTGGTGTTCATTAGAAATTGCGAATTGGAACTTGGAATATTAAAACTCTAAATGGAAAAGAGGTCGTGCTTGTGAATGAAATGAAAACATATAATGTAGACATTCTCGGAATTAGCGAAGTAAAGAAGAAAGGAAGCGGTGAAATCAAGCTGGTAAGTGATTATACTCTGATATACACTGGCGTCCCCAAATGAAATTTCGTCAAAGAAATAGGAATAGCTATGACCACGACAATGTTTAACAAACTTGAAGACTGGAAGCCTGTCTCGTCGAGAATAATAGCTGCGGACTTCCAAATGTCGATCGGGAAGGTTACTCTAGTACAAGTGTGTGCCCCAACAGAGGACATTGCTGTCATAGATAAGGAATTATTCTATTCGGACTTGCATAGAGTAGTTAATAGAATCAAGAACAAAGGAAGATGTGCAATACTGAGTGTAGACTTAAACGCAATAACTGGTTGTGATCCCAGAGTTGGGTATGGAGTCCTGGCAATGCATGGTGGAGAGAGAACAAGAAATGGAAATGGATAACAACTTATATAGTTTTGTGTTGGCAATGATTTGCTGGTGGGCAATTCCTTCTGCCCCCACAAGAAAATACACAAGATTACGTTCTCGAGCCAAGATAGAAATAGTATTATTGACTACTTCATTTATTACAGGGGTGTTGGGCAGTGCTTCACGGACATCGAAGTTATTAGAGGAGCTGAAATCGGCTGTGATCATCTACTCCTCATTGCCGACACAAAAATTCTCTCAGAATTGCAAAAGAAGCAGAAAAAAATTATTTATCTATAATTTTTCGGTATCTATTTAAGAGCATTAGATGACCTTGAAAATAGGGCTCAGTACACCGAAAAGTTAGAAGACAGACTGAGAATCTTGGACCTCGAAGAGGATATAGAACAACTAGGGAATGCTCTAAAAACATGCATCTAGGAAGTAGCAAGGGACGTATGTGGTTTGCGCAAAATTTCAAGTAACAGGAAACGTTCGGAATGGTGGAGTGATGAAATTAAGCGCTTTGCAGGACAAAAAAAGAAAGCATGGATAGCTTATTTGCAAGACAAAACACCAGAGAGATTAAGTCTGCATCACTCAGCCAGAAATGAATGCAAAGCCAAAGTTCGTCAAGCAAAGAAAGAATCATGGGAGAAGTTTGGAAGAAGCCCAGACGAAGACCACCGAGATAATGTCAAGAAGTTTTGGCGAGGAAGACACGAAGGAAAACGAAGCAAGCCAGTGAGGAATATCAAGGATGCAAGGGGTATAATCATCACAGAAGAAGCGCGCATCCTAGACAGATGGAAGCAATTTTATGAAGGGCAGTTTTCAAGGGACGTCAACGATACAGAAGATCAGTCACATCATAATAATAATCAAGGAAGTGAAGAGTACATTGATGAAGAGGAGTTGATGGATGACCATTCAAAAAATAAAAGTAGACAAATCAGCTGGAAGGGATGTCATTGCTCCGGAGCTGATAATATATGGGGGGTCAAGATCTTGTCAAAATGCTTCAACAACTATTTCAACAAATTTGAGACAGGAAAAAAATGCAAAGAGATTGGGAATATAGTATAATTATCCCTATCCATAGAGGCATCTCCACCGAATGTGAAAATTATCGGCCTCTAAGTATGCTCTCAGTTTTCTACAAACTTTACACCAGCATACTGGAAAAGCGACTGAGGACAATAGTAGAAAATAAAATAGAATATGAACAGGCAGGTTTTCGTCCTGGAAAGCAAACACAGGATCACATTTTTGTCCTAAGACGCATAACAGAAGGGGCATGGGACAGAGAACATCACATATTCTTGGCATTTTTAGACTTAAAGGCAGCATTCGACTCGGTGCCCAGAAAAGAAATATGGGAAGCATTGGCGGCCAAAGATATTCCAGGCGACCTAATTTCAGTAATTAAGTCGGCATACCAGGATGCAAAGGGAGTTGTGCGGATCAATGGAAGAGAATCTGTGGCATTCCTCGTAGAAAGATGTGTGAGGCAATGAGATAGTCTAAGCCCCCTCCTGTTTATTGATTGTATGGACGAGAGCAATAAAATATGTAAGCGCCGAACTTCATGGACCGCCATAGGAAAATAGAACTTAAGAACCATTTTTGTACAAAGTCTTTTGTATACCGATGGCATTGTCCTAATTGCTGATTCCCAAGAAAAGATACAGGAAGCCCTAATAGAATGGCAAGATGAGCTACTCCGTAAAGGAATGGTCATTAACACCTCTAAGAGCAAGGTCATAGTTCTGTCCCGAGAAGATCAAGAAGACGTTCATCTTATTTTCAATGGGAATGTATTAGAAGTTGTGTCGGAATTCACCTACTTAGGGACCATAATAAGTTCCTCTGGTAAGATTGATCCAGATGTATCTCACAGAATTTCTAATGCTAATCAAGTTTATTACCAGATCTGATTATCAGAATAGTATAGTTGGTCACCGAGAAGACACATATGGAGACAAAAAGACACATATATAAATCTGTTTATCTCCCGACCCTTACATATGGAAGCGAAAGCTGGGTAATGCTTGATAAGCAAGCCAGCCGCATTACTGCAGCAGAAATGAAGTTTCTGAGGAGAGCGGTTGGGAAGCCAAGAAGGGATTACGTCAGAAATGTACGCATAAGAGAACAGTTTGAGGTGACAGAACTAAAGACCACACTCGAATCCCGACAGATTAAGTGGTTTGGCCACGTGTGCATGGAGGATGAAAGAGAACCAAACAAAGTTCTAGAAGCTCGACCCTCTCGGAAAAGATCACATGGACGTCCCAGAATTTCCTATCAGGAGAATATCCGGAGGATTAGAGGGAATGGCTGCAATTTATTGAGGCTCCTCGACGCTCGGAATGGCACAGGAGGAGGACAAAGAAGAAGAAGTAGAATGATTCCAAAACACTTTGTATTGTTTCTCTATCTTCAAAAATGGTGGATGGTCATGTCAAGCTCCGAGCATCATTCTGGGATGATGCTGGGATTGGGTGCGAATCTGAAAAAATAAAAGAAAGCGGCCCATTAGTCTCGGATAAAACCTTGCGACAGCGGACGGACGGACATTTTTTTTAAATTGATTTTTGGATTCTACGTATGCTGAGACCTCACATTATTTCTGAGGGAGATTCTTTCTTTGTCAATAAAGAAAGTTCATTATTGAAAATAATAAAATTAAAATTATCTTCTCTAAGTTTTTGACCATTAAGCAATAATTGATTTTTGAGACAGAAGTAGCTGGAGAGGGCGGAATTATCTGTCATGCCTGTGGGGGGAATTACATCAAATCTGCCACTGGCTCGAATTTTCGCCTTCCCGGATTCGCTTCAATCCATCATATGGGGTTTCATGACTATCATCGGATTTCTTTCGAGCTTCTCATTCCAAGCGTATACGATTTTATACATTTCATTTGGATTTTTCGGTGAGTATAGACCCAAATTTTTATCTTGTGCCGTATATAAAAAAAATCAAATTTTCTTGGTGCGCAGTGATGCAGTTGCAGAAATAAATTATGAAAGAATAAAGTGTAAACAGTTTAACATTTATATTTTCAGTTGTATTATTTTTTATTGATTCGAAAAAAGTATATTAATTTATTTTTAATATAAATAAGTGATTCCCTATCAAATATTCAATACTAATATAGATTTTGACAGAACTTCAAGAACATCACATTTTCAATGAAATCAACGGTGTTTGTCCTATTTTATAAAAACTTGATGATATATATGCCATCCTTACTGTTTGCAATTTACTCACGGGAGGTTATCTTTACAGTTCCGCTACTCCAACAGGAAGAATACCATCATCCTCATCTTGAACTTCCTCGCTGCCATTGGCAACAGCTTACTGTTAACAATCACCGTGTCGTTCCTCTTCAAACCCCTTCTCACTATGTTCATCGAAGTTGAAACCCCAGG
Source organism: Rhaphigaster nebulosa (assembly GCA_948150685.1). Classification (NCBI taxonomy): domain Eukaryota; kingdom Metazoa; phylum Arthropoda; class Insecta; order Hemiptera; family Pentatomidae; genus Rhaphigaster; species Rhaphigaster nebulosa. The sequence goes on from OX411308.1 coordinate 7,094,991, forward strand.
AAATGTGAGCATGAAGGTTATTATTCAATTATTTCGATTGTCAATTGGCAAACGTTTGTTGTAATTATTATTTATTGATAAATATTTGCAGGCACATCACATCAACATGACCATAGAGACTTCCAGGTTCACTGAGTATGCATATAAGTATTTCATTTTTGGCGCAATGAATTTCGTCATCGGATTCATTCAGGTAAAATGTTACTATATATATTTTTATATATATATATATATATATATATATATATATATATATATATATATATATATATATATATATGTATATCAAATGTGTGCTCATTAATTTTAAATCGGAAATATCTTTTCGAAAGTCTAATAAATAAAGTAATACAAATTGATCTCTCTCTGAATATTATTATATACGTATTTAGGGATATATTATAGGATCGTCTGTGGTATATCTTTATATCTATATTTCAGTATTATTTCTTTAAATAAATTCAGCTTTCACTACCTGCCTTCTACGAGTATATCAACATTTATTTATCGTTATATCAATTTCATTTTTATTAGTTAAATTGTTTTAACTTTTCAGATCATGGCATCGGAAATAGCTGCCCGTAACATAATGGCTAAGATAAAGACGGCCTACTTAGCCAAGATGCTCTCAATTGAGATCGGCTGGTATGACAAATCTCAAGAGCAGTTTGTCAGTACTGTGTCCTAGTAAGTCTTCAATTACTATATTAAAATTAAATATTAATAATTATGAACGTAAAATTTTATCAAAAACCTTCGGTTTTTCAATAGTTATGATGAATTGAAGCGTGAAAAACAAAATTATGGGCCATTCTCACAAAATTGGGCACTTTCCTGACCCAAGATATTTATTTCAATTTAGAATAGCTTAATACTATGAGACATAAATGCTACTAGAGCAGGCTTCTTGCAAGAGCTAGTTTACATTTTAAACTATAAATACATGCACCAAAATATACCTGTTTTGTGATCCAGAATCTTCCTCGGTGATTTCCCTAGTTCTGAGTTAATTAATCATACATACAGGCTCAGTGCCCAGTGTTGCCAGGTCAGCCCTGTATTTTACCCCTAAAACTGTCTACATTTTCCCCTAAATTCACCAATTTTAATCCTAAACTTATGTAAACTTTCCTCTAAATCCTCCAATTTGAATCCTATTACACCCTACTAAGAGATAAGAATAAATGATTGGAAAAGTAAAAAATACACTAGAGGATGAATAAAACCCTAAATCTAGTCTATTATATCAATTTTAAATATTTTTTGTTAGCTATGTTTTAAATGACCTACAGTTTCAGAAGAATTGCCTAATTCTTGGAAAAAAAAGGATGCTAGAATTGAAAAACTAGTTTCTAAACCTTCCCATAGGTTATAGGTCATTCCCCTGGCAAGTTTTGAAACTAGATTCCCACCAATCTGCTTGGTTGAGAAAATGATGAAAAACACATGCTCAGTTAGCTTGATCCCTCTTCTTCCATGGAACCTCTCCCAGAGCTCATTATTGATGTGTCTTCACCAAGTTTCTCCATCAAGGATAGTACTGTTAATCCTCCTCAATATTCTCCTTTCAAATATATGAAGCTGATTCTTGTCTGCTTTCGTTAGGGATCAAGTTTCTGCTTCATATGTAAGAACTGGGGATGTTCTTGTATAACCTTAGTTAAGTCTGATAGGAGATGAACCTGTTTCTCATGTGCTGGGAGGCGCCAAAACAACTCAAAGTATTCAAATAGGTTTTCTCCATCACCAGCCTGCATATATTTAGTTTTGGCTTCATTCACAACTTGACAGAATCTTCTGGATACCCTTTCTAATTTAACTAAAAAATAATCTATATACAAACAAATTAGATAAACATGCAGCTGCAAAAGCAAAAAGGAAGCAGGGAGGAGATTATATACAAAGGGGCATGCCAAAAAGAAAATAATGAAAAATAAAACAAACTACTTGCAAAACTAAGCGAGCTCGCTATCTACCCCGTGCACTAAAAGCTGTGGGCCACTAATAATTACTACAAAGTTCATCAAATAGCAAGACAACAATGTGCAGACACAGACTTCTCAGCGGTTACCCAAGGGAGAACCAGAGAGACGGGGAGGCTGCATCCCAAGGAGGTAGGTAAGAGTAAGAGAGTGAGGTAATGATGCCACGTTGTCATGACAGGAGCCTTAACACCCTCTTGAAATGGTTAAAGGCTTCTTGTAGGGAATGCTCAGATCCAGCAATAATGTCGATATCATCTGCGTATCTCAGTAGTCCAACCAATGATTGAAAATGATCTCACTGGCCTGAATTTGGAATATCCTGATGGCCTTTTATTTAATTAAATTAAATAACAGAAAATCCCCCTGCCTTATGTCAGCATCCATCTCTAACTCCTCGAAAGATCTTGGCCTAATTGAACAAGGTTTTTTTGTGCTTCTCATGGTTACTTTTACCAGCTGGATCAGCATCCTGGGCATAGTAGAGTTCCTCCCTGTCAAAACTATTCTAAGCTCACTTTAAGTGAATGAAAAGATAATGCATGACCATCTGATGCTTTAAATTACTGTTTCCTTATCACAGATCATACGTAATCAGAGATATGTTATGTAAAATAAACCTAAAAACAAAATCTTAAATTCACAAAAATATAGTTTAACTTTGATTTATTCATTCAGGTCTGAATGTATAGGAGAAAAACAATGAAAATCTATAAACCTGATCACAATCCATTTTTTTCAATTGATACTCAGAAATTATTCAATTTTCCAACCAAATTAGGGTAAAAGTGTTTCGGGCATAATTTAATTAGATAATGGACAGATACAAAAAAAATTATACAGTATTTAATCACATGAAATGGTTGAAAAATAAACCCATAATTCTATATGAAGAATTATTGAATTGAATTTTTTTTTTCTTATTTATTCATTTCAGCGACCTACCGAAGATGATGGTCTTATTCGACAGTAAGATGACATCTGCAGCAGAAATGTTTTCATTTTTGTTTTTTGGTTGCCTAGCTGGCTTAATCGCTTCTTGGAAGGTGGCACTTTTGACCATTGCATTGATGTTGGCTGCAATGGTATTAATGTATTTTATAATGCAAGTAAGTATCGTTTAAGTTTGTTCTATAACTCATATGCAATGAGATTACAAAGCCATATAAAAGGGTGCTCATAACACGATATCATAGAGTATTTGTCCTTGTACAGTCATGTTGAAATAAAGATAAAATATACAACAATGCTATTATTAAAATTGTTTTCAAAGCATTTAAATAAAAGAAGAAACACTTTGTTATTAATAAAAATATTTTGGGCATTACTTAAATTCCACCTCAAAATTTTTGAAGTAATTGTTTTCCTCTAGCTTATTTGACCCTCACCAAAGACTTCCTCTATTTTTTAATGGATAGGAAAAGTCAATCTTTCCCTTTATTAAATTTCAAATTATATCAAGTTTATTCACAGGTTAATTTGATTGTAAAATTTGAACTGAAGGACTAAAGAAAGGCATTCCCTAATACAAATATAATAAAAGGCTAATCTTACAATATCCTATTCCATTATAATAATTTTAAAAATATTTAATAAAAACATATATTTTTCTCAAATAACACCATAAATTGAATATTTATTAAACCTTCTCTGAATAGCTCCGTAGCTGATCAAGAATGAAGGAGAGAAACTTATCAAGAAATAACAGACACTATTCCAATATAGGTATGGGATGGGAAGAGAATCCCTAAGGAATGAAAATATAATGTAGTTGAGCCAATCAATAAAAAGGGATGTCAGAGTGAGTATAATAATTTCTTCAGTTTATAAAGTATATACTTGGATATTGAAGCAGAGGCTAAAGAGATGGATTGAAAAATATATAGAAGATGAACGAGTGGAATTTAAACCACTGGGGCAAACCCAACCTTCACACTACAAATGGCTCTGGAGAAGGCTCAGAACAGAGGAAAGAACATATACTTAGCCTTTCAGGATCATTGAGCCACTTTTGATTCTGTTCCAAGAGAGGATATATGGACATTCCTTTGAAACATAAAAGTTCCCAATCAGCTCATATTGGCTTGTGCATTCAATGTATCAGGATCTTCTGGGAGTAATCTACTCGAATGGAAGAGAATCACAACCATTTAAGAGAGAAGTGAAGCAGGGAGACAGCCTAAGACCAATTTTTTTTTTAAACATTTATGGATGAAATTGCCTAAACCTGTAAAAGATCAGTGATATTTCATAAGAGTGATATTTCGAAACTTGTTCCAGTACTACCTTCATTTTTTCATTTTTTCTGATGATATTGTATTAATTGCTGATTCCCTGGGGAACCTCCAAAAAGCTAATGTAGAATGGAGAGAACTAAACACTTTGAAAATAAATATTGCAAAGAGTAAGATGGTGCAAGTGGGAAGGATGAAAGAAGACGTACACATTACATGTAATGGAGAAAAGCTGGAATGTGTTGATACCTACCAATATTTCAGCACTCTGAGAAGTAGGGACGGCAGACTAGACCTGGAAATTTGGAAACTGAGTCTGCAGAGTTGATCTACTACCAGATTAACAATACCATAGTTGGAAAAAAATAAATGCTCTGAAATACAAAGGGATACAAGAGAGATAGAAAGTTAGTTATTAAGATGGTGTTCCGTCCAGTCCTCTTGTATGGAACAGAATATTGGACTACTATTGATAAGCATATCAAAAGACACTAGTGATGTAATGAGATTCATGAGGGGAGTAGTTGGGAAAACAAGAAGGGAGTGTGTCTGGAATGAAATTATTAGAGAAAATTTTAAGCATTCATCCATAAAGATTAGGATTCAGGAGCATTAACTAGAATGGTTTGGATATATATCTAGAATGCCCTAGTAAAGAAAAGTAAAATGGAATTGGTAGGCCACGAATCACATTTACTGAATATATTGAAAAGCTGGGCAGAGAATAGAAAGACATTGAACCAGATAAAAAGTATGGCTATGCATTGAGACGAATAGAGGAAGTGGATCGAGGAGAAGTGAGATGTATGCTGAAAGGCACTAAAGTGCAAGTGAATGTAGAAGAAGGAAAGCCACTAGTAGCTCTCTGATGAAAACATGTGACAAATGAATCAATTCAGCAATGTGTTGTAATTAATTATTCAAATTATTTCAATTATAACTAAATTTTTCTTGTGTTTGATATATTAAAAAGGTGATACTATTTCTAGACATCAAAAAAGGAAGGAAAATTGCGAGAACAGTACAGTGAAAAATGTACAAAAATTGCTTCCGAAGTACTCGGAAATGCTCGAACAGTCGCTGCATATGGTGGTGAATACAAAGAAATTGAAAGGTATTATGCATTCCTATATTGATTTATATAATTAATGTCTTGTATTCTTTAATTTTATTAAATAAGAATCAAAAATAAATTGCAAAAGTTACAAATTTAATTTAATTATTATTTTTTCATGCATCTGGTCTCAAAATAATATTTGAACCATCAACAACACAGATATTTATTTAATATGTTAACTCATATTTAGGTACAGGAGTACATTAAAGATGTCCAATAAGTATGGGTTGAAGCATGCTATGATGATCTCTGTGGCAAAAGCGTTCAACTATTTCCAATTGTGCATCTTATATATCATTGCATACTACTTCTCGGTGCAGTTGTTCCTCGGCGATGAGTTCAATCCTGGCAACTTAGCAATTGTAGGTTATTTAATTATAGTATTTGGTTTTATTAAATTAAAAGTTTAAATTGCAGCATGTAGTAAATAATCTCTCCAGACATTTGCTAGCTAAAGTTCCTTCAATGGCTCTGGCTTCATTTGCTTGGTTTTGACATCTGAGTACTCAATCACCTACTCAATCAATGGCACTCATGTGCCATCATGTGACTCAAATTAATTAGTTTGAGCTTCCTCGACCTCTTGTTGGTACTGCACAACTTCATTTATGGTGCCTCCAAGCGAGGAGTTTTATGCCTTCATTCTATTGAAGAACAACCCCAAGCAGCATTGCTGGTTGCTAAAACCAGTGAAGATTCTACCAAAACATGAATAGAACTACTTGGTGGTCATCTTCTGGTTTAACTGACATTTCATTACAAAAAAAACCTCATTTGGAAATCTCATCTATTGTTCTGTGGTCAGACTTCCCCATCATTCTGGATTGGTTAAAGATATTCCCGTTCCACTTAAAGACATTTATTGGTAATCCAGTTGCTCAAATTCTAGATTGGACCAAGCTTAACATTTGGTGATGTGTTCCTTCACAGAGTAATCCTGCAGATATTGCTTTATGAGGAACTTTAGTATATGAGCTTCTTGACCACCCTCTTTGGTGGTCTGGTCCACCATTGTTGTCTCCTGCTTCTGAACCGTTTACGTTAGAGGTAATCCCTTATTCTTATTTAATAGTTGCCACCACTCATTTGACAGATCTTTTTGCTCATTTTTCTTTCTTTTTAGTCATCCCTATCACTAGCATCATCCTTAGTTAGCGATTTAGGATATCTTCACCTTCTCCTACTACATTGTCGAACCTATAATTTATGGCCATCTACTGCCACATTCAGATCTTGTCCTTCTTAGATCTCTTTTCTATGTTTTCAGTAAACAAGGTTTTGCTCAAGCTCTTAAGATATTTAGCTCCCTTCATTGATAATTTTGGACTCATTCAAGTCAAGGGACGGTTCTCGTTCCCCATTCTCAAAATTTTTTTCATTTTGATACCGAAATTTACCAATTGCTAAATCCTTTCTTAACCCATTCAATACGGCAGTCATATTGCTGAACTTACAGAGAATACTGAACTTAACATTCTTTTATTGTTAGATGTAAGTTAAAAATATTTAAATAATTCCCTTAGTGTTTTTTCACTAAAAATATGGTTCACCTGCCTAAAGTTTGAAGGTGTATAACTTCGAAACGGTGAAAGGTATCCCAAAACCTGCTCCTGGTTTTTGAATCCTTTCCAGAGGTACTGAAGTGACAAGGAACACTTTTCTGAACGACTGAGAACTCAGAGGCCATCTAAATACTGAAGCAACAAAGCACATCAGTGCGCTCTCAGTCATTGAGAAGGGGTAGGGAGAGATCAATATTGCTCAGTCACTGAGAAGAGACTCAATGAGTGCATCACGGCTCTTAGTATAGAATGAGTTAAATCAAACCCAGATAAGCTCTCATTATCTTTTCTCATGCTGCAGCCTGTTATAGAATCCAATTTCATTTCAATCCTTCCTCAACTCCATATCAGAGTGGACTCTAGGAACAATCCATCCATTTAGCTAAATTCATCTAATTAGTGTTTTAGGAGCACAAGTACTTACAGTTTACCATCTTTCATCTGTCTTTACCTGAGTGGATGGAATCCTCAATTCGAGGCCACTCGCTGCAGCCTCTACAGATCCAAGGAATCTTAAGAGGATGTCTCAAATGCCTCACATTTACCCACTAAGTAAATGGGATACTAGCTCATGTACAGGACTGCTGACGACGTTGGGTCGTTGAACAACTCTATGTTCGTTCGAAATAGTTGTGTACCACTCTCAATTTACAAGTCGATGATTTCGTCGTGATACAAGACACCAATCAACTCCCTCTTTCCGGGCCATTGTGATGCATTACCAAAGTATGGATTGCCTCAAATGGGGTTGCACGTCATGCGTGTACATGCATTGCCAATGGTGAGTTTCTTTGCGCCACACTTAGAATCTTTCACTTATCACTCCTTTCTCAATAAATCTCATCTGTTGTCATCCTATAATAAATTTTTTATATAAGGTTAAATACGAGGCATCCCCTTCCCCTTCACTACCAACTAGAAGGTTATCTATTCCCTTTCAATTCACCCATGCAATATTTTCTGCCTCATGCCAATCAGCATTCCAGTTAGTGAGTGATTAATGGCCTTGAATCTTAGTGAGAGTTCTGGCCCCTTTCCTTTAACCGTTGTCCACTTACTTTATTCAAGAGGAATCCAGCAAAAACTAAAGCAATTAAATACCTAAAATGGACTAACCATATTTTCCAAATCACCCAAAAATCCAATTTAATCTTCAAATAGCTCCTAAGCTTCCATGATTCATTTTCCCAAAGTTCCTGTCATCTTCTAGCATCCTTCCTAATTCTTCCTCACTTTGACTATGGATGCTTAGAGTATGAAGAACTGTCTGATGAACTCGAGATAAGACTAAAATGATTAAAGGATTGCTTCATAAGATTCATTTTCGGTCTTCCCAGACACTCTTATAGCTATTCCGAGCAAGGGTGGCTTTATCATAATTTCCGATGAAAATTATAATATTCTTGACCTCCTCACCCCGGGTTCTTCCATTCATCTCTTAAATACAAGATCTTAACCTACCAGCTTGTATATCTCTTTCGATAGAACTGCTTCCTTCGAAAAACACTTTATCATTCATGCTATCTTGTTCTGGAATTCCTTATCCCTCTTTATTCGTCTGGATTCCTTCCTAATCTCATTTAAACACCATTTATTTCTCCATCTCCTAAAAGATCAATCTTCCGCATACAGGTAAAGAACAAATAACTGTGCAAGTTTGAATAAATATGTATGTATGTATATGTATTTATATTCAACTTTTATATATTTTTTTCATTTATATAAGGTCTTATTATTTGTAGTTTAGCTGATAATATAATTAATTTACAATAGTGAAGACAGAAAAATTATGCTTAAGTTTCACATTTTTCTTTGGAGACAGAATGTTTCAGAATAAAGATTAATTAAAAAAAAAAGTTCACTTACACACCATTTATTCCATCCCTCACCATTACCTTCCTTTGTTTCCTTTCAGTGAACAATTGTTCGTCTCATATAGCTTAGGAACAATCATTCGTCAGTAATAACTATAATATTTTATATTTTACATATTTTAGCCTCTCCCACTTATTTCATTTGGGGTACATTATCATCATGCCGGTACTCCGATTCAAATTTTTTTCATTTGTAACCAATGGAAATATACCACACACACATACATATATATATATATATATATATATATATATATATATATATATAATGATATATATATATATATATATATATATATATATATATATATATATATATATATATATATATATATATAGTATGATATATATATATATATATATATATATATATATATATATATATATATATATATATATATATATATGTGTGTGTGTGTGTGTATGAGTTTATCCAGATTGGATTGGAGTCGGCTGAGGTGCTAGCTCAAAATACTTAGCCACCGCGGCCTTGATATTGTTAAATTGTTTCTTATTTTATACTGTTTAGTTTATTATCTTATGGCAATAATATTGTTTTATGTCTAATTTCTTTGTTTGAGGTCTTATTTAATAAAGCATTTGATCACTTTATTCTTTTTTCTTTTCATTTATAATTAAATGAATTAGGATTAAAGCAGTGCCAAAAAATGAAAAATCAAAATATAAATGAAAAAAAAATATATATGTGGGGGGACCGAGGTGGCCGATCGGGCTAAGGCACTTGCAATAGGTAATCAAAGTTAAGCAACGTCAAGCGTGTTTAGTACTTGGATGGGTGACCGCCTACCGGAGAAAATCCACGCAGCCTGTGACTATCTCCCTTCTCCTGGGTATGTGAGGCACGTCAGCCTACTGGAGGCTATAGTGATGACCCTATCCCGTGCACCTAAATTGTGAATCGCGTTTGGACCCCCTCCAGGCTCTCTAAGATTCTGCAAGCAATAAAATGTCTGTAAGAAGACCACATCACACGGTCAAAGATCTGCAAGGTCTTTAATGACAACAGAAAAAATAAAATAATAAAGTTAAAAAAATATATATATATATATTTTTTTTTTAGCTCTACCTCCCAGATAATTGACAATATATATATATATATATATATATATATATATATATATATATATATATATATATATATATATATATATATATATATATATATATATATATATATATATATATATATATATTGTCAGTGTGAAATCCAATTTAATTATAACAAATTTTCCTATTATAAATAAATTTATCAAACTGGAGAATGAATGAATCAGCAGTTTCATTCTGATTTCAGTGCCTCAAATGATTAACATTTTAAATAAATCTTTGCAAAAAATGATTGGATAAGCATAAATCACTTCCTTGAATTGTCTAATTTCAGGTTCTATCTAAACTTTTAAAAGAATCAACTATAAAACAAATTGCTGATAAATTAATAACATATATTTTTTTCTAGATCTTAATAGCTCAAATTACTGCTATATACCAATCTGCAATCATGGTGAGTATTGGTTCTGATCTCTTTATGGCGACAGATTCAGCGTACAAAGTAATGCAGTTCCTCGATACAGAGACCAGCTATAGTGAATCTCTCGAGCAAGGCGTCATACCAGACCTATTCGAAGCCGATGTATCTTTCAAAAATGTTCAATTCTCTTACCCAACAAGTTTAAACACAAAGGTATATTTCTTATTCAATTCCTGTTATAAAAAATACTAATTTTATATTTATTTTAATTCAATTAAGAAAATCTCGATAATTAATTTTCCAAATTAAAAGGTGCTCCATGATCTGACATTGGACATTGAGCCTGGTAAAGTCACAGCAGTGGTGGGAACTAGTGGTGCAGGAAAAAGTACTATTGCAGGCCTTACTTCGCGCCTTTATGACGTTACTGCTGGGCAGGTAAGGATGTTAAAAACATTTTAATGCATAAGAATAAAAGTTAAAAGTATGTTCTAGGAATATATAATCGATATTACTTGTTCACAGATTTTTATTGGAGGAGTGGACATTAGAAGAATCAATGTCAGTTGGCTGAGGAATCAAATCGGTGTCGTGGTGCAGGAACCTACACTCTTTGATACTTCAATAGAAGAGAACATCAGGTTTGGTAAAACTACTGCAACTTTGGAGGAAATCATTGAAGCAGCCAAAATTTCTCATGCTCACAGTTTCATAGAGAAGCTACCTTCAGTAAGTATGATATATAATACAAATAAGAAATAGGTTTTTTTTTCTTAAAAGTTTTAATTTAGAATTTCAAATTGAGTAAGAAATCTATATTTCGTCACTACCATGTCCAACCATCGAATATGCAAAAATGGGATTTTCAAATTCGTCACTTTGAACCGTGCTAGTTGTGGCAAAGTCTTGAATTCCTAGCCTCAAAAAGACACAAAGCATCAACCATTTAGGATTAGTAATTCAAGATCTGCCACATTAAGTACCTCAACCAGAACCTTTCAAAGTGACCAATATGAAAATCGCATTTTTGTATATTCGATAGTTGGGGATGGTAGGGACGATATGTAGTTTGAACATTAATTAAAAGAACGATTGCACTGATTATATTTTCTCCTGTAAACTTTGAGAAAATATGAAAAATAATGCCAAACTTTATTATTGGTATTGCTCCCTCTTCATTTGCTTGCTTTAGGATTTATAAATTGTATTTTATACAGATTGCCTCAAGGGTAATATGTGTATCCTATCCAAGCAAGATAAAATATTTCTTTTTTTTTTTTTACACCTGAAATAGATTTGCTAAATATCTTGTAAACAATGTCTGAAGCCTCATAAATATGACTTTTAGGCCACTACGTAACAACAATAACTAGTGATATTTTCAATTATTTTCTTTCTTAAATGACTGCAGTTAGACGAAAAAATCTATCCAATATTTCCACTGTATTATTCTTAGCAACCACTGAACAAATTTTATTTTTTATTTGATTACATGTGGTTTAACATTGTTGGATTTATTAGGGGTATAGTTCTATTGTCGGGGAAAGAGGTGCAAAGTTGTCGGGTGGTCAGAAACAGAGAATTGCCATTGCAAGGGCGATCGTTAGAAAACCAAAACTGCTGCTTCTAGATGAAGCCACTTCTGCGCTTGACTCTCGTTCAGAAGGCATAGTCCAAGAAGCCCTGAATAATGCCATGCGTGATAGGACAACCGTAGTCATTGCTCACAGAATGTCGACAGTGAGGAAAGCTGATGTTATTTATGCTATGAAGGTAAGGGTTTCTTTTAGTTTGTGAATTGTGACCATTTACTTAAGCAAGTATCAGTGATGTGATCCTCTTTAGGAAGGGCATGTCATAGAGAAAGGCTCCCACAATGAACTGATGGAGCTTAAAGGATATTATTACTCACTGGTCAAGGTTCAAGAACTTGAAGAAAAGGACAAAGCTGTTACCCTTGAGTAAGAAAACATTTTTAACTCAGTTATTCCAACACTTCCTCCCAAAAAGGCAAAAAAAAAATAAAAAATCTCTTATTATCATTTATAACATTAACTTTAAAATTTACTTAAATGAGAATAAATTTAAATGAAAACAAATTTAAATGAGAATAAATTTTATGTTTCCAATCTTATTTAAATCCAAAATCGACAAAATTTTCTTACTGTTATATTTTCAAAAGATATGGGCTTTTGAAAATATAACTTCAAAAACTATTATTGAAAAAGAAAAAAAAAATCATATTTTCATTTTGGTAACTCTGTAGGAAGCTAGTACAACCACAGATCTTATCTGGATAGCAACACTCATTTCCTAGGTCAGGAAAATGCTTTACCATTAATGAAGTGTAGCGGGTTAGTGAATAATTTAATTTAGTAATAATTCCAATGAATTAAAATTTTAGAATTGAATTAAAAGCAGTTAGTTGGCACAAATGGCACTAGAGAGAGCTAGTGCGGTTACGTTCTGGTAACTTCACTGGTTGCGATTGTAAAGTTATACCAAAAAAACATCAACTTGAGAGTGCATATCACTCTCAGACACCATAAAGCATATTGAAGGAAACAGGTGATAAAATAAAAACAGTTGAGAAAGGTTATATTCCAACAGTCAATCAGGAGAAACATAAAACTAGAAAATACACATAGCAAACAAACGAAAGTGTATTAAAAATAATTAATATTATAAATATAAAAGTTTAAAGTATATCCTAAAGACAAGGGAGATAAAATTAGAAAAGTAGAGAAAGGTTATATTCAAAATAGCTGATCAACAAACAAATAAACACTACTACCAAAATATACATAAAATTTCTCATTAATTATTTTATGTCTTTTAGTACCTACATTTTTAGTTTTGTGGTATGTGTATTTTCTGGTTTTTGATATTTGCTAATCAGCTTTTAGTTTACCTCCTTCTGTATGTGTTGAGATATCTTGGAGTGATGTGCTTTCTCTATTTGATGTGCCATTTTTGGATTGTAGATGGGAAATATGCTGTCTATGTTGTGTATTTATGTGATCTTATCTTTTCCTTTCCTGATGATGGCTAAGTTGGTGAATCGTCAACTGATTCGTTATTTATTGATAATTAAGTGACTGAAGGCTTTGTTTTTGGTATCTTCCAATTATATCCTGCATATATATTATTAAAATATGTTTGCTTTTTTACTAAATTTGAAATAATGTCCTTTTTAGTTATTATTTTAACTTTGTGACTAATGAGAGTCTTGAATGTTTGGTTGTTGGTTCTAAATTAAGTGATAAACCATACAATACAAAAAAATAATGAAAATAACAATTATACATTTAAAAATTATGAAAATTTAATGACCAAAGATTTAGAAACTGATATATAGCAAAGTATTAAAAAAAAATCTGGTGTGGTGCGCGCATCACACAACTTTCCCTTACCGTCCTATAATAATTATCTTTTTAATACAATTTTAAACAGGTCACATATTTACTGCTTCTAATAAACTTAGCAGCATACACATCTTCTCCCGCTTAAGTACAATAAAAAGTTTATTAAACAATTTTAGTACAACAATCCTGTACACTGCCTAAATATTTTAACTTTGTCAAGTTGCAAATATATTTTAAAAGTTTCTGATTCAGTTTCCATGGAAACATTTTCTTTCCATTGAGTAATGTGAACGTAGAAATTATTAATTTATTTCCGCTTTTGTATTCTTAAATTACTTTATTACAGAGCGTATTTTTTACAACAGATTGGCGGATTGGTGGGAGGAGGTTCGGTCGCATCCGTCTCCTTTCGGATGCGCTTATCTATCCATCTAGGGTCTTGTGCTCCTCATAAAATACACTGTATCTTTGCTGATACTGGTCCGATTTTGATGATTCTTTTATTGTTTTTTATATAATTTAATTACCTTTCATACAATACCACACATAATTTACCATAAAATGCATACTTTTAAAGCTATGCGCAAATAAAGTATTCTTTTCATCATAACTTTTTTCCCTGCAATTCCTCGGTGATTTACTACATAAATGAAAAGTTAAAAGCCTTTATGAAGAATAATTTGGGCAAGTTTCATCAAAATCGTTAGAGCCGTTTTCGAGAAAATTGTAAAAAAGTGTAAAATCGATTATATAAAGTGGTTCCGGTTAGTCCATTTTGACGAAAAAGTTGCTGTAACATCACAGCCATATAACTTAAATTATTTGAGTATCCTTAAGTATACTTAAGTAATTTGAGTATCGTACTACTTTTCGTTTTTGAGCTAGACTGTTCACATACACACAGACCATTTTGCGAGGCTTGGTCATTTGGACTCAGTGGACCTTAAAATGTGTATTTCCATTGAAAACTCGAATTCGAAAATTTTCACGATCGCAATACTTCCCCTTTCTATATACTTCGTATATAGATAAGGGAAAGTTATATATAAATAAATTTATACATCTTACTTCTAAAAAACAAAATATTAAATTTAAGTTCTATCTTTAAATTAATTAATGTTATTCTGGTACATGTCTTTTTATCACCTGCATAATATTCATCTTCTTTTTTTTATAATCCAAATAATGATGTTTCACAGTTAGACAATATTAATATTTAAAACTGGTCTTTATTCACTGACCTATATTAAATTTTCCTCGCGCGGATCTCATTACCGCGTAGGGGAGCGTCCCACGGGTGGCGGATGTGGGGATGGTCGGTGGAAATTCCTTGGAAGTTCCTCCCGGCTAAGTCCGATGGACTCGCTGACCAACAATGAGAGCGCCCCTCCAGGCTTGCTGGAGGGTGTGACGTAGGTTTGAACGCCCTACTCACATATTTTTAGTTCACAAAATACCACAAAAAGTCATGGATCTCTCTGAGGTAAAACGCTCATTATCCGGAAGTAAACTAGTCCCCCGTTCGGGACTCCGGGTGGGGACTGCTTCAGGGGATTCATGGCGCAAGTTGAAAATTAGAGATTTAGGTATAGGGACGTGGAACGTAAGAAGTTTGAATACAGCGGGTGGGTTAAAATCGGTGGCAAACGAGGTTAAGAGATACAATGTAGATATCGTGGCACTGCAAGAGGTTCGGTGGCCAGGGGAGGGTTCGTTAACAGAAGGGAACTATTCTATTTGGTACGGTGGGAGCGGTAATTATTGTTTAGGTACTGGATTTCTAATAAGGAATAGATTGCTCTCCGCATTGAGGGACATACAATTTTTTAGTGATAGGATATCTGTGGCCATATTTCAGGGGCGGTGGTTTAAAATCGCGCTGATAAACATACATTCCCCTACCGAAGACAGTGATGATGAAGTTAAATGCGAATTTTATGATAAACTAGAGTGGGTATATGATAAACTACCTCGAAACTGCATGAAAATAATATTAGGGGACGCAAACGCAAAGGTGGGAAGGGAAGAAGTATACTATCCGACGATCGGTAAAGAAAGTTTGCACGAACATAGCAATGATAATGGGATCCGTCTAATAAACTTTACTATCTCGAAAAACCTAACAATCAAAAGTACTACGTTTAAACATAGGGATATTCATAAGTATACGTGGACATCGCCGGATTCACAAACACGCAATCAAATTGATCATGTTTTGATACAACAAAGATGGCAAAATAGTATAATTAACGTGAGGTCTTATCGTGCGGCAGAATGTGGGTCAGATCATGAATTAGTAATCGCGAAACTTCGACAAAAACTTAATATAAAAAAAAGGAAAGAAAGCCGTATTTGTTCCGAAAATTTTGATCTAGATAAATTGAAAAACCCTTCAATTAGAAATCAATTCGCGGTAGAAATCAAGAGTAGGTTTGAAGCCTTGGAATCTTTAGATGAGGATCGCGAAGATGTAGACAAGCTATGGATCGGAATTAGGGATAATATTAAAGAGGTAAGTAATCTGTGTCTTGGAAAAAGGGACAATAAAAAGAATAAACCGTGGTTCGATAATGATTGTCTAAACTTGTGCGAAAAAAGAAGAGCCGCGAAACTAAAAGCTTTGAATAATCCAAGCGATAACAATGTTGCTAATTTCCGGGCCTTGATGAATGAAACGTCCAAATTCCTCAAAAATAAAAAACGAGAATATCTTAAAAACAAAATAATAGAGATAGAAACTAATAGAATTGAAAACAACGTAAGAGATATGTACAAGGGTATAAACAGATCGCGTAAACAGTTTGAACCAGCAATGAATGGAATTAGAGATGAAAATAACAATATCTTGGCCGATCCGGGGGACATTGTGAATACATTTAAAAAACACTTTGAAAGTATTTTGAATTCGGGAAATAATAATCAATCTCCTCCTTCTGAATATCAGAGTGCTGAACCGTTAATTGAAGAACCGAGTAAGGAGGAAGTCGAAATAGCCATCGGAAAATTAAAATCTCATAAAGCAGCGGGAATCGACAACATTTCCAGTGAAATAATAAAAGCGTGCGGTGAAGCTGGAGTTTCTAAAATACATTTTTTGGTTAAAAAGATCTGGGAAAATGAAAAAATGCCCGAAGAATGGAAAGAATCTATACTTATTCCGATTCACAAAAAAGGTCCGAGGACGGAGTGTAATAACTATCGCGGAATATCACTCCTCCCGGTATGGTATAAAATATTCTCGTCGATCCTAACTAGGCGAATCACGGAATATGCCGAGGAAATTATCGGAGACTACCAATGTGGTTTTAGACGGAACCGATCAAATATTCTCCTTACGGCAAATATTAGAAAAAAAATTAGAATTCAACGGTGTAGTTCATCAGCTTTTTGTGGATTTCAAAAAGGCTTATGATTCCATTGATCGCCGGAGACTGTATAACATTTTGATTGAGCAGGGAATACCGAAGAAGTTAGTAAATCTAGTAGGGATGTGCATGACCGAAACATTCAATAAAGTTAGAATAGGTAATTATTTTTCGGAGAAATTTGAAGTTCGCTCGGGGTTAAAACAAGGCGATTCCCTTTCACCTGTCCTATTTAATTTAGCATTAGAGTATGTCATTAGAAAGGTAATGCTTACCGAAAGGGGTTTAGATCTGGGTGGTAGAATATCCGTGCTGGGGTTTGCGGATGATTTGGTATTATTAAGTGAGGACGCGGAAACTATAAAACTGAATACAGCAACGTTGATGACAGCTGGGAAAGAGGTTGGCCTCAAAATAAATACGGATAAGACGAAATATATGGTTAGCAATAGAAACAGAGGCGATTTTGAGGATATAGATATAGGAGAAAACAGGTTTGAACACGTTGAGAAATTTAAGTATTTGGGGTCTGTGATTACTAGAAAAAACGAAATTCAAGAGGAAATAAAGGCGCGGTTAAAGGCGGGAAATGCTTGTTATTTTTCGGTGTCAACATTACTTAGGTCGCGCATTTTGTCCAGAAACTTAAAACTTAGAATATACAAAACTATTATCTTGCCTACAGTTCTGTATGGGTGTGAAACGTGGCCGCTAACCTTGAAGGACGAACAACGCCTTAAGGTATTCGAGAATAAGGTACTGCGTAAAATATTTGGTCCGAAAAAGGATGAGTCAACTGGAGAGTTTAGGAGATTACACAACGCGGAATTGCGGAGCATGCACCCTGTTAATATAATCGAGGTGATATCATCGCGACGGTTGAAATGGGCTTGCAAAGTTGTTGGGCTCAGTAACGAACGAATTCCTAAAAAGTTAATAAACGCTGAGCTGACTGGTAAGCGTCCGAGGGGTAGACCGAAACGTAGGTGGGAGGATAGTATTAAGAGTGATCTAATGAATTTGGGTTTGGAAGGTAGTCGGTGGACCGAGATTTGTAGACATCGATTAGTGGTATCGGCATCGAACCTCCGGGTTCGCTAAGCCTTTTATTATTATTATTATTATTATATTAAATTTTGCTTTTAAAACTCCTATACTGACTTCAATATATTTTAAAATAAACTTGGCTCAATGTGAGAGAATTAGTCAAGTCGACAATCTAGATCAGGTCCTGACTCCTCGTTAGCTAACGAACAAACAGAAGGCTAATTGCTTTACAGAGTGCCACCCACATCTCTTACCATATTGACTAATTAAGGAGGTGTAATTAAAATAGTGTGTCGATATTCTTCATTTCTTTTAAATGTCCACATTTTACTTTTTATTTTAAATAACACATATTCTCATGTTCATTGAATAAATTTATTCCAAATATAAACTTAAAATTCCACTTTTTGACTGCTTAAACAAGCACTTGCTCCACTACTTATTTGATTTTAACACTATAATAATTTTAAAGCCAATAGTTTTTCTGTTTAAAATAAAATTGTTTATTAGTCCATTTCTTTTGTATAAAATTATTATATTTAATGATACTTTATTTACTACAACTCTAACCAATTTTATCATTATGATATAATAATAATAATAATAATAATAATAATAATAATAAAATCTTTATTTTAAAAAAAGTCCCTTCAGAATAAATTTAGGAATAGGAAAGCAAAAGTCATAAATGCAGTAACATTCTACACATGAAATTGGTATTGTTGACCTGAGTCCTATAAATAAAAAAACATACAACCTTCTAATATTAATGAAACCTCATACAAATTAAAAATGAGATAAGAATAATTAATAATGTAGAATTAACGTAGCTGCTATTAATAATGTGCAAAATCTATTAGTGTATATTTATAAATTTTGATTGAAGTGAATAAAAAACCTATTTACAATTCTTTTGGAGCTGGATGGAGAAGAAGTGATTGAATAAGCGGGATTTGAAGGTGGGAAGGGTATTGGAGTGACGGATAGAAGAAGGTATGGAATTCCAGAAGGATGAGGATCGAATAAGAAGATTTGTCGAAAGCTCACCGTGTCGCAGGCAGCCTACGCCTCTTCAGTGAACTCTGGACTGATGAGGTAGGCTATAGTCTGGTGATCCCGTCCCACGAACCTGTCAGGAGGCTCTGAGAAGGCAGCCCCTCCACCTGACTCGGGGGATAAGGGCTGACTATCCTCTCCTCTTAAAAAAATCCTGTCACGAAACCTCTACATAGAAACAAAGCTGAACAGATTATCAGGGTCGATCTTAAGGAATCGGCCCAGGACCCATCATACTGACCTACGTTTTGGATACTGGAACTTTTTATCATTATGTAGACAAGGAGCCCTCCATGGACTCTTATCACAATTGGACAACTATAGAATTGATGTAGCTGCTATTAATAATGTGCAAAATCTATTAGTGAATATTTACAAATTTTAATTGAAGTGAAAAAAACCCTATTTACAATTCATTTGGAACTGGATGGACAAGAAGTGATTGAATAAGCAGGATTTGAAGGTGGGGAAGGTATTGGAGTGACGGATGGAATAAGGTATGGAATTCTTTAAGGATAAGGATCGAATAAGAAAAGATCTGAGCCGCTGTATATAAATCTGAAGGCTGAGAACAGGTATGGCAGTTATGGACAGATTTGAATTGAAGGAGGTCGAAGGTGTATGATGAACAACGGGTTCCGATAACTTGGTTGAGAAACGATGCCAAGAAGTACTTATGACGATAGGAAGGGTCACTTCAACTCTTCATAGAATTGGGAGATAGAGGCGTCCCTCGGGATCCCGAAGATGAATTGTACAAAGCATTTTATCAAACATTTTATTTTATATATATATTTATTTTCTTTTTCTTTTACAGTCAAGGAACTGTCCACAAAGAGAAATTAATAGAAGAAGGCATCCCATTCAAAGATGACAATAATTTAGAGGTAATGTATTTTTCCTAGATATATCTTATTGCCATTTTTTAGCATTGTTTAGACAATTTTTTTTTCTCTCTTTTAGGCACCAGAAAGTGAGAAAAGGCTAAAGTTGAGTAAGAAAAATCTCAAAGTGATTGGTGTATGGTTCTTAGCTATTTTGTTTGCTGCTACCACATCAGCATTTCTTCCTGTTTTCTATTATGTCTTCAGTCTATTTTGCCAGGTAATTAGTGATTTTTTAAATATTTTAGTGTTCATTTACTGCTAATTTCTTCTGTATGGATTCTAATTATTTTGTTTTTAGTCTTACACATATACTAAAGATGAACTAAGTCAAATAGCTCTGATTGACATTGGTATCCTTTTTGGACTGGGTGTTGTATCATTTTTCTCAGTGGTTTTGTCTGTAAGTATTGTTAGACATATTAAACTAATAAATCTATATTTTATTTTTTTACTAAAGTTGGCATCTGTATATATAAAAAAATATGTTAAATTATTTAAGATTATTATTAAAATGGCTTGTGGAGAAAATATGTAATGATAGTATTCTAATTCCTACAGCCTATTTTTTTTTTTAAATTTTTAATTGAAGAAATTATGTCTGTATTTCACTCATTAATATTTTATTTATTAAGGATATGTTCTCAACATTAGCGACTCAACTATGGTTAAAGAAACTGCAGAAAAGAGCTTTTAATAAAATAGTTTCTATGGACATAAGTTGGTACGACGGAAGTGGAAATTCGCCTAACGAATGCCTTGAGGTATTGACCAACAGTCCTCCTCTCATCGAATCAGTAAGTACAACTGAAGAACAGCAATAATTATAGTTTGTAATAAATTTTTTTGCCATAACCTTAATACCTGATGTCATTCCACAATGTCTGTGTGTATTATTGAGGTAATTTTTGGAATTATCTATCTTTGATGGTCTAATCAACTATGGCTTTACATTTTAAAATTGCCTTTGGGTTTATATTGAAGTATAATGCAAAAAGATATAATACTTGACCGACCTATCTCTTTTCGCTCTTGAGTTACTGAGTTAAATATAAACAATCGAATCCTTAAGTTTTCTATAGGATTTTATAGTTTTGTAATAAATTTTGCTTTATGTTCGGAGTTATCTTTACCAAAAATTAAAATATAATTACTAATTAAAATGAATGATAATTTATCACAACATTGAAATATTTAAACTATCATTTCTTAGATGGTTTAGGTTCATTACATAGTATTATAAGCACATTATTGCTGTTAAGAAAATATTGGTGTTTGTAATGTCTGTTAGGGATTAATAAATTATTTGCCACTTCTATGTATATTTGTATATATATATGTATATTATATTTTAATAGAAGCAGTGAATAATTTATCAATCTCTAATTAGACTGATCCTTCAGTACCATCATGTGTACATCAACTGTAATGTCTGTTCATAAATTGATATCTGTTGATTGATAGCACAGCGCTATATTTCCACGTGTTTTTAAGCAAAAACCTTACTTTTCAATTGCAATTCGCATGCTAGTATCATTGTTATTCATTGATTCTTCTAATGTTAAACCTTTATATTATTTTATTCTTTTCAATTATTATGCCTTATTGTATTTCACCATCCAATGCTTTTTTTTCTTCCAATATTTAATCCTTATTAAAATTAATTTGTCTTTACATGGGTCTTTCGAATTTATTCATTTTATTATAATATTATTTGTTGTTTTAATTATAGATATATTTTCTCACAATAGCCTTGCTTGATGTTGCCGTATTATTATATTATCATATTACTACCATAATAATTATTTATGAACTTAATGATTTTCTACTGATGATGTACTATTTATCATCATTAATATAATAATAATTGCACAGGTGACAGGAGACAGGGCAGCACAAGTTATAATATTCATGCTATCATTGCTATTCTGCCTCGTTTATTCGTTTTTCATTAGCACAAGTGTAGCACTGGCAAATTTGCCGATTATCCTGATCTTCATAATCATTAACTGCTTAAGTATAAAGCCAAGAGTTGCTGACACTAGATCAGCTTCCCTAGCAACCAGGTCAACCAAGGTAAAAAATTATAAAATATAATAATGTATGATGATTATATTTGAATACTAATAGTGATTATTTAAATTTGGAATATTGCAATTATGATTTTATAAAAGCAAACTTTATTTTAGGTTGCAACTGAATATGTCCAAAATGCCAAAACTATTCAATTACTTAATTGTCAAAAGTATATCATCAAGGTTTATGAGGATATGCTTGTACTTTCAAAAAAGTAATCTTTTTAGAATTATTATTTTGTTTAATCCTTAATTATTTAAATTGTAATAACTATTAGTTAATTCTTTATAAATTCTATGTAGGGAAGCATTTATAAGTATAGTTTGGTACGCAGTTGTTTATGGTCTGACTACTTCTCTGATCCGATTGTCAAAAGGGATAACATTAATTTTTGGAGCCCATGATATTGCTAGTGGTAACGTTCGTGGAACATCCCTTATTGGGTAAGAATAATTATGATTAATATTTTGTTTAATGAGTACATCACATAGTAATTGTATATTTATTTATTATATGGATTATTCTAATATTTCATGTGATTATTTTCTTTTTAATTTTCTGTTTTCATATTCCTTTCATCATGTTTATAGTTAGATAGATAGAAAAAAACTTTATTCTGGGACTAGGTACCCTGAGAATATCAAAAATATACCAATAAAAAAGAAAATATACCTCGTCAAAAGACTACATTAATAAATACTAATAAATAAAAGAAAAAAATTATCGTCAGAAAATATTATAATTCTTATTGTTATTATGGAGATAGTATGGGGACTTTTATCTAATTAATGAGATTGCATTATTTTTAATTTATAGAATCTTAAAATTAAGATTATTTATACTCTAGAGATTGGGAATAATTTTAGAAAATTTCGCAGATCAATAATAAAAATAATAACCATATTTTTTTTTAGATATCTCTTTCTGGTCTTTTATCTTTTGGTCAAGCTTTAATTACTTACCTTAGTCCTCTCTTCTCATCCATTAGACAAACGAGCCTAAACCATTTGAGTTATCTGTTTTCCTGTTTTTTCTTCAACGGATTTACTTCCATTCCTTTAATTCTTTTATGAAGTCACTCTTTGTTTTTCTCATTACTCTACATAAATATTTATTTTCAATTTCAACTCCAGTAATTTGAAAGAAATGAAATAATTAAAACTAAGGGTTTGAAAAGCCTGACCTTCTCTGGTAAGTAGCGGAACCACCCGATGATGGCCAGTCTCCTAGGATTGGGAAGCGAAGTTGACAACAAGGGTTGATCAGGTGGCTCATCGTGTCGCAGGCGGGCAACGCTTCTTTGGTCGGCTCAGAACTGACGAGGTAGGCTAGAGTCTGGCAACCCGTCCCATGAATCTGTCAGGAGGCTCTAAGGAGGCAGCTCCTCCATCTGACTCGGGAGACGATAGTTGGCTACCTTCTCCTCTTAAAAAAACCCTGTCACGAAATCTCCACATAGAAACGAAGCCGGACATTATCATTATATAGACAAGGAGCCCTCCGTGGACTCTTATCACAATTGGACAACTATAGAATTGACGTAGCTGCTATATCCAATATAGCCAAGATATATATATATATATATATATATATATATATATATATATATATATATATATATATATATATATATATCTTGGCTATATCTTGGCTGTGAAAGCTTGCTCCTTTCCAACTTTCACATTAAGATCCTCGAGAATAAGCTTCACATCGTTGGGACATCCATCAAAAGCCTTGTCCAACTGCTCGTAAAACATCCTTATCTTCCGCCATAGCTACCTCAATTGTAGCATGGCAGCTGATAAGTGAGTAGTTAAAGAACTTTCCCTTCAGAAGGGGGTAGCATATCCTTGGGTTGAATGGTGTAAATTTAAGTACCAGTTGTCGTGCTCGTCCACGGATCACAAAGCCAGCTCCGAAGATGTGTTGCGTTTGATGACAGCTATAGAATAAAGTGTGGTACTTCATTTCGTGAATCCCGCTTCCTAGCCAACGTACTTCTTGGATATATATATATATATACTATATATATATATATATATATATATATACTATATATATATACTACTATATATATATACTATATATATATATATATATACTATATATTGGACAAGGCTTTTGATGGATGTCCCAACGATGTGAAGCTTATTCTCGAGGATCTTAATGTGAAAGTTGGAAAGGAGCAAGCTTTTCAACCCACATTTGGAAGATACAGTCTACACAAAACCAGTAATGATAACGGTCAGAGACTCAACTTCGTGTCCTCACATGGACTAGGAATCGGAACAATGCTGTTCCCTGGAAAGAGGATATATAAGGCAACGTGGAGATCACCCAATGGTCTATACTCTAACTAGATTGACCACCTACTAATAAAAGCCACGAACAGGTCCACCCTAACTAATGTCCAAGTCTATAGAGGCTCAAACATGGACTCCGATCATTACATAATCAATCGCAAGTCAGGTGTCGCATATCACTAAGGAGGAGCCACGCATCTAAGGGCCCGAGAAGATTCAATGTAGACAAGCTCAAGGACCCTGACCAACTCTCAGCCTATCAGGAGAAGCTCGAAAATAAGCTGTCAAACGAACTACGATGTGAAAGTAATGATAATGAAAGTCAGTGGAAAGGCTGCACTCGAGCTCTGACATCTGCTGTGGAAGAGATATTGGGACTCACCATAAGGACACACAGATCTGAATGGTTCAACTATGAATGCCTCCAAGCGAGGAATGGCAAGAATGAAGCCTACAAATGAATGATCCACCGGCACACACGCTACACCAGTGTTACGTACAGAGAGAAAAGAAAGGCTGAGAAGATCCACTGCAGGAAAAAAGGGCATGAGAAAATGGAAGGATGGAAGAAATGGAGAATCTAAAAAGCGCAAATGACAGCAGGCGATTCTTTCGAACTGTGAACGAAAGCAGAACAGCGTTCAAGCCCAAAGTGACATCCTGCAATGTGCAATGATGAGATGGCAAACATCCTCTCCTGTTAGAAAGACATCCTCAAAAGGTGGGCCAAACACTTTTCAGGGATACTCAACCGACCAGGGTGCGAGACCGCAGCAGTACATAGTAAGACGATTTTACAGATGACCGATCCTGAAAACATCCAGGATGATGCTGAGCCCCCAGATGCGGAAGAAGTGGAATGTGTTCTGTGAAAGCTGAAGAACAATAAGGCCCCAGGTCTGAATGGGGGCTTCAACCTGAGCTCTTGAAGTCCTGAGGAAGGCGCTGTATGGCATCATCATGACAATCTGGGAAATGGAAAAAATGCCAGAAGAATGGACCAAGATCATAATATGCCCATTACACAAGAAAGGAGATCAACTTGAATGTGCATACAAAGTCATGCGCATACAAACTTCTCAATTATTTGCAAGACTTGCTCCATACGCAGAAAGAGAGCTAGGACCATATCAGGCAGGATTTAGAAAAGGCAGGTCAACGACCGACCAGCTATTTACAATTAGGATGATCCTGGAAAAGTGCATGGAACACAAAATCATCACACATCACCTGTCCGTCGACTTTAAGTCAGCATACGACAGCCTGGAGAGACTAGCACTGTATCAAGCTCTGGAACAGCTGGACATTCCCAAGAATTTTCCTAGTGAAAATGACGATGAGGGGCTTTAAATACGCGGTGAGAGTTGGCATAGACCTCTCCGAGGAATTTGAGAGCAACTGTGGCATGAGACAAGGCGATGCCTCCTCTACAACCTGGCAGGAGAGAAAGCTGTGAGGAACTCAGGAATACAAACTAAGTACACCATGATTGACAGCCTGGTCCAACTCTTGGGATATGCGGATGATATCGACATCGCAGCAAGATCTGAGAGGGCTCTGTACAAATGTGCAACGACGCAAATGTTGTGTAACATAATAATTGGCCGACTGAAATTGGCTGGCCCTGCTGCCAGGATGAACCCCGATGAAATCCCTGCAAGAGCCATGAATGGGAAGCTCTATGGAACAAGAAGAGTCCGAAGACAAAGAGTGAGATGGCTGGACAATGTAAACACGGAACATGTAGTCGAGGACACTACTCAATACCCCACACTGGAAGAACGCAGCTCAGGACCGTACCAACTGGTGGAGGATAATGGAGGAGGTCCAGGCCCGGCAATGGATTGTCGCGCCATAGAAGAAGAAGAAGACTTCGAAAATATTTTATAAGATGTTTATGATGAAAAGTATTTTAAATATTATGATAAATTGGGTGTACTATGGATTTACTCCATTTAAAGTATCTAGAAAAATAGCTATTTTCATATTTTATTACTATTTTTTTTTTTTTTTTAGATCAAGCTTTAATCAATTTCCTTAGTCCATATTCATATTTTTTCTTTATACTTCATGTTTTTATATCATAATAGTCATTTCTGTTTTATTACTGTTATTTGTACTGTCTCTGTTGTTATCAGTGTTGTTGTATTGTTTTTTTGTAACCCTGATGATGGCCTAAAACTTAGACTGAAACGTTGGCACACAATAAAATAAGTTAGAATTATTAATGTGCTCTTCATTGACCGCACTCCTCCTCCCCCTTTTATCCCAACCAATTACATCTACTTTATCATTGATTTATCCCCTGAATTCAGGACAAAGAGAGGATTGAGACAGGACCATGCCCTAGCGTGCCTACTCTTTAATCTTGCCTTAGAGAGTTTAATAAGAAGAGCTGTATTAGAAACTACCAGAACTATTTATGATAAATAGGTACAGATGCTTGGATCTAGTAAAGAAAATCTATACATAGTTGCTAGATCTCTAAATGCACTAAAAGAGGCTTTTCTTAGATTAGTGGAAGAAGCTATGTTGGGATGTTGGGCTAGTTATAAATCAAGAAAAAACTAAGAATGTGAGAGCAGGACCAGGAGTAGATAATTCTACCAAGGAACCACTAACGATCAGACCGTTCTCTTTCGAAAATGTAGATCAGTTTATTTGGGATCAATAGTTAGCTGTACAAATAAGATATCCCTTGAGATCGGCCAACGAATACGGAAGATCAACTGCTGCTATTTTGGACTGAGAAAACATCTTGGCAGTAAGACCCTGTCTCGTCAGACCAAGTGCCATCTTTATAAAATACTTATAGGACTAGTGCTAACGTATGCTTCAGAGAGTTGGAACCTTACATGTAAAGAAGAAAAAGAAAAAGCTTCTTAGATTTGAAAGAAAGATTTTGCGCCATATATTTGGACCCGTTAAGATTGATGGGAAACAGTGGAGGAGACGCTATAACAGGGAGATATATGAACTCTTTAGGGAAATAAACGTCATACGTTTTATGAAGTGTGGTCGACTCAGGTAGGCAGGCCACATATCAAGAATGAATGAGGAACAAATCCCCAAGAAACTTCTGGTAGGGAAGCTGGACCGGTCGAGACAAAGAGGAATAGGAAGGCTGAGATGGGAAGATGTGTCACCAGGGATGCGCAGACTATTTTTAAACGTGCTAAATTGGAAAGCGGCTGCACAAGACCGAGCCACCTAACGAAGGCTCATTGAGGAGGCCAAGGTCCGGATCGGACTGTAGTGGCATTGAAAGTAAAAGTAAAGTAATTTCATCTGCGATCAATAAAACTCTCACCAACTAGAACAATAGCTGTGGAGGGACCCAGTAAACAACGATTTACGCTAAGTTAGCGTTTGGTTTCCCTAATTTCATTATTCTTTTACCTAAAACTATTACTTGATTGTTATTAAAGTTCTTTTGTTTTATTTTATGATTTTTAATTAATATAAACATTAACTCCTCAAAGTAGACTTCATCATGGTCTGCAACTTTCATTCACCTTTCTGGCGGCAATTGAATTTGATAGTAAAACTACTCCTTTGTATTTTGATTTCATATTCCAATAGTTTTTTAAGTTTTATCCATTAAAAAAATGTACCAGGGACTGAAAAACACCTCAGTCAAATGGTAGAATTTCCGGACTACAGCTACTGCGAGGATTTGAAACTTAAAGTAGAGTCTATCGAGTTATTTGGTATTAAGCTAAAAGACAATAATCTTAAAATCTGGAAATAGTTGAAAGTGCAAATTTGCTTCCTGACTCCACAAAATCAAAGCATTATATATTATTATTTTTTATTTTTTAAATAATGATGAGGATTTAAGTGTTTGAATCAAAATACTGTTGATATTGTTATATATCAATGGTGAGCAAATGTGGCTCTTTGTTAGGTCAGTTGCGGCTCCCATTAAAATTTTAGTTTTGTTTTTTTCTCTGTACAGTTTCTAGTGTGGTAATAGGAACAACACTCTTGCATATATTACATATTGTAAAGTTCAGGTTTTTTTGAAAATAAATAAATAATTTATTTTCTCTTTTTTAAATATATATTTGTTTTATATTGATATGACTCTAATCTCAGGGCGGGTTGCTAGACAATCAGGCACGCAGTCACACAGAACTATTTCTATCAAAGATCATGCTAATACGTGAAGCGTCAATAATTCTTAAATTTTAACACTGTCTTCCTTGTATTACGATGACGGTGGTTTACGGCAGTTAATTAAAGTGTGTTACCAAATGATGTGGATCTTGAATGTGGATGAAATACTGCGGGAGCTCTTAAGATGTCTCCTCCGGTCCCTGGTCCAACAACAACAGAACCCTTCCCTTTGTTGTCCGTTACACCATCTACAGGTTTCAAAATGGCGAACTTAAATTTTGATTCTCTAATACATATGGACCATTTACTATTTGCAGAAGTTTTTATTTGATCAAAATCTCTTCTACTTCTTTTTTATTTTCTTAGATCAGATTTATTGGTGAACTATTGAAAAATTGATGAATTTCACCCACTCGCTCATTATGGCAGTGGTTCTGCTGAAGTCCAAAATGGAGCCGCCATGTTTTTAAATTGAGGCGTCTGCTTTGGTTCCATTTATGATGACAAACTCACTTTGCATTACAATTCATGATGATTGCAGTCAGGACAAATAAATGCATTAACCTGCTCAGAATCCCTATTTCCAAATACTAAATCTAATTTAAGATACCTAAAAACAGTTATTTACTACGTACATAAAATCTGAAAAAACTTGTATATTACAATATGTACTACACGCCTTTACACTGATAGCATTATTTCATACGTTTGTGAACCCATTTATTTGTGACACAATTCAAGATGGATTTCTAATGAAATAATACTTATTGAAAAACTGGCTGGTAATAGAGTTATTAGAGATGAAAGAGGATCAGGTATTTCAAATGCTACACAAAACTTCTTCTATGGTTGAATTTTGGAAGCTCTTGCCAGAATAAAAATATCCAAACTTAAAGAAAGATGCATGTCGTCTATTTTCAATTTTTGGTACCACATAGTGTTGTGAATCTTTGTTTTCCACAATGAACTTCTTGAAGTAGAAACATCGTTCACAGTTGACCAATCTACTTCTTATAGAATTTTTGGCGGACAGCTTTAACTAATTTTACACAAATTTTAAAAAATAGTTCAAAGATTTTCGTTAAATGTTATACTTTTTATTAATAAATATATTTTTTATTATATTTGATTTTTTGTTATATATTTCAGTTTTATTTTACAAAATTATATGTGTTCTTATGTTGTTATAGATGACTTGTGAAAATATGGAATTACATTAAATAAAAAAAAATTGGATTTGTGAATCTAATGGCTGTTTATAAAATATTAAAAACCGGATTGTTGTTCTCCTTAGATTCATGTCTGCCCACCCCCAATATATAGTATTAATTAATGTGTATTATATTGTACCTGAAGTTTATATTTTTGTGTAGTATCTTGATTGCCCTTGCTACTGCATCCATGTTAGCTGGACCTGCCTTGACCCTAAT
This sequence comes from Rhaphigaster nebulosa, assembly GCA_948150685.1. Classification (NCBI taxonomy): domain Eukaryota; kingdom Metazoa; phylum Arthropoda; class Insecta; order Hemiptera; family Pentatomidae; genus Rhaphigaster; species Rhaphigaster nebulosa. The sequence continues at coordinate 7,124,894 of OX411308.1, forward strand.
GAGTCAATATCCTGCTGCCAGGCAAGCATTAACTCGACTCATCAGAATCGCCTATGCTAAAACATCTCTTAATATACGGACAGATGAAGGAATTAAACCTGTAGGTTTAATTATGTATAAATTGTTCAAATCCATGTTACCTTTGGATAAATTTTAAGATATATTATTGATTTCAGGATATCAGTGGAAACATTGTCTTCCATGATGTGATTTTCTCTTATCCAACCAGGGACAAAGTGCAAGTTCTCAAGAAGCTGAATCTTAAGATCGAAGCAGGAAAAACGGTAGCTCTTGTAGGGGACTCCGGGTGTGGAAAATCAACTATCATCTCACTTCTAGAGAGGTTTTATCTTCCAAACGGAGGGAAAATAGTTAGTTTTGATATTAGTTACTTTTGAAGATTCAGTTGGAATATTAAAGATGAACTGTTGTAGTCTTATTGATGTCATTTCTCATAACCAAAACTTTTTCCTGAACATTTGATTAATTATTTTTTCAGATGATTGACGGAAACGACATCGATGACATTAATGTAAGATATTTAAGAAGCCAAATGGGCCTCGTGTCACAAGAGCCAGTTTTGTTCGACATGACAATAAAGGAAAATATCCTTTATGGCTTTGAAGGAGAGATTACAATGGATAAAATCATTGAAGCTGCAAAAATAGCTAATATTCATGAGTTTATTATGAAGCTTCCACAGGTATGTTAAAATTTTATCACTTTGTATTTTTTTCATTTCATTAATGTAATTTTATTAACATATATACACCAATCTCATAAATTTACCTTATTTATACCTACTATCACAAGCCTTCAGTTATTAGTTATAAAATTGCAGAAGAAAATATTTTTAAAATGCTAGAAAAAAATTGCAACTATAGCTGAATCTTTGCTGATAGATAGTTGCTAATATTAATTAGTTTTTGGATGATACTGTAATAATTACAAAAATTATTACTAAATGTAAAACCTCAAACTCCTGATGATTGTAGAAGACCCCAACAGATGGATTAAGTTAATCCTAGAGGATATGACGATGGGTAATTACAATCAAAGGGAACATCCTGAGAAAGTACTATCAATAAAAGTGGGTCCTCCCAGGCTACTACGCTCAATCATTCCTTGCAGTGCATGGTGGTTTTCACACCAAACTTCATAGCCTCATCTAGGATGCCAAAGTGCAGTGTTAAAGCCCATTTAAATCTAGGAGCCCAAAGAAGAACAGGTCTATCAGGAAGACCACCAAAAGATAAAAACTGCTCTGAAGATGTGACTTTAATACATAAGTCATAAAAATAATTTAAGGAAAATTGCTATTGGTGGTTTATGCATAACCCACCATATGTTACTGCTGCCTAATTTTGTGTTATTAGAAGGCTAATAAAGGGAAAAAATAAAATATTATTAGTAAGTAAAAACAACCTAAAATTATAGACAAAACATACTAATAAATTCCTCTACATGAACATACAGGGTGCATAAGTAATGGGAACAAATTCATAAAAAAATATTTATTGAACATATTTGCACAATTAGTCAAAAATCTTAGAAATACCACTCTCCTGCATTGATACACTTCTGGAGGTGCTGTTTTCAGGCCTGCAAGTCTTTCTCCAAGATGTTCTTTAGAGCCGATGCAACATGAGCCGGTATGTTTTCAATCATGCCCTATTTTATTTTTCAGGACTCCTTTTAAGCGAAGACACAACAAAAAAGTCTGGTCGCCTCAGTATTGTAGGAGCGTTGGGGAACCAATGGGAAGCGGATCCTGAACAGGAAATCATTGACAAAGAAGGCTTGGCACGTCGTGATGAAGTTTCAATGTTGTAATACGATAAACGGTCGTTTTTATCATGTTTAGAGTTTCTGCTACCCATTTCTGCTCATCCATCCATCGTAGTTCAATCATGCACATGTGTCACATTTTCGTCGATTCGGAAAATACTTAGTAAGGTCCGTAAGTTTCCAGTCTGTGGAAGAAGGAAAGATGAAAGAAAAAATCTGGTGTTACTGTTTTCAATATATTATCCTTTAAGTTCTACACACTTAGTACAACGCTTAGGAAACATTTTTATACCTTGAAAAAAATAATTTTCTTCTTTATTAGAAAAATGTTCTTCCACCGCTGCTTGTGCCTCTTTGTTGTTATTAAATCTCCTACCGCGAAGGTACAATTTTAACTTTGAGAAAAGGTAGAAGTCCCTATGGGCCAAGTCTGAGCTGTTGGGTGGATGGGAGGTTTCTTGGAATCTGCAGTCCTTCACAGTGCCCTTGGAAATCAATGCCGTGTGTACAGGAGCATTGTTGTGAAGAAGCTGACCACCTCTGCTCTACTTTCCCCACCTTTTCTCTTTGATGGTGTCTCGTAAGAGGTGAATTAGATAATATTCGGCATTAGCTGTGGTGTTCTTTTCCTTAAAATCAATCAGCAGTATTCCTCTACAATCTCTAAAAATGGTGGTCATTACCTTTTTTGTCAACTGCGTGACTTTTGCCTGTAGTAGAGGTGCTTCTCCTGGCCTTCTCCATTCTATGGATTCCCTTTTGCTGATTGGGTCATAGTATAGAATCATTGTCTCATCTCCAGTTACAATTGAATCAAAGAAATATTTTGGGTCAGCATTATACCCATGCAAAAATTCATTGCAGCAGCGAACACGTTCCTCTTTTTGAGCAGCCGAAAGAATTTTTGGAACCCATCTTGCATTCACCTTGCTCCTATGCAAATGTTCTTTAATGATCCTCAGAACACTTGTTTTTGAAAGGCTCAAACTTGCTTTTATTTCTTTGGTCTTCAGCCTCCGATCAGATAGCGATCCAGACTTTCTCTCATAAAATTAAATAATTTTGCCCATTCTTTTACAGTAGAATACTAGGGGAAGGCCTCCCCAGACACAACATCCAAGAGCTGTTTAATTAGCGCAGGAGTAAAAGCCTCTTTACACAAGAATTTTATAACCGCACGGTATTCGATCTTGAACATTGCTAAAATGCTTGGATTCCTTCAAGGTTATATACACACTGATAGGATTGTGGAAGTGCAGGTGATGGATATGGAGAGTGCAGGCATAAACATGCACGGTGGCAAGTCTGAGCCTGCTTGAAGTAAGGAAACTTATGGACCTTACTACGTTCAAACATACAGATAGAAAACACACAAATAAACGCTTAAAATGATTACAATTTGGTGTTTTTCTAGTCCTTCAGTCTAGTCCTAAATCAATTTAGAATTATTTTGCACACTTATTCATGAATATTTTTATTTATGACTATTTCAGGCTTATGACACCTCAGTTGGAGAAAGGGGTTCAAAGTTATCTGGTGGACAAAAGCAGAGAATTGCGATTGCAAGAGCTGTCCTCAGAGATCCTAAGATATTACTTCTGGATGAGGCTACTTCTGCGCTGGACACAGAGAGTGAGAAAGTGAGTTGTGAAAAACTGACTGATGAAGGGACCTTCATGTTTACCATGTCTTTTAATAAAATAAAAAGCCATTAGAATCTCTTTTGGATTAAGATATTTCTGAATAAAAGATTATTTTTTTTTATTTTTCACAGACTGTACAGGAAGCATTGGAGAATGCTTCAGTTGGTAAGACAACTATAGTGATAGCACATCGACTTTCCACAATTCGAGAGGCAGATAAGATAGTGGTTCTCCAGTCTGGTGTAGTGATAGAGGAAGGGAACCATGACGAATTGATGGAGAAGAGAGGCTACTATTACAACCTGCTCAGTAGATAGTCTTTTTATGTATATAAAATTGAATCCTGTTTATAATTTTATTGCATAAGATGTAAATATTGTATTTTTAATATGATGTTATTATTATATTATTATTGTACAATTTCATTATTATTGTTATTTTTTTAATTTTCATGAAAACTATTTTTTATTTTTTTTAATGCATAATATGTAAACAATAAAATTGTAATGATAGATTATTGTTGGCAAAGTTATAATTCAGAATAGATCTTTGTTTAATTATTTTAGCAAAAATTTTTACAAAATATAATAAGGTGCGCTGGGAAATCTGGGAACAGGCTGTTACTGGGGTTATATCTTTATATTTTATTCTTCTTCTTCCATGGCACTACAGCATAATGTGGACCCTGGCCTCCTCGCTGAGCTTTTGCCAGGTTGTTCGTTCTTGTGCAGCTTCTCTCCAGCAGTTTGCTTTCAAGTTGGCTTGAGAGACGCAGTCTTCCCATCTTAGCCTGGATCATCCTTTCCCTCTAGTTCAGGTAAGGTTTCTGTCCAGAAGACTTTTTGGGATGTCACTTTTCTTCATTCGGGCAAAAACCGTAGAGTTCTTGTAAAAAGGGTTTACAGATATTATTTAAATAAAAACATTGATAAATTAATCATAAGAGAATTCAGCTCCGAGAAAATACTTTCTTCCCATTCGGAAATATAATACATAATTATCTGCTCAGAAAGCGATAGTAAACTAACTTTAGTCTAACAATATAAACCCACAATCCAAAACTGGTTCAAAAGGGCTTACATGATAAGCTGCTACGGAGTGGCGAATCCTACCGCCCATCCTACCTGACAAGGCCAGGCTCGTCAACAAAAGGGTTTAGCTCCCCATAATTCTTGGGTACTGAATACAAGCACACAATGCGGCAGAAAATTATGAATGACATCGTGGAGATAGGCCACGAGTTCTGGAGAAAGCCTTAGGAAGTGTAGGAGCGATGTATCAAACGGTTAGCGGACAGAGAAAATGTACCTAGCAATTCAGACCATAGAGGAGCTCATCCCAATCCAGGCGGTAACGGTGAACCTCCAGCAGGAGTGTTTCAACGCCCTAAAAACACCAGAGGATGAAGATCCGTAAGTTCTGAGCTAGAAGGACCCGCCTGGTTGTTGAAAGCAAGAGATTCAAGAATTAAGCTAATGTTGCTGTAGCCATCAATGAAAACCTTAAGACTCCTAGCACTCGCATAGTTTGTAGCATCGAGCACTACATGGCTTTGTCTCCGGTGGCTTGGCCTGCCAGACTCCTTGGTGATGTATTACATAACCCGCAGGGTGATCAGAGAAAAGGAGATCGAAGCGCTATGAAATCGGCATACTGGACTAAGCTAAGGGTCTCAACTAAACTTCCGCTCAAGAGAGCAGAGCCGACGGAGAGCTATCAGCGGTTGAGATCTGGCTGGACTGTGGGGTCTCCCCTAGGTAGACTAGCGACGTACCTGCCATCTGCGGTGCGAGTGTGTATCCGCGTGCATATTGTATATTTGTAAGTACATTACAAATCCGACTAATTAAATAATAAAATATATGAAATGAAATTTATTAAATTTATTTAGTATTAAAATGTATTTAATATTTAATATTAAACATTGGTAACTAATTTATTCTTCTATGTTATAGGTTCGTGTTTAGATTATTATAGTTACCAATGTTTAATATTAAATACATTTTAATAATAAATAAATTTGATAAATTTCATTTTATATATTTTATTATTTAATTAGTCGGATTTGTAATGTACTTACAAATCCGACTAATTAAATAATAAAATATATGAAATGAAATTTATTAAATTTATTTAATATTAAACATTGGTAACTATTATAATCTAAACACGAACCTATAACATAGAAGAATAAATTAGTCTCTTAAATACAATCTTAACATGCACAAACAAATACAGATAAATATATCACTCTAAAAATATAGACTGCGAAATAAATAAACGCGAAAGGAGACAACCAAGAACATAATACGCATGTACAAATATAAATAAATAAATAATTCTAAAAACATCGACGTCAAAAATAAATAAATACGAACGTATGTGACTATAATTCTAATGTGCATGCGAAATATAATGAAAATTATATAGCCTAATGCTAAAAAAGGCAGGCGTCGAGATAATAAGGATGAATATAGGTAACCAAAATCTCAACGCGAATATACAATGTAGATAAATATATCTCTCTAAAAAATATAGACGTCGAAATAAATAATCGCGGAAGGAGACAACTATCAACATAATACGCATATACAAACTTAAACGAATAAATTATTCTAAAATATCGACGTCAAAAATGAATAAGTACGACTGTACGTAGCTGTAATACTAATGTGCATGCAAAATATAATGAAAATTATATAGCCTAATACTAAAAAAGGCATTCATCAAGATAATACAGATGAATATAGGTAACCAAAATCTCAACGCGACAATATAGATAAATATCACTCTAAAAAATATCTGATGTGGACAACACATGACTTCCTTGTACGCCTATTAAACTATAAAGCGGTGGCTCAAAAAGTTTCCGAAGATCGCAGTATCTCAAAAACAAAACTCGGCGTCGCGACATACATCCATTGACACACACATACACACAAATAGGGAGGAAAACCAGTATTTTACACTAAATTTTAACACTTAAAACAAGTAATAAAAATGTTTAATTGGATTGGAAACCAAATTGCGTTTGTAACCTTTATTACCGAAACATATGATTTATGTATTTAATTTAAATATAATTTTTGATGTAAGCTTATTATGACCTTCAAGTAAAGTACCCTTTTCGGCTCACCAATTTGAACCAAAATATAGTAAATACATTCATATCAATATAAAAGTCCTATTTACCAAATTTTAGATAATTTAGAAAGTCTAATATGATCTTCAAGTAAAGTACTGCTCCTGGTTTTCCAATTTAGACCAAAATTTAGTATGTTATTTAAATCAATATATAAGTTATAAATACCAAATTAGAGAAGTTTTGCAAAGTATTTTAATATAATTTTTGATGGAAATCAATTATGACCTACAAGTAAAGTACCACTTCCGGTGATTAAGCAGTGGCCAAAAAAGGAGGTTCTCAACTAGATTTTACAACAATCCTAAATAAAAAATTTCAACTTTCTACGGCTAACCGTTTTTGAGTTATGCTAAATACAGACGCCACGACGAAACTAGTCAAAATGGATTCAGGGATGGTCAAAATGGATATTTCCGTTGAAATCTGAAAACCGAAAATTTTCGCGATTACAATACTTCCTTTACTTCGTACAAAGGAAGTAAATATGGTCGTCGAAATAAATAACTGGGAATGCAGACACCCATGACTATAAAATCCATGCACAAATATAAATAAATAAATTATTCTAATAATGTCGACGTCAAGAATAAATTTGTACGAATGTTGTTAACTGCAATTCTATGCTAACAAGCGTAGACGCCGAAGTAATAAATATGAATATAGGTCATGCACATTCCAACATAGTATAAAAAAATAAATTATTCACGGATAAATAAAGTGAGTCTGAACGTGAATAAATTAATAAATACGAATATAGCGACAATAACAAACCTATATATATATATATATATATATATATATATATATATATATATATATATATATATATATGTATAAATAAATAATGAACTTTCTAACAAAAACTTAGAAAGATCGGCAATCCGAACGAATGACACAAGATGAATTTTAAATCTGTAAAATGGAAACAGTGACATATATTTAAAATACAATAATAAAAAGAACATTCATTTACAAATAAATAACGTGAATACCAGAGCTGAGCCATTCAATTGACTCGCTATCAATTATATACAAATAACTACTGTGGCCATTGCAGGATTAAGTGGCGCTGGTAAGCAAGAGGAAGGGATTACAGCGACCTGCCAATTAACAACCTATGCAAATCACCGCAGTCTGTAGGACTACCACACTCTACCACCTTGCATCTTGACAATATTTCCATCATTTGTTATAACATTTCAGGCTTGAAATCGAAACTTAATGATTCTCTTTTTATTAATTTAATTACAGGTTTTGATATTTTTATTCTTTTGGAGACTTTTATAACTAATCAATCTATAGATAATTTAAGATATGAGTGGGTCTCAGATCTCTCCCAATAAATTTGTTTCTGCATTTTTTCTTATTTTATTTGTTTATTTATTTTATTTTTTTTTTTTTACCTGTGTCTAAGCTATTGTGATGAATCATTTTTTATATGATAAACTATTTTATTTTTGTGTTTTTTTTCTATTCTAGAGTATGTTACTTTTTAGTCTTGTTATTTAAGAAAGTTTATTTAATTTATTTATTTTGTATTTCTCTATCTTGTTTGTATTAAACTGTATATAATATTGAACTCAGGCAGACGGCCTAAGGCCATCGCATTTATACTTTGTTTATTAATGCTTAACCAGCAATGTAAATGATTATGATTAATAAAGTATTATTATTATTATTACTGCCCTTCACATCCCAACTGTCGACGAACACATATGGACCCACTACAAACGATTCTACGACCAAATACACGGACACCCTAACACACTCATTAATGACATGGCCACAACACTCGTGCCATGTAACATCCGTAGATGGCTGAAGAGGAGCTGGATGAGGGACCCCCCCCCCCCGACTAACAATTCGTGTTTATATCACACCATGAGGAGGTGCGCTGGGTACTGCTCCTCCTCATGCTATCATAGATATAGCATAGTGAGATCCAGTTCACTGATTGTTCATAAGATAATTGGCAGGTGTGAATAAAGATATAAAGTTAAAATACATATGCATATATTATGCAAAATAATTCAAATTTGGTGTATAAGACTTTTATATCAATATAAATAATATACTAGATTTTGGTTAAAATTGGCTAACCATTTTCTAACCTGAAACCGTTTTGGTTTTTTTACCTCCCGCCTTTTTAGAAAGGAGGAACAGGAATCGTACTGGAAATCACAAATCGAGATTTTCATGGATAAGCATGTTTCAAGGCCCTTACTAATAGTTTTAAACATTTTTATATTGGTGTGTGTGTGTGTGTGATGTGTGTATGTCCTATACGCTCTAGATCAAATACTAATTAACCAAACGGTGTGAAATTTAGTATTTAATTTTTTAATCGAATTTCCCCCGAATAAAAGAGACTATTGCACTGGGTAGAAGATCGGCGGGACTGCGCTTTTTATCAATTTTATAATCACTGGAGCACGATTATGGAAGTTTTGGAGATGTCTGATATATATTTTTTTTTCCTGAACTTATTTTAAACTTTCTTTTAATAGTATTAATATATTACTTCCTTGTACGAATCCATTTTGACTAGTTTCGCCGTGGCGTCTGTACGTACGTACGTGCGTTCGTTCGTATTTCGCATAACTCAAAAACGGTTAGCCGTAGAAAGTTGAAATTTTGTATTTAGTATTGTTAAAAAATCTAGTCGTGAACTTCCCTTTTTGGCCACAACATGATAACCGGAAGTGGTACTTTACTTCAAGGTCATTATTGATTTTCATCAAAAATTATATTAAAATATAACGCAAAACTTCTCAGAATTAGGTATATAAGACTTGCATATTAATATAAATAATATAATAAATTTTGGTTAACATTGTCATTTTGATTGTCGTTTTTGAGATGCTGCAATCTTCGAAAACTAGTAACCAAATTCAGGATCACTTTTTGAGCCACCGGTTTTTAATTTAATAGGCGTGCAAGGATGTCATGTGTTGTCCACACCAGATGTTTTATATTTCCTCTATAATACGTAAGTTTCAATTATTCATATCTAGTAAACAAATAGAAAGAAAATATCAATTGAAGCAGCAATAAACCTATAGAACTACATTAGTTTGATCAACATTATATTGCGTTGTTACAAATTGATTTACAAATATTAAAAATGTGAGAGAACCGTTCACTCGGTTTTATTTCTATAATTTTTTGTAAAATTATAATAATTATTGTCAGTATACTTTCTTAATTTAGACAATAGGGCATATGAAAGAAGCAATGTGAAGAAAATAATTATTATAATTTTACAGAAAATGTTAAGTGCATATATATAAAAATGAACTTGAATGAATTTAGAAAAATAAAAATATATTTATTTGTGTACGAGTATATCATTGAAACAGTCCAAACACATTGCAGCTCATTAGGGCACTACTTACAGAAAAAAAAAAACACTTTTTATTTTTTCCGCTTCATTTTTTGTAGAGATGGAAACTATGGCGTCGTATAGTTCTTGTCTGTCATTCTGTTTTAGACAATGAGTGGTCGCAAGCATTTGCTTCCGGGCCGAAGCGACCCACCGGTGGTTCACATTTTTCGCGAAAACAGCTTCATTGGATAATTTTTATTTTTTTTTATTACATAAGATCAATATATTTGTTTTTGTGCCAAAAAACCGAAAATTCGATCCGGTCCCGGCTATAGAGAAAGACACGAATTAGAGACTCCGTACTGAACTTTTTAATCCTCTCATTTCTTCAATTAATGTCAACCCATTAGAATAGGGAAATTTATTTAGATTTTACCATAATGAAAGAAATACCAAATCACCCTTGTTATCCAAGTGAAATTTGGAATTTTCGTATTCACGCCTATGAATATAAGTGGCTATGAATAACCGGCTTGTATTCATAATGACGCGTGTATAAGCGAATATCCTATATAAGTATTCATTTTTTTAAAGACAAATATGTTCGTATTTATATCCATATCGGTTGTTACATTGATATTCGTTTTTAGGAATACAAACATACCCATCTCAGCCTAAAACCCTATCTGCCCCCTCCCCTTTCCCCCCACTTTACACTGGAGCCCCTACTCTTTGATTCTCAAGTCAAATTACCGATCTGTTCATTCTGCTCTGCCCCTACTGAATGGCTAGGCAGTTAGACCTGATTTTACTTCTCTTGTTGATCCCACCAGCTATATCCTTGTCTTCTGGGCATAAATTAATTTATCTTATGTATTTCAACAGCATGTACGTTAGTTAAGTAGTCTCTTTTTAAAAATCAGTACTCACATACCTAGATCAATAGTTTCAGAACATTTCTGATTTTATAATTTAAGCACAATTTTTAAAGTTAAGGAATGAACTGCTATTTTTTATAGGAAGATGGAGATGATTGTAAGCGCTGCTTTGATAATTGTGGTGGCGCACCTCGTCTTGGGTGTGATACTTTGGCTTCGGGTACGGAAGCTATATTCTTATCCTGGCCTCTTGGGTTTTCCTGTTATCGGAAACCTCTTCTACTTCTACAGAACATTGTTCCTAGGTTCTGCCGAGAGTAAGTATGAGAAAGTTATAGATAAAAAAATTACAATAAATTATTACAAAGCTTTTATTTCTCCTTTTTTTCTGTGACCTGCAGAGAAAAAACTGGGAATTGTAAAAATAAATTATTAATATACAATTTTATTTATATTTTATAAAAAAATATGTAAAATAAAATATTTAATGTGGCTTTGACAAATGGCATTCTCTTTTTATACAATTTAATAATACTGTCTAATATTCCTGGTAATGATAATATAGAATGAATTTTAATAAATCTTTTAATGTGCCCTCCACCCTGGGCACGTCATTCCATCGTTCATTCCAACACGGCACCGGTTTCAGCGAGGAATTCTCATTTCGTTGCATTTTTAATTGTTATTTCAAGTTGCTAGTCTAGTTATGGGAATAGACCATTATCGTTTACTTCTACCAGAGCGAGATGTCACCTGAGGCAAGTTCGGGCATCTGGCCGGCCACCTCACTGGTCCATCCAGCTATTCCCAAAATGCCAAATGAGCCACACACGATAATTTTTACATTCTTGTACGAAGTACCAGCAAGTCTCTGCTCTCCAGCTCGTCATTTAAACTTAGTCAGCTTTAAGTATTTGAGATTAACTTTTTACTTCCTTGTACGAAGTAAAGGAAGTATTGTAATCGCGAAAATTTTCGGTTTTCAGATTTCAACGGAAATATTCATTTTGACCATCCCTGAATCCATTTTGATTCGTTCGTATTTACTCAAAAACGGTTAGCCGTAGAGAGTTGAAATTTTGTATTTAGGATTACTGTAAAATCTAGTTGTGAACCGCCCTTTTTGGACACTACTTTATCACCGGAAGTGGTACTTTACTTGAAGGTCATAATTGATTTCCATCAAAAATTATATTAAAATACTTTGCAAAACTTCTAAAATTTGGTATTTATTATTTACATATTGATTCAAATAACATACTAGATTTTGGGCTAAATTGGAAAACCGGAAGCGGTACTTTACTTGAAGGTCATATTAGACTTTCATCAAAAATTATATTAAAATATAATGTAAAACATCTCAAATTTGGTAAATAGGACTTTTATATCGATGTGAATGTATTTACTATATTTTGGTTAAAATTGGTGACCCGAAAAGGGTACTTTATTTGAAGGTCATAATAAGCTTACATCAAAAATTATATTTAAATTAAATACATAAATCATATGTTTCGGTAATAAAGGTTACAATCGCAATTTGGTTTCCAATCCAATTAAACATTTTTATTACTTGTTTTAAGTTTTAAAATTTAGTGTAAAATACTGGTTTTCCTCCCTATTTGTTTGTGTGTGTGTGTCAATGGATGGATGTCGCTACACCGAGTGTTGTTTTTGAGATACTGCGATCTTCGGAAACTAATAACCAAATTCAGGATCACTTTTTGAGGCACCGAATTATAGTTTAATAGGCGTGAAAGGAAGTCATGTGTTGTCCACATCAGATATTTTTTTAAAGAATAATTAAAAATTACCACCGAAAAAAATAATACTTTTTAATTTCTTATTGTAATTATTTTTACTTAAAACACTGGTAGTTTGAAGTGTACGAATTTCACATCTCATGATTTTTTACTAAACTGGAGACGAATTCCAGCATATTCTGTAAGATATCCCAACTTAATTAGCATAAACTTAAAGTTTACTAAACAAGGAAGTTTTCCAAAAATCAATAGGCCAGTAGGAGGTTGAAAATCGCGAATAATCCATAGCTATATAATAACAGAACATAGTGTAATTTAATTAGAGATTGATAAATAATTTGCCACTTCTATAAATTTGTTTGATTGAAAACTAGTTTCAAATTATATAATTTAATTGTGCACCCAAATGCACGGGAAAAACTGGATGATCGAAAAATCAGAGGCTAAAGGAACATATACGTGCATATAATAATAAGACTGAGAATTCCAACTTTTCAATTCATTTAAAAGGGGAAAAAAACATAAATTTATCAAAGACTCCTGAGTTAAATTAATACATCACGTTGAAAAATAAATTAAATTTATATGAAGCACTTGAAATAATAAAATTCTTCGAATCCAATCCAGATTTTTGCTTAAATGACCAAATAAATATCTCCAATAGTCCAATCTTAAATTTATTCTCATCTATAACAGAAAAAATAATTACTCGCAAGAAGGATCGGGGTTTCCTCGGTAATTCTTATTGCTGATAAGGATTTTTAAATTTATATAATTTAAATAAATAATAAGGATTTTTAAATCCATTTAAACCTTGGTGAGTACCAACATGTATTTGATTTCTTGTCTTAATTAAATTCATAATTCATAAATGTTTTATAATACTGATTTATATTAAATCTAGTTCAATATGTATAATAATACCAAACTATATTTTGAATTGCTTATTTTTTTATTTTTTGTGTCTTTTTAGAAATGAAGATGAATGAATGTATAACATTCAAAACTAGTTTTCAATATAACAAATTTATAGAAGTGGCAAATAATTTATCAATCTCTAATTATATTGATCCTTCTATACCATCATGCGGATGTCAACTAGTGTAATTTAGGTGCCCGAATGTGATAAGTGCCCTTCAAATGAATTTAACAAACTCAAATCCTATTTATTATTGAAGAACGTTTTGTCTAGTTTACGGTTCTAAATGAGGACCTACCTAACTATCTTCGTTTCATCATATTCAATTAAAAACATGACTACCTTAAAATAACACAAAATTAAAATTTACTCCTTCCCAGTTCAGAATTGTACCGTAACCCAAACGAACTTTCTTTTATAAAAAAAAGGATAAAGCCATAAAGATGTTCAAATGTACTAAATCAATATTTCCTTTTCTACAAAAGTTGGCACTCATGTGAGAATGCCAGTTCTGAAAACGAGCTACCAAGTAATCGTAACCTGTCGTCATTCGTGAAAGAGGAATACTTCATCTCAACGAAATGTTGCCCGTTGAAGAGTTGTTATTATAAATTGAATTGATTCGTGTTAATTATGCCATTGTTCTTATGCTAGGTCGGGGAAACTGAATATTGATTAATGCCATTGTTCGTATGCTAGGTCGGGGAAACTGAATATTGATTAATGCACTTATCGCATTGATTATTATTCAAATGAAATATATTATATTATTCAAGGTTGATTCTGCACCCAATGACAAAATTATAGACACATTGTAAAATCACTGTTTCAACAGTAAAAAAAGGAAAAAATGTTATTTGATTCATGATACAAAAGCGAAAACTAACGCAGAAAATGGTTTGATCTGATAATCTTTTACAAATATACGTTGAAATAAACAAAGCTATTTTGATTTAGCTGTGACAGAATTATAGACAAACATATTGTTTATGTCTATTTGTAACTCTCAATGATTATGCAGTACTCGCAGCACAGTGATTAAGAAAAGTTTTTATTCTGAGTTTATTTGAAGCAATCCATGGTATTTTACTAGATTGTAACAAAAGTCCTTGTGCATGAACACAACCCTTAATTCCAAGTCTCATAATTAATCCTATAAGCATTTTTTTGTTCCTACAATTTACGTCAATATTTAATATCAGCAATCCATTAATTCCTTGTGATTTGAGTTGACTTTATGGGGTCTTTTTTACATTTTTATTTTTTTTGTCTTTTTTGACATTTTTAAACGCGCGTACAATGTCAGAAGAAAAAATCGTGATTCGTAGTCTTTTGAGACATTAGTAGAAAAAAGGTTTAAGCGTCAATTAATGGAGAGTCGAAATTACTCATTATTCATCGAAATACTACCGCACAACCCAGATCAGGTTGTGATACTTGTTCGTCTTGGGTGTGATACTTTGGCTTCGAGTACGAATGCTATATTCTTATTCTGGCCTCTTGGGTTTTCCTGTTATCGGAAACCTCTTCTACTTCTACAGAACATTGTCCATAGGTTCTGCCGAGAGTAAGTATGAGAAAGTTATGGATAATTTCATAAATTTTGTCAATATCATTATTTGCTGGTTTATCATTCGTTATCATACGATGAGTTAAATGCTGTTTACTTAAGACTATTTGTGGTATTTTTCAAGAGCAAGTCCATCAAAGAACTTGTGTATCTTCATTGCTAGCATCTGTTGTGCAAGTTGTCGTAAGAACGATGGTAATATTTGTGATATTTAATTTAAACGATCGATGTTCCTAAGTCTATTAATTAAAAGGAGATAATTTCATAAATTTTGTGAATATTATTGTTAGGCAGTTTATCGTTCGCTGATAAACCACCTCTAACAACGAGAGAATCCCATTCCACGCGTGTCCCCTTGATTTTTATGAAACGTTTTTAAGTGAATATAGGCCTTAAAATATTGGACTGTGTAAAATAATAGGAGCCAATGCGCCCCAAGAGCCCGGGAATAAATTCGGACAGTTTGCATGTAAAAAACACATTTTATTTTATATCTCTGGTTCTAATGAAGTTATAAGAATGAATTTAGTGCCAACGTGCCCCGAAATAATAAAAAAAAAAAAAATATAAGGAATCAACACTTTCAAGTATTATGCCTGGTAAGAATACTAAAAACATCAAAAACGTCCTGAGTTTGTTTACTAGTTTCCGAAGATTGCAATGTCTCAAAAACGACACTCGGCGTCGCGACATCCATCTATTGACACACACAGACACACTCTTGTTTCTGGAGGTCTCATTCCGTTATTATATGTCATTTTCCTTCAGTAGGTAACTAGTTTCCAAGAGAATTCTTCATGTTCCGTGACAACAATAAAACTGTCAATATCACTGGATAAAGCATTGGAAATCGGCAGTTTTAAGCGCAAAAGCCCACTCAACTAATATCTTATTCTCATGCTGCAGACTTGTTCATCTCACAAATGGGGAAGAAAACCAATATTTCACACTAAATTTTAACTCTTAAAACAAATAATAAAAATGTTTAATTGTATTGGAAACCAAATCGCGTTTGTAACCTTTATTACCGAAACATATGATTTATGTATTTAAATATAATTTTTGATGTAAGCTTATTATGACCTTCAAGTAAAGTACCGTTTTCGGCTCACCAATTTTAACCAAAATATAGTAAATACGTTCGATATAAAATCCTATAAAAGTCCTATTTACAAAATTTTCGATAATTTACATTATATTTTAATATAATTTTTTATGAAAGTCTAATATGACCTTCAAGTAAAGTCCGGTTTTCCAATTTAGACCAAAATCTAGTATATTATTTAAATCAATACATAAAATATAAATACTAAATTTGAGAAGTTATGCATAGTATTTTAATATAATTTTTGATGGAAATCAATTATGACCTTCAAGTAAAATACCACTTCCGGTAATCAAGAAGTGACCAAAAAGAGTGGTTCACAGCTTGATTGGTAGTTATTGGGACCTGTCACTCCGTTATCAACAGGGGCGTGGCCTCAGTAAGGTTATAGCCCCACCCGTCACCATTTGCCGCCACCATTCTTCCCCTTTGTCCTGGTTTTTGAAAACCGCGTATTCATTGCAATTATTAAAATTATTACTGCCTTAATGACATATTTAAAATTGTTAGTGCTGTCGACTTCCATTGATCTGGGGAAGTTTAAGTAATAATTTAAAGGAGAGATAATTTAAATTACCTCAACTGAAAAGGAACTTTTGGGGTTTGTTTATGTCTTGAGCGAGCGTAGCGAGCGGAAATCGTCAGCTGTGATTTATTTAAATTAGCAATAATTGAAATTACGTAAAAATTATGTACATTTCGGTAATTATTTACAAGAAAGAAGTGAACGTATATGAGAATGAACGTATAAGGGAATGTGGTGGGGATGTAACCTCAATGTCAACAATGTGAGGCCACGCCCCTTTAGATAAGGGAGTGACCGGTCCCAATAATTACCAGTAGATTTTACAGCAATCCTAAATACAAAATTACAATTTTCTACAGCTAACCGTTTTTGAGTTATGCGAGATACGAACGTACAGACGCCATGACGAAACTAGTCAAAATGGATTCAGGGATGGTCAAAATGGATATTTTCGTCGAAATCTGAAAACCGAAAATTTTCGCGATTACAATACTTCCTTTACTTCGTACAGGGAAGCAAAAACATCTTATAAATCCAATCATTGTTGGTGTAATTAATATTTCAATAATGAAAATTAATCCGATACTCAAACACCGTTTAATGCTAATATAATATATAATTATTATATATTATTGATAATAATATAATTGATAATATTTTATTCAATTCAATATATATTTTATATAAAATATTAATTTTGGAGATTAGAGATAAGCTTTGCATTTTACTGAAGATTCATGATTTAGTTAAATTTCCTATTTATGATTTACAAAATCATAATTTTTTAAATTCAACCATTATAACTATTTTTTTATTTATTTCAAATCTCTATGGAATATGGAAATCAATTGCAATTAGCACTATATAAAAATTAAAAGTCACAAATATATTGGATGGTGCAAAGGTATCAGGAGCGCCAGATCTGACAAATTTTAAATATGCACCTACAATGAACAAACATTATTGTTAAAAATATATAGCTATAAAAAAAAAGCTAAGACTTTGTACTAGATGATGAAAAATTAAAGCGTGTTTCAAACGAAATATCCATTTATTTATTTATGTCATTTTAATATAGTCAAACATATTTACTATAGATCCATTATTCTTAAAAGTTACTTCACCTAAAATAAACTGCCTTCTTTAAGGTTCTATGACGAAATATTGCACAGTCAACTGCTGAAGCCAAGGCCCCACAAGTTTTAATGATAAATTATCACTTCATTGTACCTTACTGTTTTTCTGTTATGCGCATATATATATATATATATATATATATATATATATATATATATATATATATATATATATATATATATATATGTATATATATATATATATATATATATATATATATATATATATATATATATATATATATGTATGTATATATATATATATAGCAAATCCCACTTCGGATGAACATATTGAACTAATTAATAATAATTTTGTAACATTTACGTGCGTAGTCAATTGACGTACACCTGTTGGCATTGAGAACTTAGGTACCCGCTGCTAGATCACCGTAACCAAGAAAAACGGCAGTTTTTCAAGATAAGAATGAGAAATTTGCACATTTTGTAAAAAAATTGTGAAGAAGAAAGCATTTAATTTATATTATATTATTTATTCTATTGCAGGTATGATGGTTTATTTTGGTCAACTTACTAATCATGGAAAAAATGGCATATGCTTTCATATAGTAGACTTCAGGAAGGTGTTGGTTATTTATAGTCCTCAAATTATTAAGGTAATATCATTGCAATAATAGTCACTTAATACGATATTTATATGACATTCTATATTAGTAAATATAATTTTATGCATTGAATTAATATGAGCAACTTTTAAAGCTGCTTAGTTAAAAATAAATATCTGATGGGGACAACACATGACTTCCTTGTACGCCTATTAAACCATAAATCGGTGGCTCAAAAAGTGATCCTGAATTTAGTTACTAGTTTCCGAAGATCGCAGTATCTCAAAAACAACACTCGGCGTTGCGACATCCATCTATTGACACACACACACAAATGGGGAGAAAAACCATTATTTTACACTCAATTTTAACACTTAAAACAAGTAATAAAAATGTTTAATTGGATTGGAAACCAAATTGCGTTTGTAACCTTTATTACCGAAACATATGATTTATGAATTTAATTTAAATATAATTTTGGATGCAATCTTATTATGACCTTAAAGTAAAGTACCCTTTTCGGCTCACCAATTTTAACCAAAATATATTAAATATATTTATATCCATATAAAAGTCCTATTTACTAAATTTGAGATGTTTTACATCATATTTTAATATTATTTTTGATGAAGGTCTAATATGACCTTCAAGTAAAGCACCGCTTCCGGTTTTCCAATTTAGACCAAAATCTAGTATGTTATTTAAACCAATATATAAGTTATAAATAGAAAATTTGAGAAGTTTTGCAAAGTATTTTAATATAATTTTTGATAAAAATCAATTATGACCTTAAAGTAAAGTACCACTTCCGGTAATCAAGCAGTGACCAAAAAGGGAGGTTCACAACTAGATTTTACAACAATCCAAAATACGAAATTTCAACTTTCTACGGCTAACGGTTAACGGTTCATTACGATATATCTTAGCTCACACTGGTCCGATTCAAATGATTTTTTTTCCTTTAGTAGGGAATTTCACCAGTTTTCTTTTGCATAAAATTTTGCGGACGGATTTTTTTTTTTTATTCGATATTTGGATTCTACGTATCTTGAAAGGTAAAACCTCAAATTTTGAGGGAGGGTTACAAAAATGTTTTCCTTGGTCGATTCCAAAGGTCTATTATTGAAAATAATAAACCAAAAGCATTTACAGATAGATTTTTTTAATTTTTCGTTTTTATATATTTTTTATTTTAATGCCTTGTTATTCTGATTCCAAAACACCTTACATTTCTTCTCTATATTTATAAATGGGAGCGTCATGGGCATATAAGATATTTAATCGGCAATTTTATTGATTTTTTTTTTTAATCCCTTGTTATGCTGATTCTAAAACACATTACATTTTCCATCTATTTTTATAAATGGCCGAGATATGGGCTTATAAGATCTCTAATCGGTCGCCATTTTGAAACAAACCGACGGATGGTAATGTCGAGTTCCGAGGATCATCCGAGGAGGTGACATTTGAATTGAATCTGAAGAAAATCGGTCCGCAGTCTCGGAGAAAAGCCGCGGACGGCTGACGGACGGATTTTTTTGCATCAGATATTTGGATTCTACATATCTTGAAACGTAAAACCTTTTTCTTTGGTCGATTCCAAAGGTCTATTATTGAAAATAATAAATCAAAATACAATATACATAACGAGCCAAATACATTTTTAAATATCTGATGTGCACAACAGATAACTTCCTTGTACGCCTATTAAACTATAAACCGCTGGCTCAAAAAGTAATCCTGAATCTGGTTACTAGTTTCCGAAGATTGGAGTATCTCAAAAACGATACTCGGCGTCGCGACATCCATTTATTGACACACACACACATACTCTTGTTTCTGGAGATCTCATGATAACTGAAATTTCCATGAGATTTCTTCGTGTTCCGTAACAATATTTAAGCTGTCAATATCACTAGATAAAGCATTGGAAATCGACAGTTTCGACATTTTAAGCGGAAAAAACCCACTCAACTCATTCTCCTGCTGCAGACTTGTTCATCTCACAAATGCGGTGGAAAACCAGTATTTTACACTCAATTTTAACACTTAAAACAAGTAATAAAATTATTTAATTAGAGTGGAAATAAAAGTGCGTTTATAACCTTTATCACCGAATCATATGATCTCTGTATAATAAATTTCAATATTTCTTTTGAAGTAAGTTCCTTATGATCTTCAAGTAAAGAACCCTTTTCGGATCTTCAATTTCAGCCAAAATCTACTAAATTACTTATATTGATATAAGAGTCTAATTTACCAAATGTGAGATGTTTTACATTATATTTTAATATAGTTTTTGATGAAAGTGTAATATAACAACTTCCGGTATGCCAATGCTTACCAAAATTTATTATGTTGTTTATATTAATATGTGAGTCATAAATACCAAATTTGAAAAGTTTTGCATAATATTTTAATATAATTTTTTATGAAAATCAATAATGACCTTCAAGTAAAGTATCACTTCCGGTAATCATGCAGTGACCAAAAAAGGGAGGTTCACAACTAGATTATATGATAATCCTAAATACGAAATTTTACCTTTCTACGGCTGACCGTTTTTGAGTTATGCGAGATAAGTACGAACGTGCGTACAGACGTCACGACGAAACTAGTCAAAATGGATATTTCAAATGAAATCTGGAAACCGAAAATTTTCGCGATTACAATGCTTCCTTTACTTCGTACAAGGAAGTAAAAAACAATAAAGAATGGGGATATAATGAGGAAGAAAATAATGAAGAGATATTTTGAGTAATCCTGCTTGAAAGATGGATGAATACCCTCCACACCATGAAATCGGTAGTAAGGAAAGATCTGTAGAATGATTAACATTTTCGTAACATTACATCAAAACATAAAACGCGAAAAGCAGTAGGAACCTATGGAGCAATGTCTATTTTACTGAGGTAGAAGAAAGGTAATTGAGGTTTCAATGATGACGCAAAACGGAGAGAAATTCAAAATAGATCTCAGAATGGGATCTCTATACGAACAAGGAGTGTCCGTCGCAGATTTTGATCAAAATTTTTTGGTGATTCTATACTAACCGTGCGCCCACGCACTCACAAATTAACACAGTAAGATTTTTCTCGTTACAATAAACAACAAAACTGATCAAAATAACCACACTACCTTTCGTATACCTACCAAATTTATTAACATGCCTTGTAAAGAACCGTTGAAGCTCAAAAAATTTCTTGAAATTTTTCGGATACTGGACATGAGAAGGGGTCAGTGGATGATGTAGATGCCATAGTTAAATGTTCAGCTGACAAAAGAGTTATCAGCATGCAAATTGTTTCAGGTTTGGAATAATTCTTCATTACAGAGTTGGAAAGTATGAATACGCTGCTCATAACAACCAACAAATCTCATTTATCACCTCAGAAACAAAAAATTTACTCCCACTTCAAAAAATTGGGAATTTTGAATCTCTGACACAAAATTTTGAGTTCGGATCAAAACTGTCATACAAATCATAGATTATTATTACCTCGATATAATTCATAATTTTTTCAGATTTATTTGGAATAGTTTACTTTTTCGTAGGCCTATTTTTATGCTTTTTCTGAGAATTAGCCATTTATTAATTAACCAATACTAATAATATTACATTAATATAAATTATTTCTTCTTATTTAGCAAATAGGATTTCATCCGAATCTGAAGGATAAGCCTGATTATCCATTTAAAAGTCTTAGAAGCTACATACAAGGGCCATTTAGCAGACATCGTAAGTAGTAGTTGAATCAATAAATTAGAATTAGTCTTAATACAAATCTCATTCACGCCCAAAATAAACAGTTTCAATAAGGTCGAGGATAACACTGCTTTCATTTCCAGTCATATACAAATTCATAGTGCCACTGGATTTTAAAATTAATCGCTTGTAGTAGTAGGATGATGTGGGGCAAGAGCGCACAAAATGTTGCAAAGTTCGACTTTAGAGGATTGTATAACTAAATATTTTGAAGATTTTTTTTTCTATTTTTAAAATTGTTCTTTAGATGACTATGTTTAAATATTACATTCAACTCAACGTTTCAACAACGTCCATTTTGATGAGATTGATAATTTAATTGTATAGAACTTGATATGCACTTGACCCTACCTAAAGGGAAGACTTCATTATTCAAGCAATGGCGATTTTTGGGTAAGTGCAAAGTAGTTAGATTCCCGAAGGATTATTATACTGGTATAATCATCGATAAAATTTAAAGTTTATTTGCGATTCGCATTTTACAATTTTCATTGATTCATGAAAGTGGGATGTAGAATATAATTGAATAAATGCATTTTTTTTTAAATTGTTTTTGCATTACTTCGCTAGGCTGTAGTATCCTCGACAAAAGATGATAATAAAAGTAAGTTTACACCAAGCACACTTGTCACAGAACAGAGGTCACCCTACTATCATGCTTTGTTGGGTAATTGCTAACAAGCACTAAAAATATAGAAAACTGTCTAGGACAACTGTAAATCACAAAGTATTTTGAAAAACAGCTTCTGTAGATTCTTTCTACGACAAAAAAATAATATAAAAGCCTACTGGTAGATAAACAGCGATACATCTGTATCTTATCAACAGATTGGAACTAATATTTTTACTTAAGGGGAAGTATTGCGATCGTGAAAATTTTCAAATTCGAGTTTTAAACGGAAATACACGTTTCCTGTGGTCCTCTGAGTCCAAATAACCAAGTCTCGTAAAATGGTCTGTTTTTTCTTTCGTTTTTTTACGAGTGTAGGTGGAAATTTTCATAAGACGCAGAGAGACCCGTAAGTATCCGAGTGTGGGATTTTTATCCACTAAAACCACCTCCCTACATCAATTTCCCATCCTCCGTGGGACCAACGTTAGGCATTACTTATTGGGGGCGAGGGGGAGTGGCTGAGTGCCGCCTCGTTAGGCTCGTCGTTCCTTGTCTTCCTTCCTCAGCAGCTTGATGATCTGTGTTGCTAGACGTTGCCCACCAGGCAGCACTCCCGGGAGAGCAGCATTAGGCTGACGATGTTATCGGCAGTCGGTTCCGATTCGAAGACCCTTCGAAATCCGTCCCTCTCTTCATGAAAGCGGGAACAGCAGAATAATACGTATTCCACGCTCTCTTCTATTACTAGGCACACTGGACATTCTTCTGTATTGTCCAGATTGATAGACTCGAAAGCAGCCATGTTCTGTAAGCAACCATGTGAGGCAGTATTCAAACTCTCCGTAGTCTCTATCCACCCGGGGTTGGAAAGAGGGAGCCAGTCTGTGCGTCCACCTTCCGTTCGTTGCCACATCCCAGTATCGTTGCCATATGTCGACTGCTTCCTTTCTTTCTTCGGCCCTGGAAATGCGGTCGAGTCTGTTTTAAGGGCGCCTCCTCTCTTCGGCGATCAGCTCTATTGGTAGCATACTGACCACCGCACACGCAGCGTCGTATGAAACTTTATGAAACGCGCTAATCACTCTTAAGGCACTCCGGCGATATACGGATACCATCGGTCTTCGGTAAGCCAACCTATCCAAGGCACCTTTCCATATCGCGGCTGCGTAGAACAGGATGGACGTGACCACGCTCGATATCAACAACCTGCGACTGTCTGGGTCCTCCTACGTTGGGTATTAGTCGAGCCAGCGCTGGCTTCACGCTAGCCGCCTTATCGCACACCCGCTGGACATGCTCATTGAGCCTTTCATAAATTCTGACCCCGAGATATGTCGAGGAAGGCTTGGATCGGATCTCTTGTCTACCCACTTTCAGAGTTTCTACCTTTATTTTCCTGCTACTGATGAGAATGGCTTCTGTCTGGCTTTCTGCCAATTGCAGTCCTACGGATACAAGCCAATTGCAAATCAGTACTCTGGTTGGCCTTCAGGGTCCCTTCTCCTTTGTATTTTGCCTCGATCACCAATGCGACGTCATCAGCAAAACTTAATTTAATTAAAAATTCTTATTAATACCTTATGATAATTTAAAAAATTAATTTAATTATTGACAAAAATACCTGCCGGAAGTAACTTCAAATTCAGAGCCTTAGCATGACCCTTTATTGATATATCCATATATTCACTAAATCCCCTGAGAGACGTAGTTCACATGGACTTAAATTTTCATTCAGTTCAATTTTTCATGGTGATGTATAGTAATACCGGATTAATATAATTAACGAAATAAAATACCTTGTTTAAAAATAAAATCAACATAAATCTTAGATTACCCCCAAAAAAATATTAAAAACAAATAAAAGAAACAATTACGGACAAATCGGACTCAAATAAAATAAAATTATTATCCTTAGTTTATTGTATAAAAGAAATAAAATAAAATACAAATCTGAAGAATTAGATGAGGCAGCCTATTTTATTGGTGGTTATTGTTCTCCGGAGGCGTCCTTTTCTCATCTCCTCCTCGAGAAATTCACTATACTCCCTCGTATAACGTGTTGAACGAACTAAAAAAAATCCTGATAAACCGTACGGAATAGAAACAAATTCCGCACCTCGTGCACTTCGATAAAGGTTCACCTACTCTACCACCCGGCGAGATTTCTGATCCCGGCATATCGCACAGCAGTTTAGTGATCGTACTTAAATCTATAACGTAACTTACAATTATTTACGTTACTTCTAATATTACGTCCTCACTCACTCAATAGTGGTTCGTAATAATTACAATTTAAACAAAATAAAAAAAAAAAGAATAACTTCTTTCTATAGTTTAGAAACATAACGAAAATTCAACGTAACATTGTATTGGTACCCTCTGGTAGGCTAAGCCTGAGGATTCTATCATACCTGATGTCCCACAAAAGAGGTCCCAGCAATGAATCCTGAGTTGCTCCGCTCGTCACTGTTGAACATATCAAGATCCTATCTTTGAAGTAATCACTGACTATCCTCCTGAGATACGTAGGGACACCCATTTCCTAGCAGAGCATCCAGAATGCGGCTCCATCTAGCAGAGTTGAAGGCGTTTCTTACATACAGTGTGATGTAGGCGTAATAACACTTCGCGCCTCTCCTCCACCTCTTCATTGCGATAGCCTTCTGAAGCAGTATCTGTCACCAAGGTGATTGCGTCTACCGTAGACTTCTCTTTCCGGAAGCGAAATTGGGTCCTAGATAGGCCCATACACCTTCGGTAATCTCTTGTATCCCATTTCCTATGATTTTCTACAAAGCCTTGCCAGCTGTGTCTAGGTGATATTTAGGTCTATATGCCAAAGGGTCCGATGGGCTTATCTTACCTTTCGGTTTCAATATCAGGCGCTGCGTTTTCCATGACCGGAAAGGACTCCTCACATAAGCAAGAATTGAAGACTTCCAGGAAAAGATCTTGTATGGTTTCCATTGCCGTCTTTAGTGTCACATTCGGAATGCCATCCAACCCTGGGGCTTTTCTCATCTGAATGTTGGTGCAGATGTAGCTGAGCTCTTCAGCCGATACGGGTGGTGCTTCAAGTGGGGGAAGCAGCTCTGTCTGTATTAATTCTTAGTGCTCTGGAAAGAGAGTATCAACGATTCCCCGCACAGCCACCGGGCACGTAGTCTACTTTTCAATTTCTTCATCACTGTCCTGTAAGGCTTTCTCCATGATTTCTCGTCCACCTCTTCGCAGAGTTCCATCCAGCATTGTCTCTTGCTCCTCTTGAATGCCGACCGGAATTCACGCCTCGCAGCTTCGAAAAACACGGAACCGGGAGCTGTCTATTGCTCGCTGATGTCTCCTTCTCACTGCGTGGCATCCTGTACGACAATCATCGATATGGTCGTTCCACCAGTAAACCGGATGTCGGCCAGTACCTGAGCCGCGTCACACGCTATGCTGACCAGATGTTGGCTATAAACTTATTTGTTAGCTATAAATGAGTTTAGCTATTAATTATTGAGTTTAGCTTTAAGTATAATATAAGAAGATATACAATGCATATTCAAATGGATAAATTGTACACTAGTCCAAAGCAGTCCCAAATGTCCAATGTAATCCACCACCATCTTTTCTAACAAATCATAACTCAGGACCTTCAGGTAAAAGCCAAATCAAAACATCAATTATTCAAATAAGTATCAATCCATAGCATAACACGGCACAATTATGTAAGTTAAATTCTTGCAATTTTAATTTAAAAATTCCTTGTAACATCAGTGCGTAATATTGCCCCACCGACTAGCGACCAAGCTATACGATAGTTTGGGAGATCTCAGGAAGACCATCGAGATTATAATTGTAATCTCGGAGCAGACGAATTGTGGGAAGAACTAAGAAGAAAAAGTAATCAAATTTATTTTAAAAATTTCAATTGATTTCAGTTTTTGTTCTATTGAATCAATCCGTGCATTCTTTACCTTCATTGGATTAAAAATAATTTAATTTATACGTAAATTAACCATTTCAATAAAATTAATTTTATTTAATTTCATTTTAGTCGAAATTAATGGACTGCTAGTTTATATACTTCTCTTCATTGTTGCAGGTTCAGATGATTTATGGAAGGTGATGAGGAAGGAATACAACTATTTGTTGAGGAAGTCGAACATAGAAAATAACTATTACAACACATTCCTCAAATCTGCTGATAAACTGGTGGAGTTAATGTTCGCCTCACCCTCCGCTTTTGATAGCCATAAGGCAGTTTTAGGTGTCACGCAAAGTGTTACCCTAGGTATGTTTCTTTTTTTGGTATTTAGGACTTAAGGTAGAGAATTTCACTGTGTATTCTAAACAGAGTGTCAACTAAAAAAATATTGTTTTACACTTTATCGATTAACAATAGCCTGTCAATGAAATCGACAAACGAGGTAATTGGACTTATGTCGTAAATACTATGATATGGGAGGAACAAGGGAGATTCGTACACTATAGTAGCTCAGTTTAGCTATTAATTATTAAGTTTAGCTTTAAGTATAATATAAGAAGATATACAATGCATATTCAAATGGATAAATTGTACACTAGTCCAAAGCAGTCCCAAATGTCCAATGTAATCCACCACCATCTTTTCTAACAAATCATAACTCAGGACCTTCAGGTAAAAGCCAAATCAAAACATCAATTATTCAAATAAGTATCAATCCATGGTTTTTACTCAGGAAAGTCTCTCATTCACCTTCTTATACATATTTACTTATTTTCTTAATAGTTTTCCTGATTTCACCTCAAGGGAAGCATTTCGAAAAATTTAATGCATATAAACCTTCTCGAAGAAATTCTCTGAATGATTGTGAAAACCGCATCGAAGTCGGTTGACTACTTTTCGAGTTGTGCAAACACAAATATAAGCTGGCTGAATTTTTATATATAGATTTTATTTTATTTTTTTAAATTTTATTCACAATGTCTACGGATAAATTATTGGGCATGAAAACTGATAAAGAGATTGGCTTTTATGAAATAAGCGATCCTGATGCTCAGTATCTGAAAAGACGAACTCTCAAGAAGCGTCAAAGAAATGCTGCTCTTGGCTCTGCTGGAAACTCGCCAAATAAAATATAAAATAAAATATCTTATGTGGACAAAACACGGCTTCCTTGCACGGCTATTAAACTATAAATCGGTGGTTCAAAAAGTGATCCTGAATTTGATTACTTTTTTCCCATGATAATTGTATCTCATAAACAACACTCGGCGTCGCGACATCCATCTATGACACACACGCACACACCCACACGCCACTGGAGGTCTCATTCCGTTATTAAATGGGTTTTTTTCAGTAGGTAACTAGTTTCCAAGAGATTTAGTCGTATTCCGTGACAACATTAAAACTGTCAATATCACTAGATAAAGCATTAGAAATCGACAGTTTCTAAATTTTAAGCGGAAGAACCCACTTAACTTATATCTTATTCTTCTGCTGCAGACTTGTTCATCGCACAAATGGGGAGGAAAACCAGTATTATATGCCCAATATTAACACTTAAAATAAGTAATAAAAATGTTTAATTAGAGTATAAACAAAATCGCGTTGGTAACCTTTATTACCGAAACATATGATTTCTCCATTTAATTTTAATATATTTTTTGATGTAAGTTTATTATGACCTTCAAGTAAATTACCCTTTTCCGCTCACCAATTTTAACCAAAATCTAGAAAATACATTCATATTGATATAAAAGTCCTATTTACTAAATTTTAAATGTTTTACATTATATTTTAATATAGTTTTTGATGAAAGTCTAATAGGACCTTCAAATAAAGTACCTCTTCCGGTTTTCCAATTTAGACCAAAATCTAGTATGGTATTTAAATCAATATATAAGTTCTAAATACCAAATTTGAGAAGTTTTCCAAAGTATTTTAATATAATTTTTGATGAAAATCAATGATGACCTTCAAGTAAAGTACCACTTCCGGTGATCAAGCAGTGACCAAAAAGGGAGGTTCACAACTAGTTTTACAACAATCTTAAATACGAAATTTCAACTTTCTACGGCTAACCGTTTTTGAGTTATGCGAAATACGAACGTATGTACAGACGCCACGACGAAACTAGTCAAAATGAATTCAGGGATGGTCAAAATGGATATTTCCGTTAAAATCTGAAAACCGAAAATTTTCGCGATTACAATACTTCCTTTACTTCGTGCAAGGAAGTAAAAAATCGCGTTTATAATCTTTATCACCTAGCCATGATCTCTTTAACAAATGTCGATATACCTTTTGATGTACATTTATTATGACTTTCAAGTAAAGGTACTTATGACTGGTAATTAGTAATCCTATCTTCAATTTCAACCAAAATCTATTATATTACTTATATTGATATAAAAGTCTAATTTACCAAATTTGAGATGCTTTACATTTTATTTTAATACCATTTTTGATGAAAGTCTAATATAACAACAATCCGTTATGCCAATGTTTACCAAAATATAGACTTTCATCAAAAATGTCTATATGACCTGTAAGTAAAGTACCACTTCCGGTTTGCCAATTTTGACTAAAATTTAATATAATTTTTTAAGAAAATCAGTAATGACCTGGAAGTAAAGTACCACTTCTGGTAGTCATACAGTGACCAATAAGAGAGGTTCACAACTAGATTATACTGTAATCCTAGATACACAATTTTAACTTTCTACGGCTAACCGTTTTTGAGTTATGCGAGATACGTACGAACATACGTACAGACGCCACGACGAAACTAGTCAAAATGAATATTTCCATTGAAACCTGAAAACCGAAAATTTTCGCGATTAAGGAAATATTGTCCTTTATTGCGTACAAGGAAGTAAAAAGGAGAGTCTAAACAGTCTTTACGACCTGAAATCTACAGGAAATCTGCAGCCAACAAAATTGAATCAATCTGAATTGCAACAGCCATTCCTACTAGCAATGTTTGTGTATTCCTCAATAATTCCTCTACTGAATCTTCCGTACCCCGGGAATTCACCGAACCTGAGCCATCACCAAAATTTGTAGGCAAAATTGGATATACTAAAGCCTATTGTCACCATCAGGCAAGCTGTGTCAAATGTGCTGTCCCGCACGTATCTGATACTTACCAGAAGGCTAGTGACACACCGGCAAAATGTACTCTGTGGCGAAGGCCATCCAGTGAGTTATGAAGGATGAATTTTCTAAAAATGCATAATAAGAAAATGATAACAAAAAAAACTTGAAAAATACACTAGAATACACTTGAAAATCATAGAAACGTAATTCCTGACGAAGAAATATGAGGAGTGATCTTTTGACCCGGCATATTTCAGGAAATAATGCGAATCAACGACCCTCGCGTTCCAAAGTATGGTTAAACCATACACATATGTCACTACAGAACATCTACACCAACCACAGGCGCCTCAACCCTCCTTTTGGCGCGTTAACCCTCCTTTTCTCAGCCTCAAACCTCTCATCCTCAAACTGAAATTCCAACATATGACACAACCTCTAAAAATGTTTTTTTTAAGAGTGAAGTTACCGCCACCGACCCCACCACAGATCAATCCCAAACATTCAGCTCCATCCCCCACCTGAACTTTCATTAAACATGGAGCCTATACAAAGATCCCAAAGGAGGGTTCAACCCCCATCTAGACAGATTAGTCCACCCTTAGTCCACACAACATCAGTCCTTCTATCCTTTCTTCGTGGTCTGCAGGACACAATCACACCACTCATCACACTCCTTACAGAAATCCCGCTCACTATTCCACGGCTAGCCAGATGAGTCCAGCTATCCTTTTGTGGAATGCAATTAGCCTATACCCATACCCACAAGCTATGGCTTGATGCCGGATCTAGCAGAAAATTCATTTCTATACTCTTATATCGTGGATACCCACCCGCCTCTATAATGTGGGTGCTCAATTCTTCAATTGGTAAAGCTTCAAGTTGATTCAATTCATTGAAAGCTGACAATGTTCTGGAAAATTTTCGCAAATCTGACTACTAAGCGTCAAAATTGACATCAAACTACCAGAAATTTCATCATCGAACGATGAAAAAAACTAGGTGGAATCGTCTCAGACTACAACTAAAGTGAATATTTCATTAAAATCTGACATATTTTTGAAAGCTTTTCACAAATCTGACAACCAAGAGAGTTTCAATATGTGTCAGAAATGACTTGATGACAAACATAAAAAAAAATGTGGATCAATAGATCAGATATTGATGAACTGATATACTGATGAACATCTCATACGAATCTGGAAGTTTTGTGGAAAATTTTGATCAATCTGAGAAATATTTTTTTTTAACTGAAAGGATTTCATCATCAGGAACATGCGAAAAACTTGGTGTAATCGTGTCAGACTTCTACTCAAGTGAATAATTCATTGAAAGCTGACAATGTTCTGGAAAATTTTCACAAATCTGACTACTAAGTGCCAAAATCGACATCAAACTACCAGGAATTTCATCGTAAGAACGATGATAAAAACTAGGTAGAAAAACTAGTCGTTGAGCGTGATTCTCTTGAGATCATTCACTTGCATGGTGGCCAAGATACTTTCTTAGGATATCCTGAACTCCAGACACGCCATGGTTTGAAATGGTGAAGGATTTCTTCTAATGCAGACTAGTTTCTACATCAAGCTTACTTATTATATCTAGCTTCCCTTTTTACATCATGACATTCATTCTTTTAAGATTATAAGTCTTGGTTACGAGTTAACGCAAAAAGGGTATTAGTGTAAGTTTATTTAATTTTATTTTTTCATTAATTAAGAGAGTTTCGATAGAACAGAAGTCTTTTTGGGATGTGTCTAGAAATAGAATTCTTTAAATGGCTGTCGAAATGCTTCTAAGATATACGGAAATAATGGAGAAACTGTTCAAGACCTTTGTAAATAGTAGAGAATGCTCATGTTTCTATTATTTGGCAATGTTCAAAAAATATCTTGAATATTAAAATACATTGTTACTTCAATTAGAGGAAATAATATAAATACGGAAATGAATAAACTCAAACTTTCCTCCCAATGCCAGGCTTTTTGATGTTGCCTAGGAAACATGTAATGAAATAACCTTCATATAGAGGTTCTATCGAGTTGTATTCACAAAACATGGCTACTAAAACAATCACGAACTATTCTATTGATGAAAAGCATTGGTCTGCATTTAACCTAACATTACGTATACAAAATGTAATAAATTTTGTGACAATCGGGGCACCTTGGTCAAAAAAGGGCATCCAAATGTCTGCCAATGGATATTCTCTTTGTTTGCCATAATGTGGAGCTATCTTAATTATATGGAATAAATATGTTGATTTTGTAATATCTATTGTTTCTAAACAAGAATTGGCTCTAAAATAAAACACTTAATTTTATTATAAATAAGTACATTGACTGGAAAAAATCGTTTATACAATTTCATATTTTTTTTTACTCATGATTTTTTCTTTAATTTAAGCTACGCTGTTTTTTAAAATATTTTTACATTAAGAGTCAATTGAAACTTTTTTATTTATTTGTTGCAGAAATTCTAATTGGTATTGATGGCAGTTCAGCGTTTCATCCTGACTTCATCCGTTCATCGGATTTGTAAGATATTAAATTTGTCTTTATTCATAATTAAAAAAAAAATTGGCCAAGGCTAAGCTGAAACATGTTTTTATTCCTCGATTCACCTATTATGTTTATCTATATATTCTACCTGTATTTCTACCTCAATACTCCGTTTCCTCGTGTTCCATATAACCCTATCATAGTCTCAGTGCTGACGATTTTATTCATTTGATGATATTTTGTCGTTATGAGGATCCCTTTAAAGTCTTGATACTATAATCAAGTAACAGGCCTACAATTTAGTATTAAATGAAATTACATTTTAATTTATATTTCACACTTAATTGTCGAACTTAAATTATTATTTAATGTAATATAAATTCAAAACTTTTAGCAACGATTATTAATATGAAATTCTTGCAGAATAGCAGATATAGTACCGCTAGTAATAGCTAGCCCCCGAATTGGAGGAATATTATTGCCCATATTTAGACCGATAGATGAAATATTCTTCCGAAGAATAGGAACATTGCGGAGAACGGTAAAAGTGTTTATTATTTATTGAAATTAAACTGCATTTTACAATTTAATAGATACGATAAAAAGAATAGCAAAAATGTAAATCAACATTTGTTTAACACTTTTCTTATTGTTTCAGGTTTTAAGAAAGATTTATAAAAAGATTAATAGTTCTGATCAAAGCCTTTCTGCAGGTAAGTAATGATAGCTTTGAATTTTTCAGAAAATTATCTTGGTGGATATATTTTATATTATTCGATGTGGTAACTGTCTGATAACGATCGACCATGCATTGTGGTTACAAGCTGATACTATAAACTGATTCGTATTTATACAAATTAAGGTCCCGACCTGAGCTGAAAAGGATATTTAGGGGAGCTCGTGTAGCTCTTCAGCGAGCAGAAATCGAGACTTAAAGTAGTAATGTTATAATCCACAACATTGGCCGACCGTTCAGTACTAAGTACCATAATGTGCATCATTTAATATTACAGAAACTCCCATCAGACTTAGTTTTCTTTTTAACCTTTAATGGAAAAAAAAAAAAATATAGAAACATATTAGTTGTAGGGTAAACAAGAAAGTTATCAACACCCTTAATTAAGGCCAATACAGTTCAATAAAGTTAAAATACCTTGTAACTTTTCATGAATTACTGTACTTTAATCGTAGTAGAAAATAAGATATTTTGCAATATATTAAGAATAAATCAATTATTGATACTGTGGCGGGAGCAGTCAGCTGAGCCGGCCGGCTATAAATAAGCGCGCTGGCCTTACAGAGACAGGCCATTGGCCGGAGGCACATCAAATTCTTTGATGGGCTGAAGGCCTGCGTAAACCCACTCTTCAGAGACATCGCCCCACCACCCAGGCCTGGTAGGTGGCAAGGCACCAAATTCCCTTGGGTCGACGTGGTAGCCGAGGGAGGGGGTCTGGGCTATGCAGCCCAAACCCAAAAACTTAAAATAAAATACAAGCAGAATGGTCCCTCCCCATTCCGTCAAAAATAACAAGGCAAAAATGCCACATAAAATAACCGCACACAGCGGACAAAGAATATTACCTTAAATACCACTAGGTAATATAAGGTAAAAAGAAATAGTGTACATAGTTTATATTTTTTATGTTATGTATTGTATGTTATAATTAATAAATAAAATTTGAGGGAGGAAAAAAAACAAAAAAAAAAAAACAGAGACGGGCACTCCTGGCCCAGGAGCAGGCCTCACAGCAAGGCCACTCCTGACCCAGGAGCGGCGCAGTGCCTTGACTGCTCTATCATTCCGCGCCGCCCATCCTTCTCCTCTGGCTTACGGCCTTCTTAGTCGGAAGCTAATAAAAACTTGTTTACCCTACCTGGTCTACCTGTTCTTTTTATCTCTTTCATCCTTTTCTGAAGGCAGTGCGGTCTTAATCGGCCAAGTCTTCAACCCGCCAGTGAGGCTCTGATAGGCTAAGGCGGGGATTCCTATCTCGGAAGCAGTGCGGTCCTAATCGGTCTAGCTTCCAACTTACCGGTGAGGCTTTAATCAGCTGAGGTAAGGTGCTCCTCTTCTAACCGAGAAAGTGAGGCTCTGATCAGCCGAGTCTCAAACACCTTCGGCTACCTTCGGGTTGCTCATCTCCTTCCTGAGCGGATTGCACGAGCACGCATAGTACCTGGGCCCTTCTGGTTCTAGAGGAAACCAATAAACACAGACCCAGAGTACAATACCCTATTGATGAATAATTTGCACCACAAGGTACTGAATGCAGAGAAAAGTAAGGTGATGCACATTAGTCGTGAGGAAGAAGAAGTGATAGTTCGCTGGAAGGAGGAGGTATTGGAAACAGTAGAGGAGTACATTTATCTTGGGATTGTGCTCAGCAGAAATAGAAAAATTGGCAAAGAGCTTTCCAACAGGATCAAAAAAGCAAATAATATATATAATCAGCTTTTCAGCTCAGTAGTGGAGAAAAGGGAGATAAAAAACAGTGTGAAACATATATTATTCAAGGCCATCTACCTACCTATCTTTCCTTAAGTTAGTGAAAGCTGGGCCCCGCTGGACTGGCACTGGGATAGAGCTACAGTCGCTGAAATGAAGTACCACCGGAGAGTGGCAGACCGAACAAGGAGAGATCAGGTCAGAAATGAGCGGATAAGTGAAACCTTGGAGTACTTGTCTTGAGGGACACTTTTGAAAAGAGGTAGCTCAAGTGGTTCTGTCATCTATGCCGAATGAATGAAGACCGGGAACCACAGAAGTTTTCTGAAGCCAGGCTCACTGCAAGTCGCTCTCGAGGAAGACCCAGACTGTTACTGTAACCTTCAATTGTAACCATTTTCATTTCAATTTTAATCCTTTCCAAATTAATTGTCACATTTTCCAATTCAATTGTAACTATTTCCACTCCAATCGTAACCCAACCGGACATGAATTAATTCTATTATCTTAATTTTATTATTGAAAAATTTTTGATTACGATGACTTTTGAAATAATTATCCGACATCTTTTCGTTTATTCGATGATTGATATTAAATATATTTAGTTATTTCAAATAGTTACAATTTTTTAAAAAATCTGGTGCGGTGCGCGCATCACACAACTTTCCCTTACCATCCTATAATAATTATCTTTTTAATATAATTTTAAAGAGTTCACATAAACACTGCTTCTAATGAACTCAGCAGCATTCACTTCTTCTGCCACTTAAGCACAATAAAACAGTTTTTTAAACAATTATAGTACAACAATTCTGTACACTACCTATATATTTTAACTTTGTCAAGTTGCAAATATATTTAAAAAGTTTCTGGTTTAGTTTCCATGGAAACATTTTCTTTCCATTAAATAATGTAAAAGTAGATATTATTAACTTAATTTCCGCTTTTGTATTCATAAATTACTTTGTTACAGAGCGAATTGTTTACAACACATTGGAGGAGATTCGGTCGCATCCATCTCCTTTCGGATGCGCTTGGTTATCCATCTAGGGTCTTGTACCCCTCATAAAATACATTGTATCTTTGCTAATACTGGTCCGATTTTGATAATTCTTTTATTATTTTTAGATAATTTAATTACCTTTCATACAATTCTACACATAATTTACATTAGAATGCATACTTTTTAAGCTATACGCAAATAACGTATTTTTTCATCATAAATTTTTTCTCTGCAGTTCTTCGCTGATTTACTACATAAATGAAAAGTTAAAGGCCTTTATGAAGAATAATTTAGCCAAGCTTCATCAAAATCGTTAGATCCGTTTTCGAGAAAATTGTAAAAAAGTGTAAAATCCATGATATAATAGCTATTTCCGGTTAGTCCGATGCGCTGTATCTTTGCTAATACTGGTCCGATTTTCATGATTCTTTTAATGTTTTTTAGATAATTTAATTACCTTTCATACAATTCTACACATAATTTACCGTAAAATGCATACTTTTTAAGCTATGCGCAAATAAAATATTCTTTTCATCATAACGTTTTTCCCTGCAATTCCTCGGTGATTTACTACATGATTGAAAAGTTAAAGGCCTTTATGAAGAATAATTTAGGCATGTTTCATCAAAATCGTTAGAGTCGTTTTCGAGGAAATTGTAAAAAAGTGTAAAATCGATTATATAAAGTGGCACTTCCAGTTAAATCCGCACGAAAAAGTTGCTGTAACATCACAGCCATATACCTACTTTAAATATGAAATTTGAGTATCTTACTACTTTTCGTTTTTGAGCTAGGCTGTTCACATACACACAGACATACAGACATACAGATAAACAGACACACACACAGACACACAGACCATTTTGCGAGGCTTGGTCATTTGGACTCAGTGGAACTTAAAAAGTGTATTTCCGTCGAAAACTCGAATTCGAAAATTTTCACGATAATATACTTCGTATATAGGTAAGGGAAAGTAATAAAATTGTTGATTATTTATTTTTAAATATTTATTATTTTTTATTTATTTGGAGAGGAAGAGGTGGATTTCATCGATTTGGTGATCGTTCATAAGATTTTCGAAGTTTCTAAAGCCAAAGTTGCTATCTAAATTTTGTTCAGCCAGGAGCATTTCTACTTAATTATTAGTTTTCAAAATTCTTCGGTATAGAGATCGTTTTCTAGCTTTTCAAGAACGCTATTTCCGAATTTACTAACGGTTTTCGATCGCACATGCGAATTTCGCGTTTCCGTTACTATTGAAGTTTTTTGCGATTTAGGGATCGTTTATTAGGATTTCAAAGGTTCTAATTCCGTTTTTCAACTTTTGACTCTGTTCCACGAGTATATGGAATGCTCTGAGAGCGAAAAATGTACCTGTCCTTTTAATTCACGCTGTAAAATCAGCAAATCAAGACCCAAAAGATGTTGAAAGAATGAATGGTATGAGTTCGTAACCCTTCCCATTGGAACGAGGAGTAAAGCAAGAAATGACGGACAGAAATGACAGTCTTAGTCTACTTCTTTTTATCATATTTATGGACGAAATACACAAGATATGTAAGACAAGGACGGAGAGAACTGTAATAGGAAAGTGCAACTTAAGAACGATATCAGTGCAGGCATATTTATTCGCGGAAGATATTGTTCTTGTCTGTGATGATTAAGGAAAGCTGCAGAGGGCCCTGATTCAATGGCAAGAAGTGCTATTGAGAAAAAGAATGGCTATTAACTCCACTAAAAGTAAAATCCTGGCGATCTCAAGGAAAGAGGATGATGTACACCTCTATTGGAACGGGGAGGAGTTTGTGACAGTTTATGATTACACTTATCTAGGAATGGTGGTTAGAAACACTGCCACCACTGACAAAGAAGTGTCCAACAGAATAGCAAAAGAAAACTGATCTGCAACACTATAGTTGGCAAGAGAGAGGTCACCAGCCAGGCCAAGCTCCACATCTTTAAAGCTGTATTTCTTCTGTTCTTACAGCATGGCTCTGAGAGTTGGACAGACATTAGCCGTGTGACTGCCATAGAAATGAAGTACCTGCGTAGAGTGGCGGGCAAGACACGAAGAGACCGGAGCAGGAACGAAACTATAAGGGAGCAGTTGGACATAACATCACTTTTCAGTGAAGCACCATCTTTCAGAGGCGCCAATTGAAGTGGTTTGGACATGTGTGCAGGATGCATGAGAACCGAGACCAAGAAAAATAATGGAAGCTCGATCAACTGGTAAAATACTCAGAGGCAGAACAAGAATTGAATATAATAACGAATTGAATATAATAACGACTTTTTTTTCGTTTATTAGATAATTGATATTTAGTGCTAATTTCAAGTAGTTTAAATGATTGAAATAAAATTGTTGTTTATATATTTTTAAATATTATTTTTTATTTATTTGGAGGAAAGTGATGGATTACATCGATTTGGTGATCTTTCATAAGATTTTCGAGGTTGCTAATGTCAAATTTACTGAAGTTTTATGCTGCTGCTAGCCAACGCCCGCCATTGACAGTTGAACCATTTGGCGATGCGATGACCAACAGAGGCGTGCTTCTTCAAACTTCGGGCTCTTATTCCGTGGGGTGTGGTCCAAAGCTAAGCAGTCTTTCAGATGTTCAGGATCGATTGTACCGCAACCACATAGTGGACACTCGGATACGGTGGAGGTGGCTAGCGAGGTAGTCATGTCCTGCTTTCAGACGGAAGGCGGCTACGCTGATTGCTCGTGGGTGGCTGGTGTTGATGGGGCCCTCAGTGACCAATTTCTCTCATTTTTTACCATCAGCCGCTTCGAAGAGGCGCTGTTTGTTCCATCAGCCGATTGCTGAGCTGATTAGTGTCTTGGATGTTTGCGGAGACATGGAGAGGTGAGATAGGGTAGCTCCTAACTTGGCTAGTTTGTCTGCTTTCTCATTTCCTTGTATATTAACTTGACTGGATATCCATTGGATTAGTGTACATCTAGGATTTCCCAAATTTTCCAATATTCTTCTACACTGAACCGTCCTCTGGCAGTCTGTTTGGGTGTTGCGCGACAGGTTGAATATAGCGGCTTGCGAGTCGAACAAAAACACTGCTTTTGAAGGAGAAGCAATCCTTTTAAGTTCGGCTGCGGCGGCATGCACTGCTTCAACTTCTCCATCATAGTCACTAAGGGGACAGCCTATAGCTAAATGTCCTTGAAATAGACGGCAGTAGTTCCCAGCTCCAGTTTTTCTGCCATTTGGGATTGAAGATCCGTCGGTGTAAACGTGAATCCACTCGTCTTCCGGGTATTCTTCATGAATGGTTTGTAGAGCTAGGTGCTTCAATTCATGTTGGATGGAGGCGTGTTTTGACATCGAGTGGTTCTTAAGGCTGTTGCGAGCTAACTGTAGGTTGTTAAAGAAATCCTGGCACACATACATTGGTGCCGTAACATGGTTGGGATATCATGTTTTTGCCGAAGTTTTTCATATGCAGTAAGTGGAGCCGTATGTGTTTTCAGCCTCGATGTAGCCTGTTGATAATTTGCCCATTGATGCTTATTTACTCGCCTAAAACGCTCCCAAAATCTCAAAGCTGCCTTTTCTCGGTAGAGGCTCAATCTGTGCCTGTGCCTCGATGGCTGCAATAGGAGTGGACTTAGCATCGCCTGTAATTATCCTTAAGGCTCTATTTTTAACGAGGTCGAGCTTGCTTATTGTGCTAACGCTAGCAGTAACGGTTATTTCGCTCCCATATTCTAGCACAGGTCTTAAATAAGACGGATTTTCGTTCGCGCCTGCGCATTTCAATTTTTCGTTCCTGTACAAGTATTCTATGATAAAGTGATCGTTTATTAAGTTTTCTAGGGTTCTGATTTCATTTTTTTAATTTTACTTTTGACTACGCAAGAGCTTTTCGATTTACTGATACTCTTGAAGTTTTCATTGATATAGAAATCGTTTATTAGTTTTTCGCGGGATCAGATTGCATTTTTCAAATTTTATTTTACTTCCTTCCTTATTTCACTTTCTTCCTGATTGACCAGGCTGTGAATCCCAACCTTCATTTCAACGCTTCAATTAAATTTGAGATCAGTCTGTGAATTTTAGCCATGCAGGATAGATCGAAGTTGATAAAAAATTAGTTCAAGTAGAAGAAGTGTAAATCATCCTTATGTGTTGTGCTACATATGCAGAGAATAAAAATTAAAATATGACAGAAAGACTGTTAGTGACCTTGTAAAGAGAGCTTATCATGGATACTTATTGTTAAGAAACAATTAAAACGGTGTTAACAATTGAAATCGAAACGGTTACAATTAAAATTTAAATAAATTTACAACTGTATAAGATTATACAACAAGCAAATATGATAAAAATTACATAGCACTTGACAATAACGTGAGAAGGAGCTATTCATTGGTAGCACCTCGACGACATCTATGCTAGGAGGTCCCGCGGCCATCTTCTTTTAAGACGCCTCGGAGGATTATCGGGAATAGTTTGAGATGACAGGTTACGTACTAGGGGGTTAGTGTGGGCAAGGAGTTTGTAATTAAAAGAGGTATATCTAGTTCGGGCTAAGTCTGCAACAAAGGGTATAATAGGTCTTTATGGATAATTTTATTAGCTACTAAAATATAAGGGGTATTAAGGATTTTTCGAAGGATTTCGGATTGTAAGGATTGGATACGGGAAGAAT
Organism: Rhaphigaster nebulosa; assembly: GCA_948150685.1. Lineage (NCBI taxonomy): Eukaryota > Metazoa > Arthropoda > Insecta > Hemiptera > Pentatomidae > Rhaphigaster > Rhaphigaster nebulosa. The sequence goes on from OX411308.1 coordinate 7,165,327, forward strand.
TTGGTGGCCTCGTGGAGCCACAAAGCTCAATCCCATATGTCCAAATAGGCCTGATAATGGCAATGTATATGAGCTTGTTACAATAAATCGGAAGTTTAGAGCGTTTTTCAATTAAGTGTTGTAGTAAGCGATATCTACGAGCAGTTTCTTGTCGTTTCAGTCTTGTATGAGGATTCCATGTAACGCGTTTATCAAGATGAAGTAGTAGCGGATCTGTTCGACAGACATAAGTGGGGCATTGTTAAAGGATACAGTAGGACAGGAAGTAGTGGGTTTGCGGCGAAGAGTAAAAGTGATCTGTCGGGATTTATTTTAATTCTCCAGTTCTGACACCATTCTTCAATGGAAATTATGTGTGACAGCAGGATTTGGGATGCAACAGTTGGGTCATTAATTAATTCCGCATCAACATGGCTCAAGGATGTCAGAATGAGGATTGAAAATTTTGAAAAGGTGTTCACCAAATATTTGGGATTTTCTTCTTCTGATTGTGACCAGGTCTGAGATTCAGTGAGGAGTGGATGATTAAAGGTTTTGAATTTTAGTATCTTTTTGTATTGATCCATAAAGATTTATCAGTAGTAGAAAGGTTTTCTGTAAAGTTCTGTAAGTTTTGAATTTTGTATTTCCTAATTTCTATTTTCAGTTTGTTAGTTTGTTAGTTATGAGTTTTGTCCGATGGATATCTGGTTCTGTGCCACTTTGCTCTTGTTCGCCTTTTTTCTGTTAAAAAGGTGTGAATATGATGTGGTAAGTTAGTTTCACGGGAATATCTAGTGTTCGGGTTTGACGTGTTGCTATTGATGATGGTTTCTATTGAATTGCGGAGTCAATCTGTTGCTTGGTTTTTAACGGAATTTTTAAGTCTAATTTGGTTTCTACATAACGAAAATCGTCCCAGTTAACCAGTCCTGCAATCAGAGAAGGAGGAGAAGGTTTAGAAACAGAATTTGAATGCAAGAGAAGCAGAACTGGACTATGATCTGAGGATAGGCCATCTATGGATTTGATGTTTCTGTCAAAAGTTTTTAAGGTTTTGCGCACCACTCACAGCCCTTTGTGAGGGGGCTAAAAATTTGTGCTGGGGGGATGAAAATTGGTTTATGAATGAAGTTGGTGACTAGTTAACTAAGAATGTTGTCGGTTCCCGCTGCTTTCTAAGATTTCAATTTCTCGATGCCTATTTTGACTTCCTCCTTACAAATGATGATTGATGATTCATCATTCTGGTATTCAAGAGGATATAGACAATTATTTCTCTTATCAAAAAAAAAAATTCGAACAGTCGAAGTGGTCTTTTTTTTTTTTTTAACTTAGTTAATATGACATCTGGATCGGCCAGAATATTGTCATTTCCATCCTCCATTCCAGTCGTTACAGGTTCGAAACGTTTGAAAAATAGTAATAAAAAGCATAGACAAAAAAACTGTTTTGTATATCGATATTGTATCTACTTTGTAAATTTGAGTTACTCAAAAAATATAAAAACAGTCAACATTTTCATTTTTTTTTAACAGAAAATACAGAATCACACTCTTCCTTACCAATGTGCATTGCTTCAAGAACTGAAAAAAATAAAAAATTCAATTGGAGAGTAGTAAATGAATTACAAGAATTGTTCCTTACAGTAAGTATTATTCAGTTTTATAAAATATACTTACAGCATGTCATATTATTGTTATTATTAATTCATTATTATATGTTCATCAAACGTCGCTAAAAGGAGAAAACAATTAATAATAATTATCATTATTATAATGTTATTTTATTTTAATAAAATATTGTGGTGAAGTAATTGATTGTGATTTTTAACGTTAGAAACTGTTAGCTCAAAGATGTTAGTTGATTAAAAAAACGAAACAAATGTTCTGCCCATCGTAGAGTTTTTGTTATAGACCAAGGATATGATTATTTTTATAAGCTGAGAACGTCACGATTATATCAGCAAAATAAAACCCACGCAAACTTAATTGAATATTACAGATTAAGAAATGAGTTCAAGACTGCCATCGCATCTTAGGCTTTCCTCTACCCCTGGTCCCATGGATTTCCTACAGAAAAGTCCTTTTTGGGATGGAATCCTCATCCATCCACGCAAAATGTCCAGCCTACCTTAGCCTTCCGAGTCGAATGCACCTTTATTGTGTTCCTTGAAGAGAGCATACAATTCATTATTTGTCCTTCCACGCCATTCTTGGTCCTCCTTGATTCCACCATTGGTCGATCGGACGATCTTCCTTACATGAATTAGTATAGCTGATTCATCTGACTTCCCCACTGTATGGACACATGGGTCTCAGAGCCTTAGCTCTAAACTGGCCGGACTAAGGTTTTATAGAGCTGTATTTTTGTTGCTCTCGGAAGCAGGTAGCTACCGAAATGATTACGTAAGCCATAAAAGCATCTGGACTTTCCGGTACGAGACCTAATTTCCCTGGAGACACTCGTATTCCACATCCCACTTGACTGCCAAGGTATACAAATTCATTAACTTTCTCCAATTTGTATTCCCTAATTTGGACATCCTCAAGGAATTTGGCCTCAGCAAGGACAATGAATGCATCGGATACAGCCTGAAATGATGTAAATATTATCAGCATATTCAAGCAGCTGAACTGATCGATTAAACATCGTTCCACCTATTTGAATTTTTGAGCTCCTGATTACTATCTCAAGGTCGATGTTAAAGAGAAGACAGGCTAATACATTCCCTAAGCGGATAACTTTATCAGAGGAAACTGGCTCAATTGGTGATAGAGGAGGAGAGGATTCTCCAGGTGGAGTTTCTTTGTTAAGGAGGTCTTGGAAGAATTGGCGCCATCTTACTAGTAGTCTACTTTCGTCATTCAATAGAGATATGTCCTGCTCTACATGCATTTAATCTGGGTTTAAAAGGCTTTCTTCCAATGTTAATCTTCTGGTAGTATTTCTTCTACTCGTTGCTGGTCTTCAAGGTCTCAATTCTTTTAGCTGTTTCCTCCTCTAAAGTAATCGCTTTGTTATACGTCTTCAGCGTCTATAATCCTCTGTGCTTGCTCGTGTGCGTCGATGAAGCATTAGTTTGTAGGTTTCATTTTTGGCTATATTGGCATCAGCACATTTTTTGTCATACCAAGGGTTACGCGGCTCTCTTTTCTGCAAGCCAAGTACCTCTTCCGCGACTTCCAAAATAGCATCTTCGATCCCCTTCCAATGATTATAACACGTCCCTCGTATCTCCTTTGTATGCCTTTATCTATGAGATGTTGAATTTGGTGGTTCGACCGTTTTTTCTAAAAGAAAAAACAAAAAGTCTGTCAGGAATATAAAGGATGAAAAAGGCAATATAATTGTTACCCCGAATGATATTTTTGGCCGGCGGATGTGTTACTACCAGATTTCTTCTCTGAGGAATATGTTACACCAGTATCCCATGCACAGCCCACATTAGAAGAAGGTCAGGAATCAGAAAGAAGGCCAGAATAGAAGATGAGGTTGAATATGCTACAGACAGGATACAAATAAATAAGGCAGCAGGAAGAGATGGCATTGCCCTTGAATTCTTGAAATTTAGCACTGAAGAACTCTTGAGAGCAAATCAAGGACTGTTTCAAGGTTTTTGATATATCAAGCAAATCGACAAAAACTGGCAATGAAGCGCTATCAATCCCACATGCAATGTACCAGTTTTGTCGGACCATAGACCAGGAGATGATTCTACACCCCATTTGCAATAAAAGAGATCATTTGGGCGATGGTACAATTTCGAACAGGTAAGGGGTAAAATTAAATTTTGAGATTTTTTAAAGTTGTTAGGTTTTTATTTTGTTATACGCAGTAAAGGAAGCATTGTAATCACGAAAATTTTCGGTTTTAAGATTTAAACGGAAATATCCATTTTAACCATCCCTGAATACATTTTGATTAGTTTCGTCCTGCCATCTGTATGTACGTTCATATCTCGCATAACTCAAAAACCGTTAGCCGTAGGAAGTTAAAATTTTGTATTTGGAATTGTTGTAAAATCTAGCAGTGAACCTCAATTTTTGTTCACTACATAATTACAGGATGTGATACTTTAGTCGAAGGTCATAATAAACTTACACAAAAAATTATATTAAAATATAATGCAAACCTTTTAAAATTTGTTATTTATGATTTAAATATTCATTTAAATAACAGATTTGTTCAGTTTTGGCCAAAATATCACAGTTTGGTTCAAATTAGCAAACCGGAAGTGGTACTTTACTTGAATGTCATAATAAACTTTCATCAAAAATTATATTAAACTACACTGTAAAACAACTCAAATTTGGTAAATAAGACTTATATATCAATATAAATAAAAAACTAGATTTTGGTCGACATTGGTAAGCTGAAAGGAGTACTTTACTTGAAGTTCATAATAAACTTATATAAAAAATTATATTAAAATTTAATACGGAGATAGTTATAATACATTAACACCCATGGTTCGGTGATAAAGGTTGCAAAGGCGATTTTTTTTCACTCTATTTAACAATTTTTTTACTTTTTTTAGGGATTAAATTGAGTGTAAAACACTTGTTTTCTTCCCCATTTGGGTGCAACTGAAGAATAAGGTATAAGTTAAGCGGCTACTCCCGCTTATAATGTCGAAACCTTCGATTTCCAATGCTTTATCCAATTACATAGTTCTAGTATTGTCATGGAACACGAAGAATTATCTTAGGAACTTTTTTTCATACTGAAAGATAAGGGTACATAATAACGGAAAGAGACCCTCGGAAACTAGTAACCAAATTGAGGATCACTTTTTGAGCCACCGACTTATGATTTAATAGGCGTACAAGAAAGTGATGCGTTGTCCACATCAGATATTTCATTGAATAGGAAGCGATAACTAATATCGATTTAAGTTAGATTATTCCTAATTGTGTCTATCGTGAAATAAACAAAATTTTCTATACTTGTAAGAAAAATTGGCGTTTGTTTTAACCATTTGAAGGTGGCTTTCAAGCGGCTAAAGTAGGCTAAGTTCTGCTCTGCTTAAAACGACAGATCGGGGGTTCCCAGGTGGTACGCGACAGATCGGGGGTTCCCAGGTGGTACGGGACAAAACAAAACAAAAATCATGAATAAAATCATCGTTCTAACGAGTTCAATGAGGGGTAACAATTAATTAAAAGTTATTATTGAATTTATCAATTATAAGACGAATGAACACGATTTACAATTAATAAAAATGACTGAAGATGGTTACCGTACTTAAGGTGAAAGCATTAATTGTTGAAGTGGACTAAAGAATCAAATTGAGTTCCATCAAGCCTAAAATTGATATTCTGATTGTAAAAAAACAATGACTTGCTTCCGACTGAAAAATGACCTAATTTCTTATTTTAGATCGATGCATTTTTATCTACAGAATTTTTGGCGTGGTTATTCTTACTGTTACTGTCAGGAGTTACTGCTGTTGTTATGTGATTTGAACATTATTTTCAATTTATTCTTATCCTAAGCAAATTTAACATTGTTTTATTTGTTTAACATCCTTTCGTATTTTTTTTTTTATGAAGACGAATCTTTAATAGTAATATCATAAGATGAGGTAATGGTACGCAGTGACAAAATCTGAGACCTCCTACCATAGATTATTCGCGATTTCTTAGATCAGTCTGTTACTGCACTGCAGTTTCCCCGCTTCCTTGTTTAATAAGCTTTAATTTTATGTTAACTAAGTTGAGATCTGTTACAGAATAAGCTGGGATTCCTCTCATGTGTTATAAAATAATTATGTGATGTGGAATTCTCTCTCCTTAAACTACCCGTATTTTCAGTAAAACTAATGACAATAAATTATTACCAAGCGTTTTTACTTTGATCTGGGATGTATTGTAATCAACTGAAAAAATAATTTAATAATTTATAATAAATATGTAATTATAATGAAATATTTAATATGGGCATAAAAAACGCTGCAAATCTTACATTTACATAAACCATTACACAATGGTTTATTATTTCCAAATAGTAATATTTCAAAAATATCTGGCCTGTCTATTCACAGGACTTTGCGTATTGCTTTGGTTTACAGTTTAGATAATTGGATTTTCTTTCAAATGAGTATTTGGAGTGTTTCTGGAAAGAAACATGCGCAGAATACTTTATAAAATATAACTACCAAGTCCAAAGATGATCGCCGTGCCGAACTAGGAGTTTTCAGAACAAAAAGTGTCAATATAAGTAGGCTGAGATGGTTAGGACAAGTAATCAGAGGGTACAATGGTGCAGAAATATTGCATGTGCACTTCAGTAGGAAAAAAAAAGGAAATATTAAGGAAGCTAAAGGAAGTGCAGGAATAATCCAAGGAAGGATAAAGCAGAGAGATACGAGGAAGTCAGAAGCCCAATTGATAAGAATCTCAAGAAAATCGGTGCTGTCTGTAGTCTTGAAGAAAAGTCGCGGACGGCGTACTTTTGTAAATTGTCGTAAATTTTGAGGGAGGGAGTGTTACAATTTTTTTTTCCTTTGTCGATTACAAAGGTCAATTACAATAAACCAAAATGAAATTTCCTCTCAATTCTGGGCACAGCATTCCCTTGTATTTTCCAACCGGTTCACAGTGTTTATAATGAAATATTTTTCTCTCATTCAGACTAATTTATTATTGTCAAAAATGGTCTTCAATTGATTTCAAAACTGCGGTATTTATTACACAGGTCATATTTCCACCACTGCTGATGTCGCCAACATTGGTCCGGGACTTCTCATTAGGATTAACCCTTATTCGCAGCTAACCTGCAGATATACAGGTCGCACCGCTATCCGCCACCTGCGGGCCCGCCCAGTAGCCTGAGTAAGCCAATTTCCATACTATGGTTTTATTCAAAACTCTACAATATTACACCAACGTTTTGTGGTTTTGACACATCTTCAGGATTTAAGATTTGGACAATATACTATAGGGTCTTTGTCAGTTCTCCGTTCAACAGTCTTCTAATTCTCTTCATAAGGTTATATGAAGTCTCAATCTTAGCAATTAAGTTAGTCCCACATTAAATTCCTTTAAAATAAGTAACTGGATAAATAAATTAATAAACAATAATTATTATCATCCACATGTTATTTGTCTATATCTTTTAACTGTTCACATATCTATGAATCTTGTATCTCTAATTGCATTTCAGCCCTGATTATGGCTCACGTGTTTGGGTCGAAACTTTGGCTTCAACAATAACAATGCTGAAAATTATTACACAATGGTTTATTATTTCCACTTATTTATTCCACTTGTTTATTATTCCACAAAAATATCTATTCTGTCAAAATAAAAAATATGAAGCAGTAGGCACCAAAGGAAAAGAAATCTGAAGCTTGTCACAAGATGTTCGCCGTGAGAGTGTCGAACTGTGTTAATTAAAAAAACTGCGTCAATGCAAGTAGGCTGTGATGTAAAATGATACAGAGGAAATATTCATTTTATCACTAGGAAGTAAATTCATTTCACTTCGTTTTCACTAGAAGTAAAAACGAAGTTCATTACGCTAAATCTCAGCTAATAATGGTCCGATTTAGGTGATTTCTAGTTCGTTTTGTAGGGATTTTCGTTAGCTTTCGTAAAAGCACCAAACTTTGGTACCAAATCTCAAGAAAATCGGTCCAGTAGTCTCGGAGAAAAGAGGCGTACGGCGGACGGTGGACGGACGGATTTTTTTTATTCGATATTTGGATTCTACGTATCTTGAAACGTAAAACCTCAAATTTTGAGGGGGTTAGAAAAAAATTTTCCTTGGTCGATTCCAAAGGTCTATTATTGAAAATAATAAACCAAAAGTATTTACAGATAGAGATTTTTTTATTTTTTTCTTTTTTATTTTAATGCCTTGTTATGCTGATTCCAAAACACCTTACATTTCTCCTCTATTTTTATAAATGGCCGAGTTATGGGTATATAAGATCTTTAATCGGCAATTATTATAGATTTTTTGTTTTTCAATTGTTTTTTTTTTTTTTTTGATTTCTCGTTATGCTGATTCTGAAACACCTTACATTTTCTCTCTATCTTTATAAATGACCGAGTTATGGTCTTATGAGATCTCTAATCGGCAGCCATTTTGAAACACACAGACGGATGGTAATGTCGAGTTCCGAGGATCAGCCCGGGGTGACCTGTAACTTTGGTACCGAATCTCAAGAAAATCGGTCCAGAAGTCTCGGAGAAAATAGGCGGACGGCGGACGGACGGATTTTTTTTTTTTTATTCGATATTTGGATTCTACGTATCTTGAAACGTAAAACCTCAAATTTTGAGGGGGGTTACAAAAAAAATTTCCTTGGTCGATTCCAAAGGTCTATTATTGAAAATAATAAAGCAAAAATCATGTTGGCTGAGTCCTGAATATTTGGAATAAAAAATCTAATTTTTCTCTCAAAACATTTTGAATCCCCCGACTAAATTTTCGTTTTATCAGCTGAATCATATTCATTTTTTTTCAATAGAATTGTTAAAACGATGATCTCGTTGCATTCTTTAATTATTCGTTGAACAACTGCTACATTTATAAAAAATATGTTAAATGATAATATGTGGCTTAACTTGCATTTTGGGTTAGGTGGATAGGACGGGACTTAGTGAGGTTGCCAGTAAGATGTCCGGCTCATCAATAGTTACCGCATCCTAATCAGAAAAAAACGTGACAACCTTATCATAACATAAAACTGAAATGTACTCCTTCTCTGTTCGGAATTGGAACATAGTCCAAATGATATTTCTTGTTTCAAACGGGGTGTAGAATCATCTCCTGGCTGATGGTCCGCTGAACCTGACACACTCTTTATAAGAAAGACACCTCAATTTTATGAGAAAACGACAGGTTACTTTCTGTAGCTTATAAAATGTATACTTCTATCCATGAAAGTATTGTGGAGAGCCAACGTAAAGAGGAACAGGCAACTTCAGCCTCGCAAGGCAGGATCAGGACCACATATTTGTCCTCAGAAATATTTCGGAAAAGGCGTTGGACAGAGTTAAATATACTGATATGCATTTTTTTTGTTGTTAAATTTAAAAAATAATACAAGCTGCCACACTCAAGGGAATCATGTATTAGGACTATAAGAATCCATTCATACCATATGTACAAGATAAACAACAAAAATCCAACGAAAAAAACATAAGAAGATAAAATAAAAATAATAAATATGACATAAAGAAAAAAAAATCCGTGAGCAGCAGAACTCCACCATTAAAGTCATATTTTCACTAAAATAAAAATATTATAAAATATATAAATGCTAAGTAAAAATAAAATAAGTCATCTTGAACACATTCATACCTATATACAATATTTACAATCTGCCCAGGGAACTCCTAACCAAGCTCTGCCCCTAACATGTGAATGGCAAAGCCGGGCTCAAGGAGATTCCAGCGCTTCTCACCCTGTCGCGTCATTGGTACTGAAAACCAGTGAAGACTGAATGAGGGCACTAGAGCCACAAACGATCATGACGTGAGTGGAGAAGCTGGCCATTGTCAGAACTCCAATAGCATATTTACAAAAGGTCTCGAGTCCCCTGCCGTTTCAACCTTCGAGTATTATAGCAACCATCCCTATAATACTCGATAGGGGATTAGGATGATGAGTAAGGTTCTAATGAAATATGGAGAATTTGTATGAAATTATGTCAAGAACATACGGGATATAAAGGTCATGCTGTAAGGTCTTGTTTGAAACACAATATGGGACATTCACTACTGAACGGAGGACTTTAGATTAGATAGATATTCGAATGTTCAGCTGTCCCCCCAGTTCTAGTCCGTAGGTCCAAATAGGTTTCAGAATGGTTTTGTAGATTAACAGTTTGTTGGCTATTAAAAGATAAGATGTTCTGTTCAGTAGCCTATATAATTAGCTGACATCCGCATGATTGCTTATTTTTGAATTTTTGTGTGTTTTTAGGACTGAAGATGAATGTGTAACATTCGAAAATAGTTTTCAATAAAACAGACTTATAGAAGTGGCATATAATTTATCAATCCCTAATTAGTCTATATAATTGGCCAAATCATCGATTAAGCTCTTATCAACATATGGTCAACATCACGAAGACCTTGTTTAACAGTGGAATGGTTTGAGCGAAATCCAAACTGGTTTGAAAGGATTTTTTGGGATTCGAGTATTGGGAGGATGCGTTTTAAAAGGATTTTCTCAAAAATGTTAAAAGAATCGCGAGAGAGCTTATTGGCCTACAGGATCAGGTATTATTGGCAGGTTTACCTGGTTTATGGAAAAGGATAATTGTGGGGTATTTTCACATCAGAGGAAAATTGGTTGTGCGAAGGATACCATTGTAGAGGCAGGTAAGGAGTATAACCGCTTTTGGGGAAAGTTGACGAAGGATCCGGGAAGTGAGGAGATTGTATCCAAGGGATATTCGGGGTTCGGACTTATTTATAAGGAATTTGACCTTAGAGGGTTTGACAGCTTGTAAGGTAAAGTGAAAGGAATAGGTGAAGAGAGGAATTCCTTAACTTTAGCTGTACGAATGGGGTGGATTTCAGGATGGGGAATGAATATGTTGGAAAGATGCTTGGAAAATTCCTCTGCTCTGTTCTCATCTGACGAAGCCCAGGATCTACCATCACGTCAGAGAGGATGGGAAATCGCGTGGAATTTTAGGATTCTTTTTGTTATTATACAGAGGGAGTTATCGGAAGCATGACTAATTTAATTTTTTTTTTCTTTTTAACTAATTTGGAATAATGGTTATATAGTTTCCGATCAGGATGGTTCTTTGTCAGAGGGTTCTTGAACATCGTTTGGAATGGATGAGGTTTTTAAGGTATTGAGGTAAAGGATTCTTTTGACGGTATTTTGGGGAAGGAGAAGATGAGGATGTATTCCTGACAGCTTGCTGGATCAAGGTGGTGGAGGAATTTGTAGCTTCATCAAGGTCTTGAGGAGTTTTTAGGGATACTCTTGAGTTCTATTGAATCTGTTATTATTTGGTGGAAGAGGCTCCAGTTTACTGGACCTCTGATGAATAGAGGGTGATTTGGGAATCGGCGATATGGAAAGAGTCAGGATTAGAGGGCTGTGGTCTGAGGAGAGGTCATCGAGTCGGGAAACTGAATAATTTAGTGGCCCTACACCTTTGTGGATGAAAAAGTATAGGAGGTCGGGATCGGTTAGCCAGTATGTAGGGGAATCAGGGGAGAAGATGTTGCTACGACGGGAATGAAGTGCAGAGACAACAATATTCGCCCACGAGTATTTGTGGTTCTGGCTCCCCATTGCTGTTTTGCATTTAAATCTGCACCCATTAGGAAATATTGTCCTAAATAATAAAGGAAGGAATTGAATTGGGATTTGGAAATAGGTTTTTTAGGCAGAGAATATACTGAAACAATTGCTATAGGAAAAACGCTGCAAATTATTTGTACAATGGTTTATTATTTCCAGTTAGTAATATTTCCAAAAATATCTATTCTGTCCAAGTAAAAAAAAATAAGCAGTAGGCACCAAAGGAAAGGGAATTGTAAGCTTGTCACAAGATGATCGCCGTGAGAGTGCCGAACTGGGAGTGTTAATTTAAAAAACTGTGTCATTGCAAGTAGCCTGTGATGTAAAACGATAGAGAGGAAATATTTGATGTGCACTTCAGTAGGAAAAAAAAGGAAAGACTAAGAAAGCAAAAGGAAGTGCAGAAATAATCCAGGGAAGAATACAGCAGAGAGATACGAGAAAGTCAGAAGCCCAATAGATAAGTCAGGAGGCCTAGGACCACAATGATTAGCCGCCCAATAAATCAGTCTTCGAAGTTCATTATGCTATATATCAGCTAATAATGGTCAGATTTAAATTATTTTTATTTCGTTTTATAGGGAATTTCATGAGTTTTAAAATTTTGCGGACGGGTTTTTTTTTTATTCGATATTTGGATTCTACGTATCTTGAAAGGTAAAACCACAAATTTTGAGGGGGGGTTACAAAATTGTTTTCCTTGGTCGATTCCAAAGGCCTATTATTGAAAATAATAAACCAAAAGTGATGTTGGAATTTTTACAGCAGTGGTTTGAAGGAAATTATGGAATTATGGAATTATGGGTAGGAAGAATAAGTGATGGGAGAGGGACCGATGGATGATGGGAGAGGGACCGATGGATGATGGGAGAGGGACCGATGGATGATGACAGCATGTGCTGTTTCATCGGAATGGTCAGTTCGATAAGTTTGGTAGTCAGGTATTTTTAATAGTCCTATGGCCTAGGCCAATATTTTTGTCACGTAATAACGCTGTTAGTTCGTTAATAAGATTTCGAACACCATTTGCATCCCAAAGGAGAATGAAAAGGGATTTTATTGAGGGCATTTATGGATTTCTCAAAGGGATGATGAGGTTGGATACAACGTTTGTCAGCAATGAGATAAAGGGATTGATGAGGTATCTAACCTCAGAGAGGAAAGATGTAAGTAAACTTTTGAGGTCAGTAGCATTGGTGGGAGGAAGTACGGTGATGACTAGATTTTTGGATATCAGTCATTTATTGTGGGATGGAGGGATGTGTGTTCTGAGAATAGGATTGGGATCTTTAAGGTTGAGGTTGTTCTTGTGGCAGGGCCTGAGTTTGCGTTGTTTCTTCTGTCTCTCCTAACACTCGAGCATAGGATACTATTGTGTTCACAGTTCTGATTGGTTGTCTTTGTACTCTCTCTTCCTGTCTAGGAGATACCTGCATTATTGATTTTAAAATTTTATATGTCTGGCCCTCTTTTAATTAGCCGGGTGCCCTTGGTGGCTTAGTGCACATGTTCCGGGTGTTTGCCTAGATTTAATGCAGTCCTCAGATTTGTGTTGGTCTGCACATTTGACACATCTAGGCATGTGGTGACAATAGTGTTTAGTGTGATCGAAAGCCTGGCAGTTGTAGCTTTTACTTATTCCCGCTTGCTATAGGATTTTTCTACAATTATACTGCTAAAGTATAAATTGCGTGACTTTATAAATTTCTTTTAATCCCGGGCGATCGCTCAAGTTCAACATAAAATAGTGGTAAGACTGTTTTGTTCTTATTACCCGGCTATTCTTTATCTTCTTTACATATAAACCTGATACATGGGATACCTGACGAACCTGGAATCCCATGATCATTAATTAATTAATTAATTCAGGTGGAGTTGAGGGGTGTAGGCATCTGATAACCACCCTGAGCGCTCTCTCTTGGCGCAGTCGGTAGGTATGGAAATCTGCCTTTGTATCTGACAGATATTTAACAATGTTTTTATATGTGTTTAGGGTGTCAGGCATTAATTTTGTACCATTAATACGACTTTGACACGTATATTTTCCTGTGCCTCCTACTTTGTTTAATTGTCGGGACAGCAGTTGACATTTTTTTATATTTCTAATAAATATTGGTGGGGGCTTGGCTTCTCTGGGAATCATTGCTGATTCCAAGTCTTCTGGTTGTGTATTTGATAATACTTGTATTGGGAATGGGAGAAGTAAAAAAAGGCGATTCATCAGCCATAACTTGGGTTGAGGTGCCAGATTGAGGTTCAATTTCTTCAGCTGAGCTACCAGGTTTGGTCGGAGGAGTATTTCTTTTCGATCGCCTAGCTTTCTGTTTGGCAGGTGAAGTTTGAGGTGTATTCCCCAGGCTTCTCGATCTCTTGCCTGTTGTTGCTTTGCTCGATATCACCATGTGGAAATATCGCATTTCACATTAACTGAACGAGAGAAAAGTAAAAGAAAAAAAATGGATAAATACTTTTGAAAATTACGCAAATATATACGCCAAGAACAGAACAGAAGACAGTGGGACGTAGATCTGCTCGGTGCAGGAGCAGAATGCCTTCTGTAGGGATTAATGGCGTCGTATACCGATATGACGTCGTATAAGTCTATTTACGAGTTCACTGTTACGTTTATACATAAGTGATTACTCACCTTTTGTTTATTTTCTGCTTCAAACAGAATTGCTTACATAGTTTTTCACATGAAACTACACTGTTTTCACTATTAAAATAGTTCTTTTAGACTAAAATTTTTTAAGAGGCGATCTGGTGCAACTAAAAGCTGGCGCATGCGCAGAACCCATACGCATTTCTAGTTCTAAAAGGCTGCATTCGACCCTTTGCCTAGATATGAAATATAGAATGCCCTCGTCCCAAAGAATACACCTTATCTATATATTCAAACCCTTCCATTCCTTTTGGGTAAGATGGGTGCGCAAAGAATGTACTAACAGATCATCTGCAAGCAATAAAACCGACAAACGAAGAAGTGAAAGGAGTCGTAAGGATTAATGGCAAGGAATCCAAATCTTTCACTCTCCATCGAGAAGTCAGACTGGAAGCCTTGGTCCTCTCCTCTTCATCATTTTATTGGATAAGATCCATAAAATTTCCAAACGCAGAACACGATGGACTGCAATAGGAAAATGGAATATGTGAACAGGCCTTGCAAAGTGTCTCCAATATACAGACAATATAGTTCTAATTTCTGACTCAAAAGAAAAGCTTCAACGAGCAATGGTAAAATGAGAGGAAGAGCTGCCATAGAATGAAATCTCCATCAACAACTCGAAAAACAATGTCCCAATTCTCTCAGGAATGAAGATGAAAAATGTAGTGTAAGAGGTAGGCCCTAGTGATGGTAAACGAGTACAACTATCTAGGAACCATAAAGTGTGGGAGGATTGACCAAGAAATTGCGAATAGAATTTCAATGACGAACCAGGTTTACTACCAGATCAATAATACCAGTATTGGACACTATGAAGTAGTTAAATATATGCATATCTCCAAGGCATATATATATATATATATATATATATATATATATATATATATATATATATATATATATATACACACATCCTTACATACAGTGGTGATGCTTAAGCTGGCTGATGCTCAACAGGCATGTTAGCCGGATCAATGGTGCTGGGATAAAGTAAGAAAAATTTCATTTATGAGTAGTGAAGCGGGAAAAAAAAGGTGAGACTGCGTCAGGAAAGAAAGGATCATAGAGCAATTAGACGAACCTCCATTGAAGACGATCATCGTACACAGGCAATTTAAATGATTTGGACATGTTTGTCGAATAGATGAAATGAGAGAACCCAGGATGACAAGGAAGCTAAAGCTACAGACAAAAGAACGCGCGACTAACCAAGAACTTCTGTTATGAATACATCCAGAGGATTCGGAAAAATAGAGGCAAAATCCACGCTTTAAAGAAGAGGCTGAGCAGGGACCGAGAAAACTGGTGACGCTGGATCGAGGACCCTCTACGCCAATAATGGCTTAAGGAGGAAGAGAAAGAGAAAGAAGAATATAGTCATAGTGTATTTGTGTTTATCACTGCAGATATAATAATTACATAATTGCATACATCTTTTTTTTCAGAATTCATGTAGTTCGAACTTTTCGCTTGTAGGTTCCTTCATTAATGAGGCATTCATTTTATACATCATAGAACCATATTATTATTTCAAAGATTTTGTTATTTATAAAATACAAAAAATTTTTAGTTGGTTTAATTAAGACATAGGAAATTTTTTATATTATTTTTATATTTCAAGTTTTTATATTTGAATTTTTACTTAATTTATTTTAAACTTTCTTCTTCTAGTCTACGCATACTGTTACCGCTACACTGTCAACTACAATCGTTTGCTTAGCTGTGCTTCCTGAAATGCAGGAAAGAGCATGGCAGGAACAATATGAAATTTTTGGTGACGATCCCAGAGAACCTACTCTCGTTGATCTTGGACAGATGAAATACCTTGAAAGGTATTCAAGAGGTTTATTTATTTTTTGGAAAATTAGCTTTAAAGAATAAATCAATAAAATATAAACTTATTAACTGTACCCGTACGAAAATTTCGCACTAGCAATCGTTAGCATCAGATTTTAATTTATTAGGGGTTCAGCACAACTTTATTTCTCTAAATTTAGTAATAATTGTGCATGACATTGGAGTGTGGTAGGACTTATATTTGATACTTTCAAATTAATTAAAATTAAAATGTGTCGAAATTAACTGACTCCGCATCATGACGAATTAGATATGTCTACAATTCTGTTATTCAGTTGGAATTAGCTAGCTTAAAGTGGCTAATAATTTGTAAATACCTTACGTAGGTTGTTGATTTCATGAGATCTGCAAGAATTATTTATTTGTTTGATGTTCACTATTTTCACCTAGATCGATGAATCGTTCCATTGCGCGGTGTGGTGACATTTAATCAAACTTTAACTGTACTTTCCTAATCTAGGAGAGGTAGGAACATAAAAGCATGGCTACAATTTTCAATACAATGTATCTTTGCTAATAATGCTATATTGTATAAACCAGCTAATGATGCTTGCTAATCTTTGCTGTTACAGTTTATAATCATAAATTACAGTTTTATCAAACCTATGTTTTGAAACCAAGAGCTGCCATAATAATAAACAATAAATACGTCGACGCAATTTTACTGACACAACACAGTAACCCGGACTTCTGTACAGTTGAAATTACGATAGAACACAATAAATTCATATTCATTAGCGCGGATTATTATTCATAAACCTCGGATATCGACAATGGCGTAATGGCGTAGCCAAAATTCTACGCGTCACAATCGTTTATAGAAATCATCATATAATTTTGGGAATAGATTATAATACAGTGGTTCTCAACCTGGATGGCGCACCCTCCTCTCCCCATCTCCCATAGGGGGACATGATAAAACTAAAAGAGGGACGCGAGTATATCGAAAAAAAAAAGATTTATTTTACAAAAAACATTCTGACATAATAAAAAATAAAATACGCTTTATACGGATATAATACACTTATAAATAGGTATTGCACAATGTATTTAATAATTAGCTTATCAAAATTAAATTAAAAACAAGATTAATACTTATTAGTGTCTCCCTTCAGCCTGTCTTCAAATAAATAAAGGTTTAATATTAGAAATTGTCACTCTAAGCTCTTTTTCTATATTTAACTGAGATATATATTTTTTCTTTAAAGCTGCCACCGAAGAAAATCCGGTTTCGCAAAGGTTGGTTGTTGAAAATGGTAATAGTATACGAAATGATTTATTTTTTAGTGAAGAAAACTCATCATCCAAATCTGCCCAAAATTCAAATGGTGATTTATTATTATTATTATTATTATTTTTATTTCATACAATCTTGGCTATTGCCAGAAACATTCACCTAGCCGGACCAAAGTCAAGGGTTAGGTTCAAATTTTAAACTATATTTAAAAACTTCCTGACGATGCTTGTTGTACTAAGGAGAATTGCTTTCTGCCCTTCCTCCAGTACTTTTTCTCGCAGCTTCAAATTCTTAATTGATGTGATGGTATCGTCTGGGATGAGCCCATTGCTGGATATTATAATCGGATACACCTTTATATGCTCCAGCCTATAAAGTTGCCGTAGTTCCTGGCACAACTCTTGATATTTTCTTATCTTTTCTGAAATTGTTTTTTCGATATTATCATCGGTTGGAACAGCAATATCGATGACATAGCCATTTTTTACATTTTGATCAATTAAGACTATGTCCGGTTTATTATTTACAATTCTATGGTCAGTAATAATGGAACGATCCCAGTATAACGTTCTGTTTTCAGCAGACAGCACCGGTTTCGGCTCGTACCGATAATAAGGAGCCTGGTCAGCAACCATGTTATAAAGTAAGGCCAATGCTTGGTGGATAATCTTGGCCAGGTTATTGTGCCTCATAAGGTATTCTTTACCAGCCAACGCTTGGCACCCAGATGATATATGCTGGATAGACTCAATTGCACTCTTACATAGGCGACATCGGTCATTGATGTCTTCTCCACATATGAATTTTCTGTAAGCGTTGGTGGAAACTACCTGATTCTGAATGGCTAAAATAAACCCTTCCGTTTCAGGAAATAAATATCCTTTTTTAAGCCAGATAGTAGAAGCATCCCAGTTTATTCCTGATTGTGAAAGAGAATGGTAAAAGCGACCATGTAGCGATTTATTTTTCCAATTTTCGATCAGAATTTCTTCGGTAGGATACTCTTTATGCTCCGATGAAATTAAGTTCAAAGCTGTGTATCCATTGTCCAATGTTCTTATTGCTGACCACAAAGAAGAGTTATATTGTAGAAAGCTGTATTTTAAGTTATTTTCTTGCTCTCTGCAGCTCCTTAACAGACAAACAAGCCCCCTTCCTCCTTTCTTTCGTGGCAAGTACATCCTTTCAATTGAAGATTTGGGATGTCGTTTTCTAGCTGAGGTAAAAAGAACTCTTACTAAACGATTCATTTCTTCAAGTTCCGTGTTAGACCACTTTATCACGCCAAAAGTATAAGTCAGTACTGGAATAGCCCATGTATTAATTGCTTTAATTAAGTTGCCAGCTGACAGATACGTTTTGAGGAGTTTTCTAATCCGTCTTTTAAACTCTTCTTTAAAATTATATTTATTATTCTTCTTGAATTTCAATAGTTGGCCAAAACCTAAATATTTATAAGAGTCTGACTCGCTTAGTTCTTTAATTGTTGTGTTATTAATGAGCTCCACGTCTGCTTTATTAGTAATCTCTCCCCTTTTGATATGGATGACAGCACACTTATCTATTCCTAGAGTCATGCCTTTATCTTTACTACTACCATCTGGATCATGTTCACCAATTCTTTTTCACTTTTAGAGTACAATTTTAAATCATCCATATATAGAGCATGTGAGATTACGGTTCCTCTATCATCAAGTCTGTAACCCATCCTAGAATCATTCAGTAATTCACTTAGCGGGTTTAAAGCCAAACAAAACAACAATGGACTTAAAGAATCTCCCTGAAATATTCCTCTATTTATTGATATGCACGACTTGGAACTACTAGATTTAGGTAAGTGCAACTTCACTTTCCAAATTTTCATTAGACGTTCTAATAGATCTACAATTTTACGATTTATTTTGTAGATGTTTAATACTTCCAAAAGCCACTTGTGGGGCACTGAATCGTACGCTTTTTGATAATCTATCCAGGCAATAGAGGCATTTCTCTTTTTCTTTGATATTTGGGATGCTACGAACGAATCGATTACTAACAGCTCCTTACATCCTTTGGCATCTTTCTTACATCCTAGTTGCTCTTTTGCGATGATGTTATACTTGTTAACATGCTCTGTTATTTTACAACTGATCACAGATGTTAATAACTTATAAACCCCATTTAAGCATGTGATAGGCCTATAATCTTTAGGATCAAGATGGTCCTTTGCTGATTTAGGGATTAAGTAAGTTATTCCTTTACAGAAGTCTTCAGTGGGATTATATTATTGGCTAATAATTTTTGGTAATAAGAAGCTAATACTGAATGCGTACTAGTACAATACTTTAACCAATAATTCTGAATTCGATCAGGGCCAGGAGATTTCCAATTTTTCATTCTCTTAACTGTTTGTTGGATATCATCTTGGTTTATTGAAATTTCATCCATTGGCGAAACTGAGCTTGCTTTTTTCTTTACCATGTCAATCCAGCAACCGTTAAAATTATTTAGCTTCGGAGCTTCCCATATCTTCGACCAGAAATCCTCCGATGCTTTCTCATTGTCATGAAAAGCATTAATTTTTGGTTGATGATTCAATGATTTATGGAAATCCTTCTGATTTGACAAAAACTTCGAATTCTGCCTTCGTCTATTTTCAGCCTCAGTATATCTTCTTAACCTCTTAGCGTATACCGCCAATTTTTGCTTATTTCCGTCTAAATATATGTTTAATTTGTCATTTAATTCCGACTTCTGTATATCTCCTATATGTAGGACTATAATTTCGTCCACCTTTTTCTTTAGTTTAAACGTAGCTGTAGTTGGGCTTCTTAAATAACTTGTCAATATTCCAATTTCTTTGCGGATCCCTTCAATTTTATTTTTTAGTTTTCTTCTCCAGGGTGCTATTTTTTTACTTCCTTCCTGTTTTTTTACTCGAGTTTCTAATGATGAAAACTCTTTTATTAGACCTAATCTGTTAGCCACTGACCTCGCTCCAACATATATCCAATGACGGATATCATTTATGTCGGATTCAGGAGCTAAGTATTCTAGCAAAATCAGGTCGACTGCTCTGACAGCGTCTAATGTTTTCTTATTATATGGCACCTTTGGAACAATAGGTCTATTTTCTAGCGGAATACCTTCAAATTACATGTGTTCTGTTAGCAATAACGTTCTGATTATATCTTTACTATTTTGCGTATCTATGCTGTCCTCATTAACTTCAGTTTCTTGTAAGTTATTCGAAACACTCACCTCTATCTGCTGGGTTACCACATCTTGAATAGGGGTAAGACTATTACCCAGTTCCTGCTTTATATCAGCCAATTCAGCATCTGAGAGAAATTTTCGTTCAATGATTTGCTTGACCTGATCTGCCAGTCTTTGCCCGGTTACGGAAATCTGGGGAAAAACCTCGTTCCAGTATCCAACAATCTTGCTGCGGTAGCCTGTTTTATTAGTTCCTGTGTTTGTAGCCAGGTAGTAAGCACGGATGGCTGCTCTATTCATTTCTCGAGTCCATCTCAAACGTCTGTGCTCGACTCTCTGACGATTAGGACCTCTTCTTCGTGCGGGAGGCAGAACAGCTTCCAAGCTCGAAGCAGAGGTAGTGGTTAGTCCTTGAAGATCCAGTCTTGCGGTTCCTTGCGACATCGGGGCGCCGCTCGCATTTGATTTCGCCACTTGCCATGAAGCGTATATAAATTTCTTCTTCTGCAGTTGAGAGACCTTCGGGAGTATTTTGAAAAGGGTCCCTGGCCCATTCGTAACTTTCTACCAAGTTGAAGTCAGCAAGAAAATACTTTTTAAAATTCTTTGCCAGCACGGTTAAATGACTTTCAATGTTCATAAAAAATTACTTCCGCACCTTGTTCTCCAGTCTTGTAAGTTTCAACACATTCATCCACATTTATAAACATTTCTAGGTTTTATTGTTTTACATTTCAGCTTCACAATTTAATTTTTCTAAAAAAAGCATTAACTTTGTCACTCGTATCGAACTAATGTGTATGTTTTCCTTGGAATTGCAGGTTCAAGATATTTAATTTAACGAATATGCCGACAAAGTAGCTCAATTTAATCAGAAATAAACCATCTCGGAACATTTTGGCTTCCGGCCGGTTTTCCTCTTCTAGTAAAGTGGCGATCTCTTATTCATAAACACGTAAAAATCTCCCACAAGATAACCATCTTGCCTCGCAATAAAATAGTAACGCTAAATGTGCTGCAGTCATGTCTTAATGAAGTATAGAAAACATCCTTAATTTTATAGGTGTCATTCTTTTTTAATTTATTACGATTATCACCGTCGTTTTTTTTTAATTTCTAAGTTGCTAATAAATACTGCTTGTACATCTTCACAAGATCGGCACAAACTTGAATGCAGAATAGTCGAAAGTTGATCAACACGTCCCATATGTCGGCTTGTAGTTTCGGACCAGTTGGAAGGAACGAGTTAAGAGACTTGATAGAGTTGTTGGGCAACATGCATAAAATACCTCGAGAAGCTTTTTGCCGGACGGACGCAGTTGCCATATCCCATGGTGAGGTCTGAGTTACATGACTCAGCCGGTGCCAGAAACTATTGATCTAGTTCCTCGTGCTAATGAAGTTTCTATAACCATTTCTGAACTGAAGATCAGAGCGAAATTGTTCTTCCAAGTTAAGGAACCTATTTACCACAACTTCTCGGTTCCAACCAAGCGACTCGATGCCAGGTCGTAATGCTAATCTCACGATGTAGTGGCCTTCTGGAATATGTTGATGAGGGCTAACAAAGTGTCCTGCACAGAGCTTTTGTTCAAGAACCTTCATGTCCACCAATAATTCACAAAAATCCCGATTTCGGATGTCAGGGAGTGAGTGACAAAGGCGTACTGACCGAGTCCAAACTGGCTTGACAGAGATCAGACGACCTTGATAATGAAGCGTTATGTGGATCGCTGACTGCAGCTTCACCAGCTGCAGCCGTTTCTATAATGTTTCGTTTTAGACAACTTTCTCAAGGTGTTACACTCTTCACTGACTCTCAATGCTCCATAGAAGCACAACTTAAAGCAATTTGGGAATTGTTGGCGGACATGAAGGATCTTGAACACAAGGACTGTGTAGGACACTTTGTTAGCCTGGGATGGAATGTACTCATGGATATCCCAACATGGAGTTTGGTCGTTAAAGAATCGCAAACGACATCCCGTATGTCCATATAGCGATACATATGTGACTCTCAAACATCCAACGTGGTGATTTGGAGTGACAAATCTGGCATGGTTTCATTCATTAATTAAAAATTTCATTAATCTCTGTCAGGCCGTCTTGGACTTGGAAAGTCAGCATGCCTTTGTCACCCGCTTCATGTCATCCGAAATTGGTGGTAAAATGAAAGGCTTTAACGGTCACATTACTGGATTAAGAGGCTCCTCAGTATCCAGCCCATCTGGCTCTATATTCTATAATGTAAGACAGCACTACAGTCAAGATCAGTTGTCAACAGAAGCACTTGTGGTCGAAAACATCGCCCCCTGCTTGTCCATCATTTCTCTACCTGAATACTTAGTCAGCAACTTATTCCAATGCCGACTAGCTGACAAGCACTTTCACACACCACGTGCAAATGATCGCTCATAGGGATGGATCTGTTACTCTTTAGCAATTACGGAGCCTCCTTAACAAGCAGGCATGTATGAGCTCTACTTACAGCCTTATTTGGACTCGTCGAACCAGGTAGAGTTAATGTAAAATCCCTTTCTCAAGGTGTTACACTCTTCACTGACTCTCAATGCTCCATAGAAGCACAACTTAAAGCAATTTGGGAATTGTTGGTCGTTAAAGAATCGCAAACGACATCCCGTCTGTCCATATAGCGATACATATGCGACTCTCAAACATCCAGTTGTATAATAGTTATTCACCAATTTTCGAGATTATACCCGTCCAATCTTGGCTCCACGTGGCTTCTCAGGACAACCCGTGTGACCTGGCTTCACGTGGATGCCTTCTAAGTCAGCTCCATGACCACGAATTTATGTGGCATGGCCCATCTTGGCTGGCATAATCTGTATCGGCATGGGCTAAAATACAAGCCACCATCATAATTCAATATGTTAAGGAATCAAAGGAAACTGTATTAATCATCCCGGTTTGAGACTTCTGCAGATTTATAAGGGCAATTCTTCGAGCAATGAGATTTTTAGCTGTCATTAGGGGCACTCGCACGAGAGTAGTTGAATCCGTCTCAACTAAAGAGTTTTATGCAATGAAATCACGGTGCATCCTGTTGGCTCATGTAGAATCTTTTAAAGAAATCGTGATAACTAATTGGGCTACCTTTTGGGCTACCTATTGGGCTACCTTTTGGGCTACCTATTCTCCGATGAAAAG
Organism: Rhaphigaster nebulosa; assembly: GCA_948150685.1. Taxonomy (NCBI): domain Eukaryota; kingdom Metazoa; phylum Arthropoda; class Insecta; order Hemiptera; family Pentatomidae; genus Rhaphigaster; species Rhaphigaster nebulosa. Next base: position 7,188,714 of record OX411308.1, read on the forward strand.
GGCATCATTAGAGTGGCCGGGAGACTAAAGAATACTTCCACCAACAAATCTGCTAACCACCCAATATTATTTCCTCGTCGACACCACCTTTCAAAGCTCATAGTATGGTTACATGAGCATTCGTCACTCTTGGAATGCTAAGAAACAAAGAGACAAACCGACGGCGAAAACGCCCAATATAAACATCGGCGATCTAGTTATCATGATTGAACATCGTTCACTTGTTAGGCATCGGCCGACTTCCCGAGTAATCGAAATGCATCCTGGCAAAGACGGCGTTGTTCGAACAGTATCGATTCGTACAACATCAAATAATAAATACGTAAAAGCTGTGGCAGGGCTTGCACCTTTGTTTGGCCCAGAACATAATGGATCCTTCCCCCACTCAAAAGTCTATGTATAATTAAATTGTTTAAGTTAGTCTCTTTTTCTGTTCGCTCTCCCCCCCCCCCTTTACCATAAGGAATTAATTTTGTTTAGTTAACAAAAAATTGAATATTTGATTTATTCGGTTTTCCACTCCTTTCTTTCCTTGCTTGTGCAATATTGTATGTTATTACCCATGCATTATTATATTACACATATATTTTTATTATCCTTTGGGAATTTCACTTATTTATCCCATCATGAAGTTGCTCCTTCTTTTTTCGTTTAGTTTTACTAAGCATTGGTTGCTAACACTAAACAAACACAACCCAAATATTTAGTCATTCTTAAATTGGCATGTAGCCACGCTCAATTTAGGTGGGCGGTAAGTTCAGGGAATGTCCTAGAACAGCTGGAAAACTAGTGAAAAGACCGGAATTGCTCGAACTTTGAACTGAGAGCTAACAAATTTTATTTCACGCAATTAATCAGGTACTCGCCATGAGCGAGTAGAAATAAAGGAACTCACCGGCCAGTGGGGAATAACATTAGGATAAGGAGAAATCACTAAAGAACCAAAGCAGACCAATCTTAGAAAATCAGCCCGGCAAACCAGTTCATCTTCACCAATGTTCCAAAATGCCAATTTAAGCCAGACCGAATTATATTCCATAATAAATTCTCTAAATTCATTACTTTACTAAAAATATTGTATTCTAATTTGTTTTATCAAGAATTAATGTTACTTATTCCAATAAACCTTATCAAACCAATGCAGTCCACTAAACTCATTCATAACCAAGCATTTAATGAACCAGTTTAATAATTTTTAATTTATTATCAAAATTATATGTGAACCCTGGTGCACTTTGAATCACACACCAAATCGCTGATCAAAAAACAGGCATTAATAAAAAATATTCATTTATTTTCAAATTCTACTCTATTCGTATTTATTGTTTACGAAAACAGATTTTTCTTTCAAAAATGTGTTTTTAAATATTGTATATAAACTCAAGCTTGAACTTTATTTTATATACAAAGAAGAGATATAGGGAATGAGCTGATCAACTTTGGTTCAATTGATGTGAGGCATCTAACTATACCACGAGCGTTTCTCTGGTGACATGGACTCTAACTATAATTATGCTGATTGCAAAATCTGATTTATATCTGCCCTTATCACTCCAAAAAACATTTCAATATTGATAATTATTTCCCTTTAAAATTAGATTCCTTAGTCAGGATCACCTATGAGTGTGAAATAAAAGAAAGTATCAAATTATATATATTGGTTTACCCTTTAGATATATATAAATATAATATAATATATAATATATATATATATATATATATATATATATATATATATATATATATATATATATATATATATATATATATATGTATATAGTAATCTAACATATTGGATGAATGCCAAGGATATTAAATATTTTCTTTAAGGTTCATCAAAGAATCACTCAGATTTTGCGCTCCTGGGTTTATTGGAAAGCAGGCATCTGAAGATATAGAATTAGGTGAGTAGAATTGTATTATACTTCTTATTATATAACTTTTTCGAAACACGTTATTCACATTAGTATTTTAACCCTGTAATGGTTAGGCTTGAGGGAGAAACACAATTGGTAAGGCTGGCTCACTCTGACCCGACAATAATTAACTTTAAATTTTGTGCTATTAGTAGACGTTTGGGGAAATAATACTCAAAAATATATTCTAGAACATTTATTAGTGAAATAATTGTAGTTCTAATTAAACAAATTTTACAAAGTAGGAAAACATAAATTGCAATTACACACAAAAATAGAAACACTGATCACACATCCTTCAGTTTTTTCCTTCTGGTGATTCTTTAGGAAGTGCTTTTGTATTTTGTAGCCTCATTATAGTGTTCCAAAGCTCTCTTTAAAGGAAATGAAAGCCGGGGTCTATGAATGTTTTGATTGCAAATGCTAATCTGCCCAAATAGTTCTTTTCCCAAATTTAAATTTATGTCGATACCTGCTAGATCTATAACTTCAAGTATGCCTTCTTCTGCTCCAAATAATTAACTCACATTGTCAACATTTGGTATTGGTCCATCCTCCCAAATCACTGAACTCAAATCTTCCAAAACAAGTACACCCTTTCTTTATCTTCTATAGATTCCTCAACTTGGTGGTGCATCTATCGAAAAACCTCTTTAGAAGTGGTAAATTGGTATTGTCGGTAAATTTGGAGTCCAACAAATACAAAAATAAATAAGAATTCAACTGGTGAAACAGCAAACTTTTTTCACATAAACATATACTTAGGAGTATACTTGGCCACATAAGGTTGGGTTAAACTGACCCAGAATTTGAATGCGTCATAAGTTATTATGCATAGTTTGAAAATGCTGCTTCCCAGAACAATACCGCTATGTCGATAGCTAGTAGGCTGATCTTGAGATAAGGGTGTCCGAATTCTGGTGGCGGAAATCCTAAAGGCGCGTTTGCACTTCAATTAAACATTTGGCTAGGGCCCATCTGATCCGTTTGGATCTAATAAAGGATATAATTCCTTATTTCTTTTATTAGGTTTAGAGCTTTATTAATACTAGATAATCATAGAAAAATAGTCTATAACATATAAAATCGGTTTGTGGAATGTTTTTCAATGTATTATACCTCCAGAATGAAAGGAATAAAATTCAAAAGATATTTAGTTAGAATTAATTTTAGACTCATTATAACATTTTTAGTTATAATACATTATATATCACCAATTTTTGTGTTTTTGGTTTTATATCATATGTAGGTCCCTCAACCGAACTCCTTTCGTTTCTTTCTCCATTCTTTCGCGTCCACTTGCTTCTATTACGTCAATCCATCAACAGGCAATTTATCTTTTCATCTCTTCATTACGTAAGGGGTTCCTGTCTTTGTACTGTTTTAGTCTAATATTTGAGAGTTACTCATAGTCTGAACATAGGCATTACTCATAACATTACTCATACTGAGTAACATAGGCTGAACTAAAAAAAAAAAAAAAAAAAAAAAAAAAAAAAAAAAAAAAAAAAAAAAAAAAAAAAAAAAAAAAAAAAAAAAAAAAAAAAAACTAAAGCGACTTTGATTTTGAATTGTGCCTCATTCATTCTCAATTTGCTATAGCTGATGGACAGAGAGGCATGACCTAATAGTGTAGCGGAGGAAAGTAATGGCACAATTTTATGTTGATGACGGTGTAAGGAAAAATACCGATATAATTAACGATAACGAGGAAAGACCGAAAATTACCAAACCTCAAACTCAGAAGTAATGCCTGCATTCTCTGCCATTGGCAAAATACTTCCGTTTAGAAAACGTAATTCTGAACTTCGGTTCTGTCAGATAGAAGCTGTGCCTTTTTGAAAGGTGTCATCAAAAGTCTAATAAAATTATGTAGAGTCATACCTAAAAAAGATTTCTATATTCTGGAACAGGCATCAGATATTGTGAAACGGCCAAGCGAAAATCGCAATGAAAATATAAAGGCTAGTCTGGTCAATACTTAAGCAGATTTTGAGTTCAAACGCATTCAACAGCTGATAGAAGAGAGAAAGCTGAGCGACGAATAAATGGCATGAAGCAGTTAGCTGGAGGTGCACTTGCAGATCTAGCTGCCTGAAGACTGTCTGGCTATCTTAATTAGTACAGAGAATGCTCCATCCAAATTAGTCGAAATAAGTGATGAAATTCAAGAAGTTGCACAACCATAAAAAATCTACACAGTGACGACTTGCAGCCGAAATTCCAGAGCCGACGGAAGTGAGTGTTACTGAAAATCTACAAGCTAAAATGGAAGAATTATCGAGATAGATTGTCGCCTCAGCTCAAACCATCGAGGGGGCCGATATATAGGCAAAGATTCATACAACAGTAGGAATAGGTCTAGTAGCCCCTAAAACTCAAGGTTGATGTGCTTCTACCACAACAAATTTAAGCCCAAAACATTTGAAGAGCCTAGCGTCAGGAAGAAAAATAAGGAAAAACCATCGGGAAGGAAGATAGATGATTGGCAGCTATGGCATCAAATCTGCGGAAGGTAAACACCACCTTTTAATTAGAAATTAGTGAACGGCAAGCATTTCTTATTGACATCGGTGCAGCCTTTTCTGTTTTACTTCCTAATTCCAACCGGAAGTCCGATCCCGAAGCATTTATTTACGAAACCAATAGAACTACCATTATAACCGATGAAGATAATTAGAATCTACTTGGTCTTAAGGATAGAACTTTCATGGACTTTTTTGCTAGACGATATCTCCTGAATCCTATCATTGAGGTTGACTTTATGCATCATTTTAAGTTGCTCGCTCCCCTAAAGTCAAAGAGCAACTAAAAGAGAAAGCAACTCATCAACAAGGCAACTGAACTTTCTTTGAGAGGTAGATTTTTCTGAGATAAATTTGCTGTCATCTCTCCTGTTCCCTGTGCACGTCCCTTTTCAGATCTCCTTCATTAGTCTCTACGGATAACAAGACAGGCAAAGACGAAGGATTCTGCAAAAGTACAAAACACTGCATGAAATCTTAGTAAAGAGAGTAAGAGGTGTTTACTAGTAGAACAAAATATCACTTCTCCACTAAATAACATAAATAAAATATAATAATAAATAAATAAATAATTATCGAATAAGGCTGTAACTAACAAGCTGAAATGGAATGCAGAGAAGACAAAGGCAATAGTAATAGGTTCCAATAACCTCCTTAAAACTGTTCCTCACATCCCAACCCTTTCCCTAAACAATAATCCCATAAAATACTATCCAACCATCAAAAATCTTGGAATCACATTTGACCAAACTCTTTCCTGGAAAAACTATGTCACTGATATTTTTCGCCGTACTTTTTCCACCTTAAAACGACTAAATTACCTTCGTCACCTATTCCTATTTGAAATTCGAAAACTCCTAGTTACCTCCTTAATATTCCTCCACTTTGACTACTGTTGTACGTCTACGGAGGCGTCTCTGGGGACCTCCAGGCAAAAATAAAACGTTTGATAAACTGTTTTATACGATTTTTCTTCAGGATCCCGAGAGACGCCTAAGTGGCAGGAGAATAAAGTGGCTTTACCCTTCTTACCGTCTGAAGTTCTTCCTGGCATCCTTCCTCTACCAAGTTATCCAATACCGCCGTCCATTAAATATCTTCGACCTCCTTCAATTCAAATCTTCAGTTCATTCCCGCCATACCCGCTATCGGTCTTCAGATTAATATATAACGGCCCACCGATTCGCAGGTTATGACAGATCTTTTCTAATCCGATCCTCATCCTTATGAAATTCCATCCGTTCTTCCATCCGTTGCTCCGACACTCTTCCCACCTTTAAATCCCATCTATTCATTCACTTCCTGCAATGCACTTCCAAATTTGTAAATAGGTACTCCTTATTTTCAACTATAATTTGAACCTAATTATGTATTAATACATTATTTTTACTTTTGTTATTATTATAAACTCTTTGTCTTTAATTGTCTTTATTTTTAATGTATTAATATTGGAAGTTTGTTTTTTCTTAAAGGTTTAAAAGTTATGTGATTAAGGTTTATTATAATTTCATCTTTTTCTTTTATTTAGTTTGTTATTTGTTCATTACCTTATTCTTTTTTGTTCTACTCTAAGGCTCTAAAGCTCTACTGATTATACCTGGTATATTATTCTAAAAGGATATGTTCCGGAATAAATAAAGAATTCATTATTATTATTAAAACATCAAGACCATGGGGCGTCCTGTTATCGCCAAGATTTCCCGAGAAGAAGTATCATTAGGAGAGAATTTTTTCTGCTGGCATGGCAAATAATGCCGCCCCGTCAGCTCCTCCTATGTCCAAAAACAATTACTTCTTTGTATGTAAAAACTAAGTGGAGATATTTATGTGCTCTTGATTGAGCCGTTTTGGTTTATTATTTTCAATGATAGACCTTTGGAATCGACCGAAGAAAATTTTTTTGTAACCTCCCCTCAAAATTTGACGTTTTACGTTTCAAGATAGGTAGAATCCAAATATCGAATAAAAAAAAATCCGTCCGTCCGCCCTACGCCGCCCGCGGCTTTTCTTCGAGTCTGTGGGTCCGATTTTCTTGAGATTCGGTGCCAATGCCCCAGGTCACTCCAGGATGATCCTCGGAAGTCGACATTACTATCCGTCTGTTTGTTTCAAAATGGCGGCCGATTAGATATTTTATTAGCCCATAACTTGGCCAATTATAAAGATAGAGGGAAAACGTAAGGTGTTTTGCAATCAGCATAACAAGGCATTAAAGGAAAAAAAAAAACATATCAATATAATTGGCGATTAAAGATCTTGCATGCCCATAACTCGGCCATTTATGAAGATAGAGGAAAAATGTAAGATGTTTTGGAATCAGCTTAACGATGTAATAAAAAAAAAATCTGTACATGTAAATGCTTTTGATTTATTATTTTCAATAATAGACCTTTGGAATCGAACAAAGAAACAATTTTTGTACCCCTCCCCCCCTTAAAATTTGAGGTTTTCCGTTTTAAGATAAAATAGAATCCAAATATCGAATTAAAAAAACTTCCGTCCGAAACTACTGGACCGATTTTGTTGAGATTCGGTACCAATGTAACAGGTCACCCCTGGATGATCTTCGGAACTCGACATTACCATCTGTCTTTTTGGCGCTTTTATTGTATTTAAACGAAAGCTGATGAAATTATCTACAAAAGAAAAAAAATCATTTAAATCGGACTAGTATAACTGATATATTGCGTAATGAACTTTGTAGAATAATTCTCCGGCGCTTGTCATCGTGGCTCTAAGCCTCCTGACTTATCTATTGGGCATCTGACTTGTTCGTATCTCTCTGCTTTATTCTTCCTTGGATTATTTCTGCACTTCCTTTAGCTTCCTTAGTCTTTCCTTTTTCTTTTTCCTATTGAAGAGCATATCAAATATTACCTCTGTATTATTTAACCTCTGATTACATGTCCTAACCATCACAGCCTACTTGCATTGACACAGGTTTTTCTTCACACTTCCAGTTCGGCATTCTCACGGCGATTGTCTTGGGACAAGCTTCAAATTTCTTTTCTTTTAGTGCCTACGGCTTAATTTTTTTTAATTAGACAAAATAGATATTTTTGAAATATTACTAAGTGAAAATAATAAACCATTGTGTAATAATTTGCAGCGTTTTTTTTACTTGGACAGAACAGATATTTTTGATATTTTACTAAATGGAAATAAGAAACCAACGTGTAATAATTTGCAGCGTTTTTCCTATAACAATTGTTACAGTACATACCCTGCCTAAAAAGCCTATTTTGAGATTTGAAGATATTCTCAAATTGGACCTGAGAAAGCTGCCATAACTTCCACAGCTCTTCGAAGATTTCTGGGATGTTATTTTTTATGCCATGTGTCCCAAGGGCTGTAGCGATCCAGAAACCTCTTAAAAAGTACTTACACGGAGTAAAGAAGAACGATAAAAATGCTATTAAATGGAATAGAGCGAACAAGCATTTGAAGAACACAAGAGTACTCTGTAATAAGTATGCTGAGTACAAGAGCATTACTTTGAGTACGCTGTCCGGATTCTGTAATGATAGCATAGAATTATTTCTGAATAGGAGGATTGGGCTCGTTGAATTCGGTGTCAGCGCTCTAAAGTCATTCAGCATACAGTTTCTTCGCTTGAAGTAGGATAAACAAATTAATATTGTTTTATTTTTTCAAATGTCCTTGAGATAAGAAACAGATAGAAGAACATAAAAAAAAAAAAAAAAAAAATTCTGTAGACCATGAAAGCAACTAAAAACAACCGATTTTGGAGATTTATATCGTATGTAACTTCCATAGAAAAAGAAAATATTGAGAGTAAACAACCCAACACCATCAGAAACCTAACATACAGCTCAATATCATTTAACACAAGATATGCAGAAGGCAACTCAATAGGTTCTTCTTGACACCTTATCTATCAGTCAATAAAAAGGAGCCGAAATGTTTTTCGGCTGTATATTCAAACTGTTTGTTATCTTCTACTAGAAAGTGCCCCAATTAACGTAATGTGAAATTTCTATTAATGTGTCATCCATCTTGGAAAATCAGCAAATAACCAATTATTCACACATTGAACCATTCTTGAACTATACAAGTAGACATTTACTCTATTTTATTTAATTATTTTACACTGCTACATTTTATCAGTTGTTACTATTCCGCGCATTACGAATGCATTATCTTTGCAATTTATAATTCGGGTGTTGCTATATTAAAAAGACTAATGCGTACATGAAACATTTCTAAATTTATTTTTGTTTCTTCGCAATTGCTTATTACTTAAAATATTTGTTTAGAACTTATAAAATCAAAACATATAATTTAATCAGGATTTGAACTTTTTTTTTTTAATTTTCAGATGGAATAACAATACCTAAAGATACAGTTGTAATATACTTATTGGACTTCATGAGAAAGGATCCAACCTACTGGAAAGATCCAGAAGTGTTTAATCCAGACCGTTTTCTTGAAGAAAATGAAGAATTAAAATATTCCTATGCACCATTTGGAATTGGGATTCGAAGCTGTCCAGGTAAATGTTTTGATTGTCAGGTAAATGGTTTGATGTAAAACCGGATAATAATTTATTGCTATATTGCTATCTATGTTTACTCTATCTTATGGAAGATCACACTAGTTTTGAGAGAAATACAATACTTTGACAATAATCAGCTCATTTTGTCAAATGAAAGTAGAGAGATGGATAAGACAATCATTTAATTAAATTTTTAAACTTTTTTTATTGTCAAGTATTCAAATCTGCCAGATTAAAATGATAGATATAAATGTTTCCACACAAATATTTAATAAAAATTAACATGAATGCCGGAAAATTATTGTTGGATTAATTATAATACAGTGCTGGAAACAGTGTGAAATATAATCAGAAACCTTTCCTATAATTCATCATTGATAGACTAGGACAGGGGTTCGAAATCTTTTTAGCCAGGACGCAATCCAATTAATCTGGAGGAATTGATGCTCCGATTTTTGAAAAAAGCAAGATTTTAAACCAGACTGTGTGGGCCATATTTGCAATTTTAGTAAACAACTCTGTAATATTGTTTTAAACAATCATGTAATTTCATTAAAAACTGTTGTAGGGCCTGTAGGTATGTGTTGAATTTGTATGTATTGTTAAGATTGCTGTGTCATCTGTTTACGCCGCGGTTTCAATGTTAGTACTGCAAGGAATGTCGTTTGTGTTTGTAATGCAGACTAGTGGAGCAAGCAATGAACCTTGGGGTACTCCTGCTGCAATAGGCCTTATAGAAGATAGCTCTGACCCTAGTCGGGCGGAGAAACACTTGTCGGAAAGGAAGGATTGAATAATTAGGTAGTAGGTGGGTGAAAGTATCATCTTGAGTTTGAAGGGAAGCCTCTTGTGCCAAAGCGCTTGAGCTACGACCAGAAATACGTCAGGTCCAAATAATTTCTATAATATAATTTCTGAGCGATATCTTCCAAATTCAAATTGATGGTCTAGTATAATGTCTATGTTTGTTAGTATATCAACAAGTATGTTATATAATTAGTTTTCTAAAATTTAGGAAAAGAGAGAATGTAAGCTGATTCGTCGGTATAATGAGGGACTGTTTTTGTCCATGTTGGGTTGGGAATCATTGTAATATGTGAGTATGTCCAATGCAACTGAAATTTAGTTGTCCTCAGTATCGCATAATAAATTTCAGTCAAAAACTAGAGCTTTTCTAGGCATTTGCTGGAGCACCTCGGCGTTAGTCAAGTCACGTCCAGTGGCTTTTTTTTTATGCAACTTTCTGATTTGTTCAGCAACGTAGGCAGGAGTGAAGGAAGAATGTGGTAATGTCAGTTGTATAGGTTTGTCCAAACTGTTGAGTATATTGTCGTGATCAATATTTGTGAATTCTGTGTGTGGTGTAAAAACAAATGTAAGGTATTCAGCGAAGATTTTTTCTCGGTCACTGCCCAGGAACCATCTTTTTTCGGAGGTGTGCTGGAAAATTAGCGATGCTTAGTAAGGTTTTTGGTATGCCTCCACAAGCTTCCATCGACAGCTGAAAGATTACTAATGTAATTGTCATAGGTTTTTCTCTTAAATTTTACAATATGTCGTTTGAGTTCGATATTTAGTAAGGTTGGAATATCGATACACGTTGGAAAAACCGACATTTTCTATTGATATCTTGAGATCCGATAGATCGATATTTTTCAAGGATATATAGGATTTTAAACTATATTACAGTATAATCTTGATAATTCATACCCCGGTAATCCGTATATCCCGATAATCCGTAAGAATTCTCTGGCCCTTTGAAATTCTCCCTTTAATCCGTATAAAACCAATGCAATCCGGTCCTCGATGATTCGTATTTATTTTCGTCTTCCAAATACTGTAAACGTCTTATAATTCGAAATTCCAAATAAAAAATCTGGCTAACTCTTCATCTTTTTTAGAGGAGAGGAGAGTGAGAGAGAGAGGGGAATCGTTTATATAAATTTCGATCGCTTTACTCTTTTTTTTTCTTTTCATCTCTCCTTAAAAAAAAATGTAAAAAACCTTTTTATAATCAGATAAGGAATATAAAACAGCGAAAATCTTCAATTGTTTGTTGAAAATTGTATGGCCCACAACAGTACCCCATAACTCAGCGATGTTAATGCTCTATTTTAGCCTCCCGACACAACCTCTGAACGGCAGTCTCTAGAAGGCCATAATTGAACGATTTAAAACATTTAACGCAAGGAAGAAGTGATGTAACTTATAGCATAACTTATGATAGCATCGAGGATGGAAATCACCTACCTCAAAATGAAGAAACTAACTAACTACATAACTTTCCGAGATTTCGACTATTTTGACGAAGTTTTATCGGTAGTTAAAAATAGGTGGAACCTAATTGTCGAGAAAATTTTGACCCGTTTGAAAATGAGATTAAAGAGAAATTGATATACCGACGATTAGTTCTCAAATGGCGAAATAATGCATCTACAACGTGCGTCTTAATTTTAATTAACAACTTCCTCTATTCGGTAAAACTCCAGAATCGTAACCCCAAAATGGCGAAGGTCTACATTTTTAAAACCTGTCTATACTTCGAGCTGCGCATTTTCACAACAAATACTCAAATAAATATTTACTCAATAAATCGACTTCCACAATTTGTGTTATAGATTTTTTTGTCTATAATTTGGCATGGTTATATTTATTGTTTTGTTTTTATAATTCTGTTAGTATTTGTGAATAGGCTTTCATTGGGGAAAAGGGAAATATTTACCTGTTGAGCGAGCGCAGCGAGCCGAAGTCGACAGCTGTAATCTTACAAAGTAGTAATAATTTAAATTACAGTAAGGCCTCGACCTCAACTGATAAGGATCCTTTGGCTTGATTGTATTTGTTTTAAGCATACGCAGTCAGGTCTTAAATGTCTAGACGTCCGTCATGTTGGGGTCAAGATTCTGGAGTTCTACCAGTAAATAAAAGAATAAGCAATATCTAATTACATAACAATAATTAGTAGATAATATTTATATATATATATATATATATATATATATATATATATATATATATATATATATATAACTTATGTTAATTAATCCAATGTAAAGACAAACAGTTAATAATATAAATGGTGATTGTATTGAGATGTATACCAAGTGAATTACATGATTTTAGATGAATGTTTTGAGAATGCACAGTTTAGTCGGAAGGATTACAAGATAAATAAAATATTTAGAAGTTTGGAGGTTTTATTATTAAAAAACGTGTAGAAGAATATTGTCTACAACATAAGAATGTGCTGTAACGTTTTTTTTACTTCCTTGTACGCAGTAAAGGAAGTATTACAATCGCGAAAATTTTCGGTTTTCAGATTTAAAACCGAACGAAAATATCTATTTTAACCATCCCTGAATCCATTTTGACTAGTTTTCTCCTGAGGTCTGTGCGTAAGTTCGTACGTCGCATAATTCAAAAAATGTTGACCGTATCAAGTTAAAATTTTGTATCTAGGATTATTCTATAATCTAGTTGTGAACCTCCGTTGAGTATTTGCCAGCACCAGGTCCTCCATCTGGGCAAAGGCATTTAATTGGATTTCTCCATGTCAGTTGGTCAACTGACTGCCCCACTCTTTCGTCCAGGCATTGATGTCTCCGATAATTACTACCGGCCTGCGCTCTCTGGCATCTGGTACTATGCGATCTAAGAAACCTTACGAATTCTTTAATTGAGGTGCTCGGCGGAGCATATCAACAGTACAGGCACAGGTGCTGAATGTTAGCCCAGACAAAACCACTTGTGGGGGCTTGCGCCGTTTCCTTGATGGCATTTCGATCGCTTGCCGAGACCCCAGCTCTTCCTGTGACATCGGATACCCAAGAGTCGTAGTCCAAGTTTCTATATTGCTCTCTCAGGATAGCTGCGTCAACTCTTAGGTCTATCCCAGTCTGCCAGAGGAGATCTGGTGATAGCAATTTATCTGTGTGTGTGAGTGATTTAGCAATTTATATATGACAGACTCAGAAAAGTTCGGACAGGTATAACCTGTTATCAAAAAAATATAAATTAGGATCCGGATTAAGGATTGTTGTTGATTAAGGATTAATTAAAATAATCACGTGGGCAAGATTGGTTAAAGTTAGGTTGGGTTGGTCTAGGGTCCAAAGTCAAAATTGAACTTTCAGCCTCTCAAAAGGAGCACTTCCACCTCAAATGTTTCTCCGCTGTAGAGCTGGATTTCTACCTTACTCCCTTCTAGCCAATCCATCATTCCCAGTCCACAGCTACTTGATCTGACGTGTTTATCATAGATTCCACTCAAAATAAATTGTATTTCTCTAAAATTCCTATATTTTTCCTTTCTTCCCACGATCATATCAAAATTTCGTAAACGCCTCCACGCCCTTTCTCACACTACCAATTGATCGAGACGAGTTAAACTCCAATTTCGCTAACCTCTCTCCTTCTGCATATTTATCTGGCGTTCTTCTTTATCTCCTTCGTGAGAATCCTTTCAATCCTAACGATTTTTATTTCCTCAATGTTGCTACTGATGACCAACTCTCTGCCGTTCTATATAAGTTATTTCATTCAAGTTTATTTTAATTAATTTAATAATAACAAAATTAAATAAAATAGTTAAAGGGAGAAGTTGATCGGGGGTGCGGTCAAAGAAATAGACTTAATAAGTGTGGTCTTATATAATTGTGCCTACGTTTCGGCCTAAGTTTTAGGCCATCTTCAGGGCTAAAATGAAATTTTACCGTTGAACGAGAATTACAAAGTTCCCTTCCTTTCCTTGATCTCCTCATTATAAGAAACCCTGACAACTCTATATATACACAGACTGGTATACCAAACCGACTTACTCTGGCAGACTTCTAAACTACTATTCCCAACATCCTTACCACCAAAAAATAAACGTCGCCAAAAACCTCATGTCTTTCGCTTTCCGACTCCCACCTTCATGATACCAACATTAATCGTATCAAACAAATCCTCTTAACCAATAACTTTCCCCTCAATACCATCAACAAACTCATCCACAACTACAAAAACCCTCCCCTTCCCATCACCTCTACCACTACTTCTTCACCACCCACTACCACTCCCTTCTATAGATCTCTTCCATACATCCCCGCCCTTTCTGAAAACATACAGAAATCCTTACGCTCCTCAATTCCCAATCTGCGAATTGCTTTCAAATCCCACAACAAGCTTTCCAACCTCTACACACGTGTAAAAGATCCCATTCCTCTTAAACACCGTTCCCATGTCGTATACCGCATCCCCTGTTCCTCTCCCAACTGTAACTCTACCTATATCGGCGAAACCAAAAACCTCCTTAAAGATCGCATCACCCAACATAAATATTCCATCTCTTCCCGTAACCAGACTGCCTCTAAACTCTCAGAACACGCTTTATCCTTAAACCATACTTTTGATTTTGCCAGTACTTCAATCCTCGCCACAGTCCCTAACCATGACAAACGACTCCTCTCAGAAAGCATCTTCATCCAATTAGAATCCCTTCCCGTCAATCAAAAAACTGATATACAAAACCTTTCTCTAACCTACTCCCAAGTATTCAATTTATTAAAAAAAACATAACTTTTCATTACCCCTCCCGCCTTTTTTTTTTTTTTCCCCTTTCCGTGACAACTCCTTATACAAAGTATTTATTTAAAAAAATTTCCGTAGTTAATTAAACCCCTATTGTTATTATTTAACTTATACTTATTGTTTACTTAACTTTAATTTTATTATTATATTATTTTTTTAACTCGTCACCCGCAACGACTCCTTATACAAAGTATTTATTTATTTTATTTATTATTTTTTATATTTTTTTATTTATTTATTTTTTTCATTAGTAAATTTAACCCGTAATATTATTTAACTTATACTTACATTTAACTTAACTTTAATTTTTTTCAAATTTAATTTTTTAACATTAATTTTTTTATATATATAGTTTTCTAAATATACTTATATCAATACGTTTTTACAGTTTTCAAATCAATTGTTATATCTTTTGATCACACCGCATTTAAATTTTGTGTTAGTTTTATTTCAAATCAGTGAGTTGGTAACATTGTTTTAACGGTTTTCCTAATTCCCGGTAATCCATTATTAATATTCAGTTGGCGCTAGACCACACGCCTCGCTGGTATGTAATTATCACGTTTTCTTTACATTTCCTCCTCCTCATTCTTTTCTATCCTTCTTCTTTCTTCACCACATAGGATTTTTATCTATTTTTGTTTTTGGGGCTTACATTATTTTATATTTTACTCCTTCATCTCATAATTACAAAAATCAATTACAACAATGTCAACTTCTTTAACACCATAGTCATATTTTGCATAACTTACAACTATATCTGTATGCTTTTATATACTGTATGCATTTATGCTTTATGCTTTGCTATGCATGTATGCTTTACACATTACCAAACCTTCATATTATGTGTCTTTTTAATTAATAGATTTCATATACTTCACTATTCCCTGTGTATATATCGCATTGTTTTTAATTTTTAATTTTTACATTGTTATTTCATTTATTTTATTTTATTTTATTTTTTCAATTGCCTCTTGTATTATGTAATTTAGTGTTATCCTTTTCTTTTTATTCTTTATACTTTTTTATCTTACTTGTATTTTCTGTTTTTTATCATTTATCATTTTTACTGTTACTGGTACTGCCTCTTTTCTCTTTTTTCATTGTTGTTATTTTGTTTTCATTTTAGCCCTGAAGATGGCCTAAAACTTAGGCCGAAACGTAGGCACAATTATATAAGACCACACTTATCAAGTCTATTTCTTTGACCGCACCCCCGACCAACTTCTCCCTTTAAATATAAATATACGGTCAACAATAACTCCCTCCATTAAATAAAATAGAATTTTTCAATTCAAATTTATTAAGCAATGCATGTATTACTGTTACTGCACATTTTTTATTTAAATAGATTGCCTTTCATTGATTTTTCCCACAAAAATAGCGGGAAAAAGTATATTGAAACTACTCCCTACAAGCAAACATATCTATTATTCATTTGTTTTCTGTATAGTTAATAACTTTTTGCAGTTTTAACTAACGCATTTATTTATTAAGCTCTGAACATAGTTTTTAATCATTCATTACAAAGACTTTTGGGCATATTGGATATTTATATATATATATATATATATATATATATATATATATATATATATATATATAAATATATATAAATATATTAAATATATAAATATAAAAATAAATAAATATATAAATAATATATATATATATATATATATATATATATATATATATATATATATATATATATATATATATATTATTTATATATTTATTTATTTTTATATTTATATATTTAATATATTTATATATATTTATATATATATATATATATATATATATATATATATATATATATATATATATATATATATATATATATATATATATATATATATATATATATCTAAATACATCTTTTGACAGCAATATAGATTTAATATTGAGATCATTGTGTATCAATAACTTCTATTGTTTTCAGAATACTACAAAGAGGTTTCTTTTTTTCAGGTATGACTTATGCAATAGTGCAGATGAAAATTACATTTTCAAAAATATTGAGAAGAACAAAACTTTCACCAATTAATAAAGATCTAAAATTTGAAGATCTTCGATTTGAAGCTAAGATACTAATGGAACTAAAAAAGCAACCTTTGTTGCAAGTTGAGGAAAGAGTCTAAGAATTAATAAATTATTAAGTATAGACCGAAAGGCGATGGCACAAAAAGCATCATCTTATCAACAATTGTATTCAAGAGAAGAGTATTTTAGAAAAGTGGACCAGTGCTTTGATTGAGTTCGCTAATGAGAGGATTGTAAAACTCGAGTTTTGCACTTTTTTTTTTTTTTTTTTTTCGATTGTGATTTCAGAAGTATGTATGTCAGCGAAAAAACATCTGAACTTTTATAAAGTCGACTATATTTCCCACTAAATGAGGTTAACTGCAGCCCTACGGGTCCATGAGTAACCGAAATACAGCATCTAAAAAACTGGACATTTTTCCAAAAAGTGAAATTTTTAATATTGGTTCAAATTTTGAGCCGGATATTGGGAAAAATAGGATAATATGAGTGAAATCGTCAGGAGAAAAGTTGTAGAAAATCAGTTTAGCTTTAATTCAAACACACAATTACACCTTCAAATCCAATGGTTGATTGATAATTAAAAAAAAAAAAAAATGTGAAAATCGTATTTTGGGATGATTTAAATGACTCGAAAACTTCTCTAAAATGTAGGCCTTTGTTTTACATAGTTTTCTAATAATAATATGATATTAAGGAACGGTTAAACAGTTTTCTGGTTAATTTTAGACATTTTTCAATTTCTTTCTGATTTTCTATTCATTTTTGGAAAAATCTTAATCTTTAAAATTTCAATCACAACAAAACCCTACCTTCTCATTTTTTTGTTTGTTTTTTTTCAAATTATGAGTAAGCCACAGAGCTAAATGAAGGCCTACATTTTTACAGAATATCCTAGACAAAAAAAGGGTTTAGATTTAATCATTTCAAAATCCAATGACGTGTCAACCGTTGAGTCTCCAGGCATCGTTTTGGGCTTGTATTACAGCTAAATAGATTTTCCAAAAATTCACTCCTTACGATTTTCTTCATAGGATAATTATTTTGCCCAATATTTTGTCCCAAAATTTGACCCAATATTAAACATTTCACTTTTGGGAATAATAATTTTTTTTTTAAGTGATGTATTTTGGTAGCAGTTTTACATACAAAGCTACGGTTAAGCTCAAATAGTGGAAAATTTAGTCGACTTTAAAAAAGGTTCGAATGTTTTTTGGCTGCCACGCATACTTTTGAAATTATAAGCGAAAAAAAGAAAGAAAGTGCGGAATCCCATCATTCGCGAACCCGATAGAATGAGCACTGCTGACAACATGGCTCACTTTTTTATAATACTGTCCTATCAAATAAATTTAAGCCGTTGGGAAGCTCAGATGATCATGATTTTGTATTATCGCCTTCCGGTCTATCTAATTTTTAAATCTTTTTTTTTTTTTAAATTAAGTTGACCCTCTCACCTATGCAGTAATTATAAATCTTATTACCATAATATATTTACAGTAAGACTATAATGTAGAAAATGTTATTGTATATTTGTTAATAATAGTCATAACATTATAATCATTTGGTGATTGTACAAAAGATATTTACTTGTGACCTGAACTTACTTGTAAATATTTATATTCTACAAAACAAGTGAATTCACAACTTTTGATAGAGAAATAAACTTTTAATCATTTCTTTTCTTTCATAAATATGGACAGTGAGACATGAACACATTGTAATTATAACGTCATTCCATTCTAATATGTCTTTCTAAAATGTCATTCTAAATATGTCATGAAATGGCAATTTCATATTTCTAAAATGAAAAGATAAATGAGAATGATAAAAATAAGTAATGTAATATTTCTTCTCTGATCAAATATAATAATTGGGTTTTAGGTACGACAAATATGTATCAAAAAAACCAAATAATATGATTTTCTTAATTACTACCCTACCCCGTCTCCTTTATTACTGTGCTAATTTTAAAAGTATTTTTTAAAGTATTCATCCTTCTTATCATATCTATAATTTACACGCTTAAGTTAGTCAGTTATATAAGAAAACATTCAATCAGTATTATTATCCATTCCTTTGAATATACATGTTTCTTCATTAAACCCTTCCAGATATAATTTTAGCTCAAAAATGTTTTGCCATGAATTCTATCAATTTTCATTTTCTCTTTTGCCCATTTTATATACTTACTTTTATTTTAATTTATTATTTACAATTGTTCCTTTGAATTTATCTTTTTCTTTTTTAAATACTTTATTATTCTTTTATATAGTTTTATGGCTAACCCAGATTATATAGACAACCCCTCCCCACTGCCTTCTGTATATATCTATTATGACATTCTTAATTACTACCCGTGCACCGCCTCCTTAATTACTTTGCTATTATGCTTCACACTTTGAGCTTCAAGGTATTAAATTTTGTCTGTTTATTTATTTTTATTTACTGTTTTACTTATTTATTACAGTTATTAATTTTTTTAGTTATAGTTATTTCTATATCAGTTTATCTATTATTATTAATAATTAGTTTTATTAATAATCAGTTCAATCTATTTACATTAACTAATTTATTTTTAATTGTCGTTATTACAAAAGTCGTATTACAAAGTTAGGTTGTTACAAAAGTCCTTGTGCATTAGTACAGCTTTATTTCAGATTATGTTTGTAAAGAAAACAGAGGGGGACGTGTCTCCCATTTGGATTAAGGACTGCTCCAGCCATTTTCGAAAGAATATTGAGCAGCATCATAAGAAAATACAAACTATCCAGTTTTGCAGTAAATTTTATAGAAGATATATTAATTTCTTCAAAAGGTTTTGATACGAAATACATGTTTTAAGTTCCCCTGAGTCAAAATAACTGACCAACTCTCGTAAAATGGTCTGTTCATGTCTCTGAACAGGTGTGTGTGTTGTGCATGTCTAGCTCAAAAACGAAAAGTTGTCCGAAACTGAAATTGTGTATTTAAGATAGGTATATGCCTGGAATATTATAGAAACCTTTTATGCTAAAATCGACTTTTTATCATTGATTTTACACATTTTTACAATTTTCTCCAAAAAGGCTCTAACGATCTTGATAAAACTCGTAATACCAATGTATAATTAATGTGGTGTTTAATTTCAGCTAGGTTTCATCTCCATTGAATTTGTCTGATAGGACTTAAATGCAGAATTTTCAAAATAATTTCCTCTAAAGTACCTTATTAATTTTTTTTTTTTTTTTAAACCCAGATCTCATTATTAGATGTAATAAAAAAATGTAAATATAAAATATGAACGAATTTGTTAATTAACTAAAGGAGAAAAAGGAAAAATATTTTTTCGTATTAAAAACAAATTTCTGAAAAAATGTTAAGTGATTGTTATAGATAATAATTTATATTTAGTTTTTATATTGTATTGTAGATAATAAAAACTAAATATTCCCATGGAAACCAGATGGGCTTTAAACATAAAAGCAGTTGTTGGCTGTTTCAGGGATACAGGGATTCAGCCAAAATGGTTTAATGGTACAGAGACTTAAAAACAGAATATAGGCATTCTGTTAAAATAGATTTATTAATTGCAAAAAAAGTAATACACATTATTTCTTTAAATTAATGGCATTTTGTTTCAGAAATTTTTTTATCTCTCTTCAATTGATGGTTCATATTTTTTGCACATCAAAGCCAAGCAAGCGTTACTGGATCATTATCCCATTGTGGTATAATCGCTTGTAACAAGAGGATTATGCCGAAACGGTTTGTGCCTCACAGATGTGTTTAAAATATGTTATGGAGAGATTCCAGAACAAGAAATTTCTTCGTACATTTATCATGTCTTAATTAGGTATCCTTTCAAAATAATTTATCTCCGTTTTCAATATTCCTAGACATGTCAGAAGTCAGTTTTACAAAGGTCACCTTAATTTTATAGAAAATAAACGGACTAATAAAATTATTTTTAAATTGAAAAATCGTCCGATTATACGTTTTAGTACACAGATAATCTTTGACTCTAGCTTTTTACATACATTTAGGTAATTATTTAAGTTTCCATAGTAGTAAAACGTATCTCCCAAGACAGTTAATTAATCTTGTGCTGGTGGCTAGAAGAAAGGTTTTTTTTTTTGCTTTCACTCAAAGTCGGAAACAACTTTGACACATTGTCATGATGTCAACCTTGTTTTCAATCGCTAATTAGTGTTCAAGATATTCAAGATGTTAAAGAAGGCGCTTCACCAGCAATGTTTTCTTGGAAGCGTGCCTGATTTTATTGGTGATATTTCCTTAGACCTTCATAATTATTGATTGGTAAGCTTATTTTGACTTTTACAAATACTCATTTGCGTGCGTTTGATACATGAAATGAAAAACGCTCTGCAGAATCTCTATAGATTCTTTATTGTCTGTTGAAAAATCAAAAATGGCGAAAATCTACATCTCTGGACAGTATCTCCCTAGACACAATCAACTTAAATTTGAAATTTCAAAAGTGGTTCCGGGAAAGAAAAATACAGCCGTGACAAAACCAAAAAGCAAAAGCAGTGCTTTATTGATACAATGAAAAATTGTCATGCCGGTTTTTGCAACACTATTGACCATAAAATCAGTTTTTTTTTTTGTTTTTTGTATCTTGATTATTCCACAGTGGATAGTCAAAATATTCAGAGTTGTCACAAAGGGTTAAAAAAAAAAAATCAGGGGTGGACGGTAGATTGATTAAGTACAATCCGTTTTAACTTTCCTGCCGCTACGAGGTAAGGAAAGTATTGTAAACGAGTAAAAATTTCGATGTGCAGTTTTCAATGGAACTATGCGCTAAATACAAAAAGCGCATTTTCAGCCATTGGTCTGTCTATGCCACGATTATCTTTTGAACGGATGGGTCGGTTTTGTTCTTTTTTTTTTTTTGTTCCTCTGTGTACTAAATCGGACACCCTGTGCGAAATAGCCGAAAAACGTATTTTTCTACAGACTGTATCCTGGAAACGGCTCTAACGATTTTGATGAATCTTACCTGAAATCCTCTGCTTAATGTCTTTTAATTTTCGTTTGTAGTACATTCCCGAGAAAAAGCAAGTTATGACGAAAATTTTTTTTTTTTTTTTGCGCATAAAAAAGTATAGTAATTAAATTCCCAATAAAACAAATCGGATTATATAAATCGGATCGGTATAGTCCGCTTTGAACTTTGCAGTCATATTTATAAAATTATTTTAAAAATCCTTATCGGACCAAAATTAGCAAAAGATACAGCAAGTTATTGAATTTGTGAGAATGACAACAGTACATGTCAAAAATTAGTTTTTCGAGATGTTGGCAATCAAAAGTTCAGTTACGCGCTCAATCACTATGAATCACTTAGTTTAGAGCCAACGAATGTTGCTATTGTACTGTTCTCGTGATCAATGGCTAGTTGTACAGATTTCAACCTATAGAAAATATTTTTTCCAAAATACCCCAATATTGAACTTTTGGCATCCTCACCGATTCAATTTCTGGATTGAACTTTGCACCCAAAGTGGTGAGCAAAGTCGTGAGAGTGGACACAACAGATTGTTGTTCCAACAGAAAAAATTAAAGTCTAGAAAACTAAATTAATAGTGTATTAATATATTATATTATTTATTTATTGCAAATTTTAATTTATTTATTTCTTACATAATATTTCTCGCTCCGTATATCTATGTAAATACATAGAATAATTAGTAAACAGGCGGACCTGTTTCCAAAAAAAAAAAATGACGCAAACTCATCTAATGGAATGGTGATAGGAATATACTCTGTTTACAATTTATCGAATTCATTCGTATTGTTTCAGCGAGTACGTGATTTCGATTTATATGAAACCAGCGAAGTCCCTTTGTAATCCTCACACCATCCGGTTAGAAATAAAAAAAAAGAAAGAAGAAAAAAGCTAAAAACATAGTTTGTGTTCGATTGGGTTTAAGTCTTGTGAGAACATGGAGGCAAGGAAAGACGACTTAGTTCTAAATTGACTGGAATGTTCAAGAATGCTCGGTGTGGTCGTGCATTAACATACAGAAGCATAAAATCTTGACCAAGCAGGTCTTTCGTAGTTGTTAAGTACACACAAATGTGCAGAGTTGTCCAGCCACCCACATAAGTTCTGATCCATACCATGACACTACATCCGCCGACCAATGTGTTGAAGTCTAGAGCGTTGAGCAAGCTCTTCTTTTTACTCTTTTATGTAGAAAATCGTTTCCATTCCGTTCGCTGGATCCATCTCTAAACATTGCAGCTGATCAATTCTTCCAATCCACAAGCCTATCAGAACAATTATTGTTGATAATGGAGTAATATCACTGCCAGGAATCTTAAAGGATAGTTAAACGTTATACTATCTTCTCAAATAGGATTTCGGATAGTTTGATCGAATATCTTTTTGCCAACAAATTTCTATCCTGCCTAGTAGTAAAACTTTTGGAACCATTTCCTGGCCCCGCTCTCGATTTCTCTTAGACGTTTTTTGATGTTCGCAAACTTCAAACTCCTCGTTAAACCTCCATTATTCCCGCTATATTGGTTTGAGTAAAACCATAAGAGCCTAAACTAACATTTATTTCTTTTTCCAATGAAAATGTTGCCTTTCTCTTACTAAAATATCTGATGTGGACAATACATGACTTCCTCATATATATAGCCTATTAAACTATAAATTACTGGCTCAAAAAGTGATCCTGAATTTGGTTACTAGTTTCCGAAGATTGCAGTATTTCAAAAACGATACCAGGCGTCGCAACATCTATCTATTAACACACACACATTCTTGTTTCTGGAGATCTCATGTGCTATGTTTCTGGCAAACTGCTTTTCTAAGGCAGGTGGGGGTTCCAGAAACTACATTTACTCAATTTACTGATCTAATTTAATCACTATTTGCATCGGTTCCAGAAAAGAACCGATCAATCAAACTATATTTTAATATAAAAGGCTAGAGACCACAGACCCCCCTGCTATGATCACTAACCTGGGATATTATACCATTGGATTTCCTTTCCAAGGGTGTCGTGTTCACCATTTCACTTAATTAACTAGATGATGGCATGCAGGGTAAATAGAATGGTTGATTTTGTTACAGATCTTACTTTATTCATGTTACGTTATTAATTAAACTATTGCTTAATAATTTCTAATCTAAATTACTCTCATTGTAAAAATCTACAGACTGTAACATATGTATTTGAGAATACCGGGAGAACTCTTGCTTATTTAAAATATTAACCGTATTATGATGCCACATAATATTATACATAGATGTGCACAATGAATCAAAGGACTAGCACTTATCTTATTGTCGCTCTATGGTCTAGGTCTCTCTCTCCTATCTCGATGTGCCACTCAGCTGTACCCTCTGCGAATCTCAGTCTTCTGGCTTCTCTCAAGAACTACACTACTCTATATTTTCCCTAGAACTCCCTTTTATTTCTCTTTTTCCCGTCTCTTATACCGTTTCCCCCTTCTCCTTCTTGAAAAGATCAATTTTTCCCCACTCTCCTTTTGGGATATCTTATTGGCTGTCGCTGTAAGAATATTTTCAAAGGACTTACTACCTTGGGCGGCAGATTTTATTACACCATGTCGACCTGGCCTATCTCTAGGTTTATGGTGCTCTTACATTCGCTTATCTTAAGCGGCCTATTGGCGGTCTTGAACTGCACCTTCCAGATACAACTTTGTACAGATTGCTTTGTCCGAAAAAGGAACTGGTTAATATTGATATTGCTGAAGCACGTGGCATCTCTTTAATTTATTCCTTATTTAATTACTATTATGAATCTTAATTATTTCCTTCAATCCCAGTATCCTCAATACATAACACATGATAACTGAAATTTTCATTCATTTGTTCTGTGACAACATTAGAATTGTCAATGCCACTAGATAAGGCATTGGAAATCGACAGTTTCGATATTTTAAGCGGAAGAACTCAATTAACTTATACCTATTCTTCTGCTGCAGACTTGCTCAGCGCACGAATGGGGAGGGAAACAATTATTTTATACTCAATTTTAACACTTAAAACAAGTAATACAATTTTTAAATTAGAGTAGAAAAAAAATCGCGTTTGTTACCTTTATTACGGAAACATGCGACCTCTGCATTTAATTTAATATAATTTTTGATGAAAGTTTATTATGATCTTCATGTAAAGTACCGTTTCCGGTTTCCCAATCTAGACCAAAATTTAGTATGTTATTTAAATCAATATATATGTTATAAATACTAACTTTGAGATGTTTTGTATTATATTTTAATACAATTTTTGATGGAAATCAATTATAACCTTAATGTAAAGTAAAGTACCACTTCCGGTGATCATGCAGTGACCAAAAAAGTATGTTCACAACTAGATTTGTACAACAACTTTAAATACAAAATTTTAACTTTCTAAATTTAACCGTTTTTGAGATACGCTCGTTTAAATATGAAAACCGGAGATTTTCGCGATTACAATATTTTCTTTAGTAACAATATTCTATACTAACAATAATAATGATTCTAATAATTGATATGATTCTTCCAATTGATGAAATAAAATTTCATCCAGTATATTTATCTGGATAGTCTGAATATTGTCGAGGTATATCTCTTAATTCTAAATAGTGTTGTGGGAAAAATGTAATGTAAAAATGTAGTAATTAACTGTTTTTTTAATCATTTAGGATTTATAGTTAATCCTGTAAATAGTAGGAATCATTGGATGAATCTTCCTATAATAGCGAATATGGCTCCCATAGATAATACATAAAGGAAATGTGCTACCTACCTTAAATACCTCCTAATAACTTAATACCTAAATTTAAAAAAAAAATAGGGTAAAACGAAGATTAGAAATATTTATTTTTATCAAAAATAATTAAATGAAATTAAGAAAATTAATGTCTGTAACAGTTTTTCGCAAAAGCTATTTGGAACCGCTATCTTTTCCAACGCGTAACTATTCAGATAATACACAAGAACCAAAAAATTAAACTTTCTCATAAGAAACCAATTTCACAATCCTTATTTGGTTATTGCTCAATTTGCCTATTCAATTAATTGGAAAAACGTATGCTTTTTATCAGAAATGATGTCCTATTTGAATTCTTCTAATTTCTGTGTTAAAAAATAATTTAGTTGTAAGTATAGGTATAATTAAGATAAATAAATTTCTTGTAAGTATTCCCTAATGAACGTCTTATAGTTATATTTTGTCTTAATTTATAAAATTTTAATATTAGAATAGGACTTATTAAAAATAAGATTAGACAAATTTATTTATTGTTAATAATTATTAATTAATAAAATGTTTAAATAGTTCAAGAAAAGAGGGATAAATATTAAGTGTTAACTAAATATAAAGAATATTAAAAAAAGTCAGATCGAACTCCTCTACATAATTGTTGTTTCTGAACAAAGTTTGTATCCATAAAGTTTAATGGTAGAATTAAATGAAAGTATCTATCATTCTAATAAAATTATCGTATGCTACTATATTTATATTATATATTATTATTACTTTTATTGAAAACAAAAGGTATAAAAAATTATAATTTGTTGTATATTTCAAAATGTAGAAGTAGTGCATTATTATTTGTAATTAGATTTTTAAGTGTAATTAAATCATTAATCTGTTAGTCAAAAATAATTATTAATTACATAAAAGGAATTAGACGTAACGTTTTCTCATAAAATAAAACGGGAAATAAGTTAACGTATATAGTGGTTTAAGTGATTTGTATAGAATTGTATATGTATATTTTAGTAAATTATACTAATGTTTCGTGGATATTACATGTCTAATATTAGAAAGTTTCAAATTCATTTAAATGTATGGTTATTTCATATATGTATACTCATTGTATTTAATTATCTTTTAATTCTACCATTTTTTTATTGTAATTATGTTTTCTTATAGTCTAGAAAATGTAAGCAATTTTGTCTAAAACTTTGAAAATGATGTGGTATAGTAGTCAGTATTGTAATTCGTTTTTGTTAACTATTTAAAGATAGGTTTATACTAAAACAAATGTAAATCCCATTCCAAATGAACATTAACTATCCACAGTACTTGTTTATCCTGCATAATTCGACGCAAGAGCTATGTCCTACCTAAATACCTTCTAAATACTTTAAAAAGCTCTAGGGAATTCGCATTTTGTAGGTGGCAGGAGTTATCACATGGGATTTGACCCAGAAAATATTAGTTATTGAATAGGGTTTATAACCAAGGAAGTTATTGTTTTGCTTCCTACATGTCAGCACCTAACAAATGTTATATTCCTAAACATCCCCTCCTGTTTTGTATGTTTAAAATCGATCTCAAATGAACAGATCGATCAGAGGGAGAGGGAGGGGAGAAATCAGAACATTCTCACAACGCTAGCTTTTAGTCTTGTGGTAATGCCTTTAGTATAGTATATCTAATGTCTAGCAGTCACTGGTCCATGCCAGTGGACACTGCCATCAGATCTCTAGTTTAAGTTATGTAACTGTAGCATTAACCAATAAAATATTTTGTAAGGTTTACACGTACCTACTCTGTTAGATAGTTCTCCCAACAGGACAACACCTGTCATCATCCAATTGATAATTGGCTTCCCAAGGGACAGTAGCAACCACCATTACATAATTGTACGAACGAACGAACGTACGTACAGACAAAATGAAATCAGGGATGGTAAAAATGGATAAGTCTTAAAGTCTGTTGAAATCTGAAAACCGAAAATTTTCGCTATTATACAATACTTTCTTAATTGTGCACAAGGAAGTGAAAAGGGGACCGGCTAGAGTGCGCGAAATATTCAATGGCGGTCGATTAGATGTTATAGAAGCCCATAACTCGGGCATTTATAAAGATAGAGGAAAAATGTAAAGCGTTTTGAAATCAGCATTTAAGCAAAAAAAATGTAATCCCTCCTCGAAATTTGAGGAGAAAACAAATATCGAATAAATAAAAATCCGTCCGTTCAAAAAGTATTTTATTTGGATTTAAATTCAGCTACAGAAAATGTATAGGAGTACAACGGTAGCTCGCATCATCCAAAGGATAGAGGATGGATCTTAAAAGGGAGAACTTACCATTGCAATATGAGTAGACCTGGAAAAAGCGTTCGAAAAAGTTTGGAAAGAAGGTCAGGCTATTCAAAGTTGCATAAAGTGGAATAGGAGGGTGGACGAAATTATCTTCACAATAGAAAAGACAGAATAAACATAAATAGTCAAAGAAGCCGTTTGTAAAGATATTTAAAATGGAGTCCCCCAAGGTGATGTTTTGTCCCCTAGATTATTCGTCATTTTCATAAATGATATCATAAAGGACCTACCCATTGTATTGAAAGCCTAATTATATTCAGACGATCTGGCTATTTTTAGTAGATCCCATTCAGTTGGCTCTATTAGCTATCGACAGCAAGAAGTCTTAAGTAATCTTTATATACTAAGGAATGAGGTATGAAAATGAGCTCAAAAGTTGCGGATGTGACAGATCATCCTCTCAAAGAAAGAATCAAGCAAGGCTATTCATCCAGATTAAAGGGACAAAGTGCCATCCACAGGGCCAATATCGAACGAGCTTGTATGGATCCCTCGACCCTTTTGCTCCCCTTAAAGAAAAACTCCGTCCCACCATTGTCACTATCATACCAGGAATCACAAACAAAGATAGTATGCTCATTCCTGATATGAGAGCCGATAGCCTGAATCACATTAATTCGAACTACCCAAGCCATGAATGGACTCGAATATATACGTATGGTTCAGTAATAGAAGCTACTAAGGATGGATGTGCTGGAATATGAATTGAATTTCCTGATGGAAAAATTTAAAAAAGTCACTTCATTAGAACAATTTTATCACTTCCAAATCGAAAAAAAACTCGAAAATAGTGTCTCTGGCGGAAAAAAGCGAGCATAGCGAGCAGAAGTCAACAGCTGTGATCTAATCAAAGCAGTAATAATTTAATTATGGTAAGGCCCCGATCTCAACAGAAAAGGATCTGTTGTTTTGTTTATTTCTTGGACGAACGTCGTGAGCGGGAGTTGACAGCACTAATAATTTTTAAATAATATCTAATTAAAGTAGTAATAGTTTTAATAATTCCAATGAATAGGTATGTTACAACTGAATAAAAGCAGTTAGTTAGCACAAATGGCGTTAGAGCGGCAACCTTTGGGTAACTTCGGCAGGAACCACTGATAATCCGTCCTGATTGTAAAGTTGTACCGTGACTATTATTTTGGGGGAGAGAGAATAAGGGATGGATAAACGCATTAACATTTAAATTTTAAAAAATTATATTTGAAACTTTACATAACTTACACAATTTACAAATAAAATTAGGAAGGTAATATAATAATATCAAGGAGTTTATTTATTTTGAGGTAAATCTACTCCACTGGGGGTTGGAAAATTAATTAAAATATGTAATTTCATATCACCATTCACAAAAAATGGTGAGTCATTAGTATATATGTTTTCAAGCAATTGCAATATCTTTGTCAGAAGTTCCAGTCCATTCCAACCTGTATGATATAGAATACTCTAATTTCATTAAATAAAAAAATTCATAATATTCCATGGAATGGATGGATCAAATAACTAGTTTGATACTCAAATTAAATAACCTAAGAAAATACAATATTTACATTATTTGCAATCAAATTATGAATAATGAGATTCATTTTGACACAGAAGATAAATTATCTGCTAAGCAGGCTAAAATAATATCCTCTCTTCTCCATTAACTGTTGATGGTTCCCTTCCTCTATCACTGTACCAGACTGGAGAACTATTATCTTGTCTGCTTTACGGATTGTTGACAGTCGGTGTGCTATCACAATATTTGTCCTACCAGTTGAGGCATTTTCTAAAGCTTCCTGCACAATCTGTAAAATTAAAAAACTAAATAGGAAACGTCTAAATTAAATAAAGATTGTAATAGTTTTTTATCGGGTTGATATGTATATGACAAGGTTCTTTCAACAAAGAGTTACTGACAGTTTAACATACTCTAGTACCTTCTCGCTCTCTGTATCCAGTGCAGAAGTAGCTTCATCCAGAAGTAATATCTTCGGATTCCTGAGGACAGCTCTGGCAATTGCAATTCTCTGCTTCTGTCCTCCTGATAATTTCGAACCACTTTCTCCGACCGAAGTGTCATAAGCCTGAAACATTTCTTGAGATATATGAAGAAAAATATTCACGCTTAAGACAGTTTAATAACTTGGATATATTCATTCATTGTTATGGTATCCAATAGTCAGTAGCAAATAATTTCTTGTAATAAGTCATTTTTTCTCCCCTTCTGATTTCATGCATCAAACAATAATCTATAAACCTTATCGTTGGTAGTGGTATTTTAATAAGAAATAATAAGCTTATGAAACTGAGAATAAAAGTAATTTCCAGTTTTTCCGGAATGGTTTGTCTGAAAATACTGTCTTCTGTTTTAGTTCCTGATTTTATGAAGTGAGGAATGCATCTGAAGTATAATAAGATATGTCAACTAATGTTTTAGTATAGTACACTCATTACTACTCATATTTCTTTTTGTAGATAGGTTTATCTGCTATCATTGTTTTAATTTTTCTGCTTCTTTTAGTAGAATTGATTGTATCCTGTTAAAATGTGCACAGTATCTACTTGAATGTCTTAATCAAAAGTTATTATAAAGTGTAACATACTAACTTACCTGGGGAAGCTTCATTATAAAGTTGTGAATATTTGTAATTTTTGCAGCTTCGATGATCTTATCCATTGTAACCTCTTCTTCTAAACCATAAAGGATATTTTCCTTTATTGTTGTATCAAATAAAACTGGCTCTTGGGAAACAAGACCCATTTGGCTTCTCAAATATCTCATATTTATATCATTGATGTCATTACCGTCGATCATCTGAAAAATTATGTATTTAAATCTTTAGAAAAAGTTATAATTTTAAATTATGAGGCATTACATGGCTAGTTACTCGAATTCAAGTGTGTGATATGATTTTGGTATCCTATGATAAATGTTTTCTCATTAAATTAGTGTTTTTCCTCCACATTTACTTTCTTTTTCCCTCGCCCATTACATACATTTTTGTGACATCTAGTAAGACATTTAATTCTCTTATTCTCATGTAGAAATTTTTTTATCTTTATAGCCCTTCATTCCATTTCGTTCCATTACACGGCCTCATCCTAGTTTCCTACCATTTACCTGCTTAAATCCTGTAGACCGCAAATCTTCAACTTATTTTCACAATTATTCTCTAAATGAGATTAAACCTCTTTATCAGAAAGTAGAGGAGGGTGATGTGGGGCAACTGCCCACTAAATTTCCAGTTCGACTTAACATAATAATGAAAGGCTTATTTTTGAAGCTAGACTTTTCCTCTCTTTTTAAAAATGTTCCTTAGACTATTATGTTTAAATATTACATTTAAGGTAACGTTTCAACTACCTCCATTTTGATGAGATTCATAATTTAATTGAATAGTACTTTGTATTCACTTGCTCCTGCCTTAAGTGGTTAATGCATTCAAAGTATCTGGAAGACTCATTATTCAAGTAAGAGCAGTTTTGGGGCAAGTGCAAAATAGTTCGGTTTTGGGTTTTTGGGTTCGGAGCTTATTACTGGTGTAATCATCGAAAAATGTTAAAGCTCGTCTGAGACCCACATTTTACAATCTTCATTGAGTTATGAAATTGGGATGTGGAATATGATTGAATAAATGTATTAAATAAATATTTTTTTTTTTAAGATTCTAGTCCGTAGTTGCCTCGACAAAACATGATAGTAATGATAAGTGTACACCACGCACACTTGTCACAAGACAGAAAACAGAGATCTGCACTTGCCCCTACTATCATGTTTTGCTTGGTGGCTGTGGGCAAATCCTTAAAAAATAAAAAACTTTCAAGGAGGAATGTAAATCACAAAATATTATGAAGAATAGCTTCTGTTGGTTCTGCCTACGGCCAAAAAAATAGATTAAAAAAAGGTCTACTGGTAAATAAACACTAATACATCTGTACTGCAAAAGTTGAAACATACAACTTATCAACAGGTTGGAACTAATATTTTTACAACTTCACCTAAGCAAACTTTTGTGGCTGATTTCTGATGCACCAGGGTTTAGGATTCAAGCTCCATAAAGGGCAGCTCTTACCAGCTTGGGGTTTGGATCTAACAGACAATTACAATGATATAGAGACAATTACGCACTTACCCCACATCATCCTATATTTCTACTGATCTCTATTTAGTTTATTAGAGATTTATTTGACAAAACTTTTACAAGAGAAATTTTTAAGTGATATTAAATTATTTATTAAAAATGTTTATGGAACGCATATTTTCTACTGTAATTAAATTCGAATAAATCTTTCAAAATAAATTATGTTAAACTCACTATGTTTCCTTCATTAGGAAAATAAAACCTCTCTAGAAGTGAGATGATTGTTGATTTTCCACTCCCAGAGTCTCCTACAAGAGCTACCGTCTTTCCTGCTTCAATCTTAAGATTCAGCTTCTTGAGAACTTGTACTTTGTCTCTGGTTGGATAATTGAACATCACATCTTTGAAGACAATGTTTCCAATTATTTCCTGAAATATAAATTTCAAATATTCATCCTGAAGTAGCATATGCTTGGACAATTTATATTTAATCAAACCTACCGGTTTCGCTCTTTGATCTGAAAATATATTGCGAGATGCTTTACTATTGGCGATTCTGTAGAGTTGTTTTATTGCCTGCCTGGCTGCGGGATACTGACTTGTCAAGATCAAGGCAGGCCCAGCCAATGCAGTCGCCGTGGTTAGAGCATACACAACACTATACAAAAATATACTCCTCAGGGAAAAATCATGAATATGCATTAATAATAATAATTAATTAACTGATAATAATAATATATGATAAGATAACTGATAATAAGAATAATTAATTGGACAACATTTTTTTTTTTAAAATAACTATTTGTGTTTATTCTTACCCAATAAGTGAGGTGCCTTTAACATTACCACTTGCAATAATATTGGCTCCATAAATAATCGATATACCCATCGACCATACTATAAATGTCTTAGAGAAACTGTAAACAGCTGCATACCAAACAATGCTTTGGATTGCTTCCCTAAATAAAATTTGTATATCACAATTGATAAGTGCTTTAAACTTTCAAACATAGAAGAAAAAAAAAATCAGCCTCACTTGTTAGAGCGTACAACCATATCCTTATACTGGTGTATTACATACTTTTGACAGTTCAGTATTTGGATTGTTTTGATATTTTGAGTATATTCAGTGGCTGCCTAAAGGAAATATAAATTTCAAGAAATTACAAGAAATTTAGCCATTTTAAATTATAAAAAATTTCAATAATTTGTATTTTTTACTTTGGTAGATCTGGTTGTGAGGGAGGCAGACCGAGTGTCAGCATTTTTTGACTTCATTCTCAAACAATTGATAATTATGAAGATTAGTAAAATTGGTAAATTTACAAGTGTTATACTTGAACTGATGAAGAAGGAATAGCCAAAAGAGAATAGCAGCGAAAGCATGAAGATGGCAACTACAGCTGCCCTGTCTCCTGTCACCTGTACAATTATTTTGATATTAAGAGAAAGACAAATAAGTCTTAATAAATAAAAAATTATTCACTTTCGGTCGATTTAAAGGATTTTTTTTTATATAACATCACTGTTTGAAATGACTTGGTTGAAAGACAAGAAAAAAATCTTGAATCATGGAAAAACATTTTTGAAGTTACACACGCAGAAAAAAAATTGGGTATCAGTTTTCGTAACACTGGCAATTTCTAGTGCCGTTTATCCTTACTATGTGCTCCTATTTTCATACTTTCTTTTAAACTAAATTATGTCACTTGTCCTATGTTTATTATTCAAATATATTTCATAGCTTCAAAATCGATTCTTATTGTAATTTCAAATAAGAGGGGAATGTAACAATACAAATAAAGTGAATAAGTTACCTAATAAGATTGAAAATTGATCTAATAAAAGCTGTAATAATTTATATTGCGGTAAGGCCCCCACCTCAACTGAAAAGGGATTTGTACAAGTTGGGGTTTATATTTCTCTTCAGCGATCTAAAATTTTGCTGGAACAATCTATTTCCACTTGAAAAACCCCATTAACTTGGTTAATTTTAAGCTCATCTGATATCCTGATTAATTAAGAGAACTGTCAAAGGATTCGAGGCCAGAAGATACATCCTCCTCTAAGTAATGTGACTTTTCTTTCAAAGCTTGGTCACGACTCAAATGCCTTCAGTCAGACCTACACACACGATTTAGATGGCCTATTTAATGGAAATTAATTCAAGTATATTCTCAAAAACGGCACTTACCGGGTTCATGCCCACCACATTGTTTGGATACCTTATATGGTAAATGGTCTCTCCTTATCTTTATTCACAAAGTATACAGGTTCTTACCTAACCTCCATATCTAGATTATATTCCTTGTATGCAGCCTATTTTGTTGTAGTTATCACTCTAGAGCTCTATGTTGCAAAAAAACTAGCAGGATTGTTTTTGAACAGCTGGTTCTTTATTTGGTATTCATTGCACAATTATCAAGCCTTAATGCCCTACTCACAGCTTGTGAAGTCCCAGACATCCCTACCCCAATCAGCTTTTGTTATCTTACTCATGGGAACAAAATGAGTAAACATATTTACTTTAATGAAATATTATATCCTAAGAAGAAACATCTTCTCCTTTGGAGCCTCTTAATTTTCAGGAATAGATGACATAATTCACAGTTAATGAATCCTCAATTGGATCCTTACTTAAAACCCTAACGGAGGAGCTTGAGGAATTAAATGTAAAAATGGAGATGCTGGAGAAAGATGTGGTGACCACAGCTCAGAGTAGTGAAGTTACTCAGACTTCTGCCAATTATGCTAGAAAGGTAAAAACACCATTACCAAATATTATAACTGATTCTAGCTATCTGTGAGGTTAGGCGTGGCTTCCACATTTCTGGATGGGCAGACAGTTATACTATCCCTCACAGAGACCCAGAAAAGGAAGAAGACGAAAGCTCGATTCTAATTAACCATGTCAAGTGCGATGGATCCGCCACCAAGGGTTAACAGCTAAGACTTCAGGGTTCCCACCAAAACTGGCAGTCTAGGTAGTGGTATCCAATTTGAAGGCATCCAAATCAGTACAAGACGCCCAAAAAAGAACTTGAACCTCACAACTGAAAAGTTATGTCAAAGCTGCAAGCACACAGAGGGTTGAGATAATGCCTTGTAATTATCCGCATGCCCATTGTCCCGTGAATTGTCATCGAAGGAATTAACCTTCAGGTAGGAAGTTGACATGGAAAGCTTTACTAAAGAGGCTCTGAGTGCAAAACAAAACCTTGCTTACCATTAAATCAGTCACATAATTGGCAAAAAGGAGATCAATAGTGCCACCAAATTTGTACTGTATAAACAATCTCCCTCCCCTTCCGACTGTATGGGGTAGAATACTGGACTGCTCAAAAGTGCATAATTAATAAAACGATGGCTTCAGATATGAGATTCCTGCGAAGAATAATAGGAAAAGTAAGAAGAGACTGCATAAGAAATGAAGTCATCGTCGGGGTATTGAAAATAGATTATTTATTAAAGGACTTTAAAGTATTATACAAACTAAATAGCATACAGTTTACAAAATTAGTCTTGTCTATGAGTGATGTTTAAATATTGGTCGGATTTAAAATAAACTCTCGAGGTTATATAACATTAAAATAGACTTTTATTATTGTTTTAACGTAGTACTTACTGATTCTATGAGTGGTGGGCTATTGGTCAGTACCTCAAGGCATTCCTTCGGAGAATTTCTGCTCCTGTCAAACCAGCCAATGTCCATTGAGACTATTTTATTAAAAGCTTTTTTCTGTAGTTTTTCCAACCATAATTGAGTTGCAATTGTTGACATCACACCCTTGAAAGTAATTTCTCATATCAAAATATTATATAAACATTTTCTATATTTAAATTATTGATTTCATACATAAAATATGTCATAACATTATTATTCCTGCAGTTAAATACCAATGAAAAGTTGGAAATTTTCAGCTGTTACTGATGTGCTAAGAAGAGACAATAAATACAGTCTACATAATTGATAGTTGTTTCTATAGAATTATTTACAGCATTGATAATCATTTCAATCTTCACCATGGTAAATCAATTATATTGACAACTAAAAGCCAAATAATAAATAGTATAATAAACAAATATATATATATATATATATATATATATATATATATATATATATATATATATATATATATATATATATAAAACCTACAACCTTTTTTAAAATTCAAATTCTTTGAATATGATTCCATGATTCTTACATTAAAGTACTATGAATACATGTGGTCATTATAGTTCATATTATTCTTAGTCTGCCAATTTACATGTATTTTGTAAATAGAGATTAAAACTTGAATAATAGAAAAAAAGAGAACAGATTTCCTTCGAAATAACATGTGGAGAATACAATAAAAAATAAAACTAATTTTAAGCTGCTCCACCTCTAATCTCTGTAATAAAGACTCGCCACGTGATTAATGGGACGAACCCAAAAGAAGAGAGGGAGTTATTGTGACTCCATTGTTTTTTAGATAAGAAGCATAGCTATACCTTTCTTTACTTTCGGAATTGGACCTGAAATGATTTACTATTAAAATATTGTCAGTTGTCCAATGAGACAACTGATCTAGAGAAAAAAAATACATAATTCATTTATTTGGTGAATGTGACTAGGTATACTTACAGACAAAACCCCTGAGAAAAAAAAAATGGCACCCAGTCCAATAAGATAACCAATATTGATCAGGACTATCTGGCCCAGTTCATTTGTACTGTATGTGAAAGACTAAAAACAAAATGGTCTATGAAATCTGTAATAAAAAAATAAACCTGATGAAGATTACTACAAATAAAAACAATTACTTGGCAAAACAGACTGAATATATAGTAAAAAGTGGGAAGAAATGTTGACGCAGATGCAATGAACAAAATGGCCAGGAACCATACGACCATCGTTTTCAGGTTTTTCATACTCTGCCACACTATTTTTTTATTCTGTGGCACCTAGACAGAAAAAACAATAATTATATCTTATGTCCCACAAAGGCTATATGATAATTAAAAAATTATATGTTACCTCCAAATTGTCTTCAATAATTGGTATAGCTTCTTTGATTGATTCCTCTCTAGGAACACTTCCTTTGCTATATAGCAAAAATAGAAATAATTATAACAAAATAAAAGAAAAAGAATACATAAGTGACTATCCTGAAATTTAAAAATAATTTCTTACTCCTCACTGAAGTCAAAAAACAATTTTTTTAAATTTTATTTTGTATTAATGATGAGTAACTTGATATAACTCTGCGTTCTCACTCAGGGTCATATCATATATTTGGTATGGAAAATATTAATTTACTAAGAAATATGATGCCATACATTTTTTTTAAATTATAGATAAACTACTTTTAACTACAATTTTCAGGTTATATTACCAAAATCTCAAACATCTAAATTTCCATAAAACTGCTGACATTCATAGAGCCAATTTGAATATTTAAAAGTTGTTTAAAAAAATACATAAGAAAACTCAAATTTTTTGTCTACAATTTTATAGAACTGTTTGAGAATAATTAATTGTTTGTTCAAATGTTGATAAGTTTGAAAAGAACAAAGAAAAAGTTCTTCAAAAGAATAATTATTTTTGTAATTGATCACTCCATTACAATTTGCAGTGCCGTTTATTTATTATCTTTTTAAATTATAAAATTATTTTTATTTTTTTCATGGTGGTGAGTAATGTCCAAAATTTTTCAAATTTAATTAATTTTTCTGATTTTGGACTTTAATTATTTACAATTTGTTGTAATTATGTTGAAAAATCAGCATCATCATGCTCCTCAATGATCAAATTTTACTAAAATTATCTATTAAGGCACAGTTTCAGAAAATATATTGCTAAAATAGTATTATTTACAAAATGCTTTGTACGGGTATGGTAGGTAAAATGGTTCCAAAGCCTTAATGCCTGTCGACTTACACATATGCACATGCACAAGAATCAATCACCCAAGTTTCAGTTCTCTATAGTCTCTCTGTTCCCCATAAATGGCCCAAATCTCTTTAAACACTGTAATTATTTCACATTTTTTTCTGATTTTTGTTTTAATAAGCTTTCTATGTCACAAAAATTTCTTAATGTTGCCTACAGAAATTTTTGGGTTACGCTCCAACATTTAGAATGCTTTAAAACTAAAGGCCTTTTTCTTTTTAATCAAAACTTGTTGCATCTATGGAAAAAATAAGTAAATAATGTTTTCTTACTTTATTTTAAGAACTTTGTCCTTATCCTCAAGTTCTTGAATCTTGGCTAAAGAATAGTAATATCCTTTAAGTTCCATCAGTTCACTGTGTGAGCCTTTTTCCATGACTCGCCCTTCCTAAATGGAATTCCGACATTAATATTTACTAATAAGATTGAAATATAACAAACTGAAGGAATCACTTACTTTTATAGCATATATGACATCAGCTTTCCTCACTGTTGACATTCTGTGAGAAATAATTAAGGTTGTCCTGTCACGCATGGCATTGTCGAGGGCTTCTTGTACAATGCCTTCTGAATGAAAATCTAGCGCAGAAGTGGCTTCATCAAGAAGGAGCAGTTTTGGCTTCCTGACGATTGCTCTTGCAATGGCAATCCTTTGTTTCTGACCCCCTGACAGTTTCGTACCTCTTTCTCCAACAATTGAACCATAGCCCTAAGCATAAAAAAATATATACATATATATATATATATATATATATATATATATATATATATATATATATATATATATATATATGTATAAAAAAAATTTAATAGCACACTATCAGGGGTCAGATAATGATGTATATGGCATTGTTCGATAAAAGCCCATTATCTGAAAGGTCAAGTTTAGACCGTAGATTATTTCTGTCGCATCTAATAATGGTCAGGTTGGTTAGTGATGACATCTAATAAGACCCATCAGATTTGGAGGGTTTAGAACAAACTAAAGCTTAATTTTTAAAACTAAATTTCAAATTTTTGATTAATAAATTCTTGAAATATCCATTGCCCAAAACAATATTAAAGTGATATCATATATTTGTTCTTATTCCTAAAAGCATAAGTAATGAAACTAAAGCCTTCTTACATAATACATGACTAGCCCAATTTTGTTTGGATTGTGAAGAGGAATTGGATGGAATAGGAGGAATTTAAATGCCTGAGGCAGGTGCATGCTGGATTTTAAGAGGGAGGGAATTCCACAAAGTGGTGGAGCAGGCAATAAAGGAGTGTTGAAATAAGGCAGATCTGTGAAAGGGAGTATAAAGGTCAGAGGGTTGAGATTTCATGGCAATGGAGTGAATAGAAGACTTGAATTGGAAGTGATTGTAGACATAGGAAGGGCGATGGTTGTCCATTATTTGGTAAAGGAATGTGCCTTAGAAATATTGTCTATAGAAGGAGAGGAAGAGCTCTGGCCCAGTGTAATGATGAGAAACTTGGGAACATCTTGGGGTCACATTAACAAATTTTATTAAGCTGTTCATAATTTTTTTCACTCTGTCTGCGAGATCCTCTGAGTGTAAACCACATAGCCATAGTCAAAGTAAGGGAGGATACCAAAAGTCTATGGTTAGGTTTGGGTAGGAGATGGCGGAAGCAATGAAATAGTTTGAGGGTAAAAATTGAACATCGGGAGATGAGGGCAATATGGTGGTTCCAGGAGAGGGTTTGGGCAACGATAATGCCTAATTTTTTAGCAGAGGAGCAGAAAGTGATGGGATGGTCATTTAGGTATAGAGTAGGAAAGTTGGTATTGGATCTGAGCAGGAGTTTAGAACCAATGACTATGGTTTGATTTGATAAATTTTATGAAGAAAATACTGATGAAAATGATGGGAGAAGAGAGCAATATTCAGTTGCAATTACTCCTACAAAAATTTAATTTAATCAATAATAAAATAGTTAAGTTATGTAAAGAAAATAAAGATAACAAAAAAAAATTTTGAATTGATCAAGATAGAAGAATTTTTTAATGAGTTTTTATAAAAAATTAAAATAGGAAATAAAGCAATAAGAGACAGATTTAAAGACGGATATAGAACATCAAAGAGCTGATTCAAATAAAATTGTGTCTGATACTCCGTATTCTGACATCAAAACGAGCCGATAGATGAATTTGCACAATTGTATATAACAATTTGCAGAAAAAGTGAAAATACTGAACTAATTTGAAATTGGGAGACAAAAAAGCTTGGATCCTATTAAGAGAGATACGAGCCTTTGCGGGATATCAGGTAAGGGACGATTTTTCACGAACAATAGTGCTTCAAAGACTATCCAGAAATGTTCAAACCACTTTGACTTCTAGTCAAGATAATTTAAATAGAATTGCGAATATGGCAAACAAATTTTTAGCCATCGCAGACCCTTATTCGTCATACTTGTATGAACCTAATAAACCTATAGATGATGGATTAAAACGAGTTATTACAGATTTTACCCAATCTATTAGCGAACTACCTCCCTCCAGGTCAAACTCTACCAGCTGCGCGCTGTCGATCAGTCGACCAGACCAAAAATTCTGTTGGTATCACATTAAATTTGGAAACAATCTTATTAGATGTGCTGATCCTCGCGCTTTCAAACCTATTAAACACAACAACCGGAGAATTGAAAGCGCTTGTTCGCTGGCAGAAAGCGACCAGAGTAAAATTCGATCAAGTCGTTTATTTGTATCCGAATACTGGGTTGAATTCTTAATCGAATCTGGCGCCGCCATTTAAAAAAAAAAAATTTCTGCTCATGCCCTTTGAACTAAACCACGCCCTGCCAAGTTCTTGCAATGATATATTTACTCGATTCTACGATACGTCCATTTTATTTATTCATACCTGATTGCATCTTCTTCTACCGAAGAAAACGATGTTCACCTCAACGCCCTTTTTCAACATTTGAATAGCTTCTCTGACATTAGCCTGCCTTAATCTATATTTGTTACAAATGTGTCATTTTTGGGTTATTTAGTCAATATATGTATATTTGGTCTAAACAAGGAATTTCTCCACTACCAGAAGGAATTCAGACGATTAGGAATTTCCCCTTTGCTGACACTTTAGCAGATCTTCGTAGATTTCTTAGCCTAGTAATTTTTTATCGTCGTTCCTTTCATTAGTCGCCAATGCTAAACAGGTGTTTTTGAATTTTAAAAAGATAGCAGGAAACGTGAGGAACGCTAAATTTAATGGACACGAGAAGGTCCGGACATTGATATAGTAGAACCTCCTATCTACCCTCCCACCACCATCTCAAGGATTTGCCAACAAAGTAACTATGATCGATCGTTTTTCCGAATGGCCAGAAGTAGGCGGATATTTCTACAGGGTCAATTACTGGACTTATTCTCTTGACTCTGTGGTATTTCAAAATTAGGAATTCCACGATTTATAATTACTGATCGTTGGAAACAATTCGATCGACACGATGTCTCGAGACGACCTCTTCAGCCAGTTTATGATGAATCTCTTCTTATGCATGCAAGGACTGAAATTACCGAAATCGAAACACCAAGAGGCAGGCAAAGTATCCATCGACCGACTAACACCTTATTTTCACCATCAGCTGAACACCATACAAGTCAACCATTGTCGATAGAACAACATTAAAGGCTACTATCGTCAATAAAACTCTCTTTTCGTCAGTAATCGACTTGATCGAGGTCGATTTTGTTTTCCTCTCCGGATGGACGTGGTCAACGAGAAGAGAGAATATGGAGACCATATACCGGTCACCATATAAACATTGAAAAAACTGTAACCTACAAAAAGTTTTTCGACTTTGTGTTTTAAATCTATGTTATTTTAACTTAATATATTCAGTTTGTTAACTTGTTCATCGTTATTGCTGACACCAAACCATAATTTCAATATTACACTTACTGAAGGTAGTTTCTCGATAAATCCGTGAGCGTAAGAAAGTTTTGCTGCTTCGATGATCTCCTCCAAAGTTGCTGTAATTTTCCCATACCTGATGTTCTCTTCTATCGAAGTATCAAAGAGTATAGGTTCCTGCCCCACAACACCAATTTGATTTCTCAACCAACTGACATTGAGTTTCTTTAAATCCACTCCTCCAATAAGGATCTAACCAAAACTAACTATTAATTGTTTTGATACACTATTTTTCCTTTGATACTTCTGCATTAAAATGTTTTTAACATCCATACCTGCCCAGCTGTAACATCATAAATACCCGAAATCAGGCTTACAATTGTACTTTTCCCCTCACCGCTAGTTCCTACAATTGCTGTGACTTTACCAGGCTCTATGTCCAACGTCAGATCATGGAGCACCTACGTATGTACATTTTCATATCTTAATAGAAATAAATAAAAAACAAAACAAATAATTTTAATTATTACAATTGATGTAAAACATATACCTTTGTATATAAGTTTGTCGGATAGGAGAACTGTACATTTCTGAAAGAGACACCAGCCTTAAACGCGTTAAGTTCGATGCCTTGTTCAATAGATTTGCTATAGCTGGTCTCACTATCGAGGAACCTCATAACCCTGTACGCTGAATCTGTCGCCATATTAAGATCAGAAATAGTACTCAGCATGAATGTGAAGTTGTATATAGCATTAATTTGTCCTGCTAAAATCTAGAAGGCAAGAAATGGCATCTATTTCCGATCACTAATACACTACGGTATAAGCCTAAGGTTTAAGTTAAGATGAAAGTAGAATATGAAAATGTTTTCCATGATCTCTCCATAACTTTATTTGTAAGGATAATCATTTATGATTGGATGAAATCTAGGGGAGAGTGGGGATAGATCGGCCGTAGGTTAATATTGGGCACTTTCGTTTTTCTCACATTTGAAACTTGAACTTTTCTGTTAATGTTATAAACTATAGTGGACCCAATTGCTCAGTCTGTATTTCAAACCGAAAATGTATGTAGAGTTTTATGTTTTATTATTATTTCTTTACAATGTTACGCACTGTATGTTATAAGAAATTGTTACATTTAAAGTGTAAGAATTTATTATTTATACTTATGCTATCGATTGACAGTAATGAGAATAATTAATGTTTTGATTTCGCTTTTGCCTAAAGTTGATTCCGCTTTTGCCTGTGTTATGATTTGTTTGAAAACATGGTTGAACGTTGAACAGTGGTTGGGACTGCTTTGGACAAGTGTTTAATGTATCCCCTTGAATGTCCATTGTATACCCCCTTATGTTACTATTCAAATTTAATTAATAATTAAAAGTTTATAAAAACAATTTTTTTGCTCTTAACTATTTATTTTTATTTTTGTTAACCCTATTTGTTATAACCCTATTTATTTTTTATCATAACTTTATTTGTTTTTGATTTGTTATAACCCTTTTTATTTTTGTTACTCTATATGTTTGTAAATTTCATTAATAAATTTTAAAAAATAATAATAAAATAAAAATGTTCAATGTATCCCCGCTCTTCCCTACTTATTTATTTCCATTAATTATTCCATTGATTATTTACAGGTCTTTAT
Source organism: Rhaphigaster nebulosa (assembly GCA_948150685.1). Lineage (NCBI taxonomy): Eukaryota > Metazoa > Arthropoda > Insecta > Hemiptera > Pentatomidae > Rhaphigaster > Rhaphigaster nebulosa. The sequence continues at coordinate 7,231,906 of OX411308.1, forward strand.
AAACATATTTATTTTAATTTAATTAAAATATTTTGAATAATATTAATATATTTTGACAGATATTAATATTTTTTTATTCTAATTCAAATAAATGAATACTCAATCATCTAAATTAATGCACTTTCTGTTTAAGTGTTAATTTTTAATTAAATCAAATGCAATGAATATTAAAATAATTATAATTTTACTTACAACCATTATGTCACCAGGATTGAAATCGCCTAAGAGATACAACTTTATAGAATAGTAATAGGCAGCCAGGTAGCAAATGCACAATAGGAAATAGTTGAATGATATTCCTGTACTTATCACTGTTGCATATTTTAATCCATACTTATTGGCAATCTGTAATGTACCCTTGTACCTTTATGTGGGCCAACATACGGAATAAATGTCTTTTGATAATTTTGGTTTGATAGTTTACAAACCTAGTATTATTTCAACAGATAAATAAAAAATAATAAAGATAAAAAAAAGTTGATTCAAGCTTGTGGTTTGTAAAAATGTAATAACCTGCACAATGTCGTTGTCTAAATTTATATATGAATTGATAATACCTTTCAAGTTCTTTATATTCGCCACCATATGCGGCAACAGTACGGGCGTTTCCAAGTACTTCAGAAGCAATTTTTGTGCATTTTCTAATATACTGTTGTCGTGATATTGCCTTATTTTTTGAAGCCTGGAAAAATAATTGAAATTTTTGTATTTCAATAATTTTGTTAAAAAAATTAGTTATAATCGGAATAGAACTTTATTTCTTCTAACAATTATTTAAAAAATTAACTTTCACGATAAGTGTATATTTAAAGTGATTCAGTAGTAACAGAATATTAAACCTTCTCTTCCAAATAGAACCTTTTTTAAAATAGAATTTTTTTTTTTACTAATGCATGTTTGTATAAATTGTCTTTAACAAGGGGAAAAATAGTATCCCTACAAATGATCAATCTGACTTTCCCGACAACAAAGGGCCATTGGCATAAAAAAAAAAAAAAAAAAAAAAAAAAAAATAGTCTTTATATTTTATTATAATTGGCTATTCTATAATAACTGGGTGGAGCTTTTAATTTTCTAATAGTATTTCTCATGAAGTTTTTGGGTCTTAAATTTTGTCCGAATTTGTGTAAATTTGGGGCACTTTAACAAGTATTTAGCTTATTGAGCTATATTTTCACATTTTTGACATCTAGGCTATTAGATGGTATCCATACTGAAGCTGGCAGTGCCCAATGTTAAAGCTGGATCCACAGTACTAGTACTAGTATACTAAACAGGTTTTATAAAAGTTGTATTACATTGATATAAATTCGCATAAAAAATGTTATATAACAAAATTTTAACGCGGTTACACAGGGGGTCCCTCCAAAAAGGATAATCCATGGAGATTTTATAGCAAATATAACAATGAACAAAACGATCCCATGAATATGAATCAGTAAATGAAGTCTCGACAAGTTTTCAGAGCAAAAACATGATTAAAAAAATACCTATTCGGCCCCTTTATCGGCAACGAGTAATAGCAGAAAAATAATAAAAGATTGTATTTTCATTCACTGCCTCATGTTCCAAGATAGCGGAAGGCATTGTAACCAGATTCTCTCAAAAAATTGTTACATACCCTAAAACACGGGATGCCAAAGAATAATTTGAACCATCCAACTTGAAAATCTTTTGAGCCGTTCGTTTAAAAAATTGTTGCATACCTACAAAAGGCCAGGCAAAACATATTATCCTCCTTGTGACTATGCAATAGTTGGATAATAACTGTACAATAACTTTTCATCTAAAATATTATGATTAGGGGATTCTTTTAATTTAGATAGTCATAATATGTTATATAATCCATATCATGTTATATTATAACAAATATTCAGATGTAAGGCATGAACATTAATGATACTTACTTGCAATATAAAACATATGACCATCATAGTAATCACCATCATTCCAAGCGTCAAAAGCGCAACTTTCCAAGAAACGATGAAGCCAGCTATAGCACCAAAAAAGAATATTGAAGCAATATCTGCTGCATTTGTCATTCCACTGTCAAATAACACCATCATCTTCTGTAAGTCTCTGTAATATATGAATAGATTTCTTTACTCCCAAAGTAGTATCATAACGTAGTTTGGTTAGACCTCATTTCCTATGAATCCCTTCGATCTAATCAGGACTCTATCGAGTGAGATATCATATACTCTTATAACCCTATTGATGCTATGGTTTTCACCCTCATCTTAAATCTACAATCCATATAAGATATTTATAATCCCCTTAAAACTCCAACCTTATACCGTCCCACTGCGCCTTGGCTGACCTCAGAAATAAAGGAAATTATGAAAAGGAGGGAAGCAGGAAGTCTTTCAAACAGCCAAAGGAACACAATCCGCCGCCCGACGCACTAATTCCCTCCACATCCACTCCGCCCTCTCCAATGCTTCTGATTCCAAATCCAAATGGAAAATACTTCGAAAATTTCCGTACCAGAATACCGTATCTACACGTTATCTTCTTCTCAAGTCGGTCACAATATCTAGTCGTCCCAGATCAATCTCCATCTAAAACACTGCTCCTTTCCTATGGGGTCCCACAGGATTAGTCTCCATCAACCACTCTGTTTGCTGTTTATATTAATAATCTCTACCTCCTTATCCACCACTCCCAACACCATATTCAAATTTCAAATATGCCTGACCTGTCCTCCTTCCGACCTATTACATGCCTCAAAAACTCCTTACCATTCTTCCCAAGAAAACTTGAATCAAGTAAGTCTCTGGGCTTAAACAAATAAGCTGAAGTTGAATGCAGAAAAGACCAATTAAATTGCAATAGGCTTCAATCACCTCCTTAAAACTGTTCCTCACATCCCAACCCTGTTCCTAAACAATAATTCTATGAAATTCTATTCAACCATCAAAAATCTCGGAATCGCTTCTGAACAAATTCTTTCCTGGAAAAACATGTCTCCGATATCTCTCGTCGTACATTTTTCATCTTAAAGCGATTAAATTAACTTCGTCACCTGTTCCCATTCAAAACGCTTGATAAATTTTTTTGTACGATTCATCTTCGGGATCCCGATTTTATGAAGAGTTGAAGTGGTTACCCTTCCTACCGTCGTAAGTATTCCCTTGCATCCTTCCTCTACCAATTCATCCAATCCCGCCATCCGGCATACACCTTTGACTACCTTTGGATTTTTTTTACAACGGCCAATCGATCCGCAGCTTTTGACGGATCTTTTCTTATCCGGTATTCATCATATATTCTTTAATTCATTAATATTGGAAGTTTGTATAAAGGCTCAAAAGTTATGTCATTATGATTTATTAAAGTTTTATCTTTTTTTCTTATTCTTTTATTTGGTTGAAGTTCATGGTAAAAAGTATCGCCGGAACAAAATCTTTCTTGTTTCCTCAAGGTTGAATTCCGATACAGAATACGAATCCCATCGGAGCATCGGCAATGCCGCAGGTGCCACAATAGCATCAAACTCGCAGTGGACGACTTGTCAGAAAGCCGAACCGCTACTGTTGCGATTATAAGATCCTGCTGTCACAGAAAAGGGAGGATGTCGTGGGGAGAACTAATATCTTTGGTAGAAGGATCCGATAATAGCATATGTATAAATATGTGGTATTAGGCATTTCGTACTATATGTATATTATTAATGTTGTGTCTATAATGTTAAATAAAGTTTATTACTGAACGCTTTAAATAACCTAGTAGTTTTGAACTGTTTTCATTTTTAAAATCCTGACTTAATGTAAGCAAGAATTGGGAATGTACTATTGCTTAAAGCCCGGTTTACACGCTTGCCGCAAGTTCCTAACATCTAAAAATTAGAGATAAGTCGTTCGCGAAGGAACGAGTCCAAAAGAACGGTTCCATAAACAAAACGGTAGAAACGGCGAACGAAATCTATTTCTTTTCATCAGTCACTTCGTTTACTTCGGTCTTGTTATTCGAACTTTGATTAAGTTGATTTGATTATTATTATTATTATTATAATAAATAATAAAGACTGTTGAATGGAAGGAAATAATAATTATTAGAATAGAATAGAATAGAAAGAAAACTTTATTCTGGCGCGAAGTCCCCTAAGAATAAATATGTTGTACAAACAAAAAAATAACAATTCTGGCTTACACATTGAAATAAATAAATAAGAATCATAAATAATATATAAAATAATAATAACAAAAAGAATTCTTGTGAAGAAATATAGACGAGTACTAATAAAAAAGAACAAAGAAAGTGAGAAATGAAACTTACTTTTTAATATTACTATGAATAATTATTGTTATTATCATTCAAGAACCATTCCCCAAGAATGCCCATCGTTTTATTAATTTACTTTAACTTTTCCTGTTACGGAAGATAAGTCGATAATAATTAACTAATAGTGCTATTTTTAAATTTGAAATATAAATATCTCAATTTTTTGTCTGTTCATAATTTGTATATCTATATAATTTATTATAAATTATAATCCATATAGTTTTAAGAGAATTTTAAATAAATTTTTTTTACTTCCTTGTACGGATTGTTGTAACATTTAACCACCCTTTTTTGTCACTACATATTCATGAGGCTTATTCAAGGTTTATTATATTAACATAAACTTTCCTTCTATATTACATTATCTTCCTTTCTTGTTGCCCAAGGGAAAATCCTTGTTCAATTACACTGTTTGAAAAAAGGGAATGGCCGGTTGTACATTCCTTGGCTTTTTATATCTCGTCAAGTTCTTGAGGGTTTTATAACAAGTTTAGCTAAAATTCTAAGACAGAATAACATTAATTGAAATAATGCAATAAATGGTAAAATTCTTGATTTTATTACAATTTGTGGAAACAAATAATTATCCTATTAGATGACTGTATATATATATATATATATATATATATATATATATATATATATATATATATATATATATATATATATATATATATGATATAAACACAGATAAGCATGTGGGGGACAAGTCAAATACCTCATTTGCAACTTGGTGCTTTGGATCCTTGCCATTTTTTGGCAAAAGTGTAAACCCACCTTAATATAATTATAGAGACTTACTGTGACACAGTGCTGACAAACTGCTCTTGTGATTTGTCATACCAGCTAATCTCTATAGAAAGCATCTTTGATAGGTAGGCCGTTTTAATTTTGGTCACTATGTTACGGGCAGCTATTTCCGATGCCATGATCTGAAAAAGTAAATAATTATTAATGAAATATTGGCGTTTAAGACAGGTAGTTCCTGAAAAATAGAAAACAAATTATTTCAATAACAGTCGTTTTTATTTTCTATAAATATTTTTTAATTTTACAATTGATAGTGCATCGAGGAATAGACGGATCTCCAAAGGCCACGATACTGCGTGCTCACTTTTATGATGTGAGCAGATAGATAGGATGTAGAAGGGCTGGAATGAGAGCATTACGATGAAACAGGAGGTAACCAAAGGAAAAAAGCCTTCCGACATTAACGCAACCTCAAGGAAACCAGCCTTTAACATCGCGAGATACAAGCTGAGGAGTAATTAGGGGTGGGAAATTTGTGGATGTGGATGAACTTAAGATAAATGACCAGTAGTCTGTCCAAACCCCAGAGAGATTTGAGAGAGAACTTCGCATTGCCTCCACTCGACCCAGGCTTTTATATTTATTTATTTAGTATATTTATTCAGGATCGTCCGTAACATCTCTTTATATACAACTTCAGTAATAATGCAAACATTTGAATGATTTAAATTCTTAAAATATAGTTAATTTTAGGAGGAAGCCAGTATTAGTGTTTTTAATATTAGTATTTGCAGATATTAGTGTGTTGAAAAATATTCCAGATTTCTCCACTCGTGAAGTTAATACCCTAATCGATAGGATTATTTCATCTTCATTGAATTCTGATATCCTGTACTGCAAAAGTTGTTAGAAGATATAGAGATACACAAACATAAAACCAATTCCTATAAACGAAGCAACAATCATAGCAAAAACACTTGCTTGTCGTTCTGGTTTCTCGAGAACAACAAACGATCATACTGTTTGCTTGGGACCGAATGATCCATTAGCTAACAACCGAAGGTTTGTGTATTACAAAGAACTCCGTAGTAGAGCATTGCTAATAATTAAAATGCTGCCATACTATGTCTCTGAAAAAGAGATATTGATTCAATCTTGTGGCAATGCAACTTCTGTTTCATACTATATTATCATACCAAGCAAATGAAAACCACGCGGTACGGGAAATGTGATAGAAGCTGTTACAGGCAAGATCTGTGCTCCTGAGTGCGCTTATAAATTATGCCATTTACTGCTAAAAATGTCTTCGCGCAAAATTGTCTTGGTGGACAGCTTTAAACCAATCGATCGAACCAATGATCGATTTAGACTTTTGCAATTTGACTAATAAAACATCAGTTTATAATAATATATTCGAAAGGATTATATTACGACCAGATGAATTGGAAGATTTGAATTTGGCTGACTTGGCCATGCCCTTTGAAACTTAATGTAATGCTAAATGGTGCGAAGAAGACGGTGATGTATACTACGTCGACAATATATATTAGATTAAGAGAAAATACGAGAATGCGAATAATAAATAAATTAAAGTAAACGCTACTCCACTTTGAGCAGTAATAAACAAGGGAATTATTAAGGCTGGTTTACAGTTTGCTAGTATGTCATGTATTGTTCAGTGACGAGGCAGAACTTTCGGAAGATAATAAATAGCTCATCGGGAAGATAAAAAACAGATGATAAATTTTATTCTGGATTTAGGTAGGGTAAGGTATTATGGTACGGTACGACCATAACGAGTTTGCTTATTTTATCCCATCCCAAAAGTGCCCAACGAGCCAAAAGAAGTTAACACTTCAAAAATTGCTAATCATAACGTGAATAATAATAAAGAATAAATATGAAATAAAGAAAAATAAGAAATAAAGAAAAGTATGTTAATGGATAATGACCAAAAAGGTATTTAAAATTATAGTGAAAATGTAGATATATAAAATATAGAAAGAAAGAAAAATAAAATGAATATATAGAAAGATATAGTAAAATACATGAAAAATACTAATTATAATAACACTAAAATGAAGATTAAGGAGTCTGAAAAGTATCTCACGGTGATATGATAATATAAGTAATGTAAATGATTACAAAGAAGAGCATTCATGAGTGGCGTGCAGTACAACCACCAGCCAGCTGAATACGTGAAAATTTTGACCGTTAAGAACAAAACAATGTTGCCACCGAAATGGTTTGACGAATAATAGGATATAATTGCAACACTGGATTATTACAACATTATAAATAATCCTTCTTCCCCATTGTCCACGCTAGTTTCATGTTTAATCATTAAATATAAATGCGTTTTGAAATACTTAGTTGTAATCAGTTTTTATTGTGGAAACAGAATAACCGTTTATTGTTTAATATATTATACAATACTCAGTTATTGCATGCATAGTTAGACTAATAATGATTTTATATTACAGACTATTGTATTTTTATGAAAGGATTAGGAACTTCCTAATCCTCTCTTCAACTCTTTCAAATTCCTCCATTTAAGCAAATTTAAATTTGTAGGTATATAAGGAATTTTAATTTAATTTTATTTGAAGTATCTATGTGTATTAATAGTTTATTATATGTTCCACTATTGGGCATAGTTTTTACCAGACAGGCGTAGCCACATGGAAGGTATTGTGTTCAGGCTTTCCGTTTGTTGGTATATAGCAATGTTTTGAGCGAACAGTTCAACCGATTTTCAAGTTTGATGGCTCTCTTGACTCATGAGATCCCGTGAATGTTTTAAATAAGTAGAGCTCAAAATATTGAAAATATATTTTATAATGTTTTAAGTATTCTCGACTTTTTTTTTTATGTTTCATATTATAAATATCACATATAAGTTCATGATTACATATAATAAAATATAAATTGCAAAGACTAAAAAATAGTCTATATAAAAATACTCTACCCTTTTGATTAAAAAAAATTATCATACAAATCGGTTAAAGAATAGCTAAGATATGAATGAAGATACAACATACAACATACATACATACAAAATAAAATCAAACTTAAAAGTCGTTTAAAAATGTATAAGAACAATGATTTCTTACCTGAATTATGGCAAAAATTAAGATAATCCCTCCTGTAATCATAATGCCATATCCAAAATCATGCAACTTCGGAATCTCTGCAGTCATGTTGACGTGATAAGGCTGCAATTTGTCAAAAAATCCGTTACGATATGTTTTTATTTACTTTCAAACCAACAATACTAATTTTTTTTTTTTTTTTTTTACGTTTAACTTATAAACTCACGTTTCCTGGAGTCTCTGCTTCAATGAATATACTCAGAATAGGTGCTATGAAGAAGTACACGCTGAATGGAGTAATGAATCCGCAACCGATTGCAGAGAAGAGGCTTAAGGACATGTAGAGCAGGTCCTTCTTGTTCGCGTAGTGTAACTGTCGAAGAAAACCTTTCATGAGTACCAAGTGTGGTTTGCTACTGACTAAAGATATTTCAGAAGAGAAAAAATCGACATTATACTTGCTAAACCCCGTATTATGTTTATGAAAATAAAAATTTTGCATCACTAGAACACAACAAATGGTTGCGGGTCGATTGGAATGTGTAATTTTCTATGTTATCACTTGTCAACGACCAGTTTTAATAAACTGTAAGATTAGGAGGATTCAGAGGGGATGAAGTTTTTTATTTTTTTTAGAATTTGATTGGATTGAATAGAGATTACAACGAGGAACAAATGACTGAGAAAATAATTAAAATGTGATTAAAATGGTAGTTTTATGGGAAAAAATAAAACATGAAGGTAAACTATTATCTGATGTGTCCTTTTCAACAAATATTGATTGGGATAAAGAAGTTTATGAATCTCATTGAATTGAAAAGACGTAAAGTAACAAGAATAAATAAAGAAATATAATATAAAGAAATATAATATAAACTCCGCCAACTTTCCTCTAGAGGAGAGTTGCAGGTCCCAAGCCCTGGTAAAGGAGGAGGGGCTCCCACCGCAGCCTGAATGGGTGCACTCTATCGGAGACAACACCGTCACAGGTCAGTAGCAGCAATTTTCCATTTACGCAGTGAACCAGTGGGAGAGCTGGCCAAACAGCTTTGAGGAAGCAGCCCTTCTATTTGGCTATGGGAGCAACGGGCTCATGACCCATTCTCCCGAGACACAAGAACCAATGAAAAGTAGAGAAAGAAATAGAGCCGATCAGACTTTATGGCAACCGACACGGCGTGGAAAACGGATTACAAGATTAGGAACATGGAATGTTAAAGGCTTAAACGGGAAAGAAATGTAACTAGTGGAGGAGAAGAAAAGAGCAAGAATAGACATCCTAGGAATCACAGAAACTAAAAAGAAGGGCAAAGGAGAACAGAGAACAGGAGACCATATACTGCTGTATGCGGGTGTTAACCCAGTGGAACACGCAAAAAGTGGAGTGGCCTGCCTGCTTCACCAAGATCTAGCTCACTGCGTAAAGGACTGGAAGGCCATCAGTGACAGACTCATGCGAGTGGAACTAGCCAGCGGAGACGTTCTGTACTCTCTATTTATTGCCTACGGACCAAATGAAAACGCATCAACCCAGGAAAAGGAAGCATTCTTCGAAGCAGTCCAACAAGAGATAGACAACTTTAACGCAATTTCTATAATCATGGGGGATCTAAACGGAAGAGTGGGCAAAGATAAGAAAAGGTGGAGATGTGTGTTAGGACCAGAAGGTGAAAAGCACACCAACAATGGTGAAAGAATCCTAAACTTATGCCTTGCAAATTATCTGCTCGTAGGAAACAGCTTTTTCCCTCACAAATGCATCCACAAATATACAAGAGAAGAACCAAGTAGAAACGAGAAATCCATCATTGATTACATCTTAATGCCGAGGGAACAAAGAAAGTATACTAGAGACATAAGGGTCAAAAGAGGATATGAGATAGGCAGCGACCACAGGTTGTTAATAATGAACATAACCCTTAAAATACCCAAAAAATTCCCGAGACACCAGACCGTACACCTAAATTTAAAATAAAATATTATAAATTAAGGGAAGACGGTGTCACAAGCATATCAGAATATGATCGAAGAAAATTCAGACAGCGGAAGATACAATTGGGACAGTGATGATGTGGAAGAAAGCTGGATAGCGATAAAAAATATAATCCTTGAGGCTGCGGAGGAGGTGTGTGGGAAAAATAAACTCGGACAGAGAACTAAGAAAACCGGATGGTGGGCTGAAGAAATCAAGGAAGAAGTCAAGCTGAAGAAAAATCTCTGGAAGCGATATTTACAAATAAAGACAGACGCGGCTTACTCCACCTATAAGGAACAAAGAAAGAAAGTAAAAGAGGCTGTAATAAATGCAAAACGAAAATCCTGGGAAGATTTCGGAAAGAAGTCAGAATTGAACCACAAGGAAAACCAGAAACTCTTCTATAGAAGCCTCAGGAGCATGAGAAAGCAGAAAGAACCCGTGCTGAAGCATATAAAGGACAAAAACGGAGTAGTCCTGAGTCGTCCAGAAAACATCATGAACAGGTGGACTGAATACTTTAAAGACCTGTTAGCAAACCATGCGCAAAGACTGGAAGAAAATCAGCAGACTCGGAGTACGGAAGGCAGCTGGGAAGAGGATGACTTCATCAGCGACGAAGAGGTGAATGAGGCTATACAATCGCTCAAGCTAGGAAAAGCAGCAGGAATAGATGGCATATACCCAGAAATGTTAAAACTAAGTGGCCCAAAGGGACTGGAAATGCTCCAGCCCCTCCTGAACATCGTCTGGAAAACGAAAACGATCCCAAAGGACTGGGAAATCTCAATCATCATCCCAATCTTCAAGAAAGGTGATAATCGTGAATGTCAGAACCACAGAGGCATATCCCTACTGTACTCAGCATCCCATATAAAGTTTATTCAAGGGTGCTCTAGAAAAGGCTGAGAAGCATCATTGAACAAAAGTTGGGAGAAGAACAATATGGATTTCGACCTAACAGGAACACGCAAGATCTGATATTCACGATGAGGCAAATTTCCGAGAAGATCATCGAAAAGGACAAAGAGGCCTACGCTTGCTTCGTAGATTTAAACAAGGCATTCGATAGGGTGCAGAAGGAAGATATCTCCAAAGGGCTGGAGGAGTACGGGGTTCACACAGGACTGAGAAGGGCCATCCTGAGTCTGTACAACATCCAAAGAAATGTGGTTAGGATGTGCAACCACTCATCTGGGGAATTCCAAAGCGAGCAAGGAATCAGACAAGGGTGCAGCCTTAGTCCCCTCCTATTCATCCTGGTACTAGATTCTGTACTAAAGCAAGCGAAACAGGAAATGAGGTCATATCACCTCGGAAACAGGAACCTCCAGAGTGTCCATTACTGGTGTAATGGATGGTTCCTAGCATTTGCAGACGACATGGTAGTATTTGGAAACAACTGTCGGAACCTACAGTTCAACTTAAAGATCCTCCAAAATAGACTAAAATCCATAAACATGGAAATAAATGCTGAAAAAACACAATATATGAGGATCGGTAGAAGGAGAAACCGTGGGGACAGGATCGTCAGGCTAAGTGGAAGACGCCTAGAACAAGTGGCGGACTTCAAATTCCTGGGGACTCATCTCAACCAGCACGGATGGGTTGACGAAGACATTGGCGAAAGGACCAATATAGCAGGCAGATGCTTCCAATCCCTCAAGACTGGCTTTCTGAACAAGAAAGAAGTCTCTAAAATAACTAAAAAAGTAATATACAAGAATACGTTTCTTCCAATCCTGACATACGCAAGTGCGTCTTGGACCCTCACTTCCAAGCACAAGAGCCAGATCCAAGCATTGGAAATGCGCTACTTAAGGAAAATTGAGGGGAAAACAAAAAGAGACAGGGTGAGGAACTCCACAATAAGAATAAACATAAGGCCTGCAGAAGAAATAATAGAACAGAACCAGCTCAGATGGTTCGGACATGTCCTGTGGATGGCTGAAGACAGACTAGCAAGAGTTACCCTCGAGGCTAAAGTGGAAGTGAAGCGACCACGTGGGAGACCCAGAAAGACCAGGCTGGAGGGAGTAAAGGAAGGTTTCGAGAAGAGAGAATGGACTGGATAGAAATAATTGGATCAGGCTCTATCAAAAGTCGCCTCACGCCGATCAGCGGTAAACGAGGACAAGATTAAAAAAAAAAAAAAATATAAAGAAATATGTAGTTTGAAAAATTATCTCAAAAGCACTTACCAGGTTTCGCAGAATTAACAAAGTCGATGCGTGCAAGTCTTAAAAAATACTTAAATTTAAAGGGAGAAGTTGGTCGGGGGGTGCGATCAAAGAAATAGACTACTATAATGCGATCTTATATAATTGTGCCTACGTTTTGGCCTAAGTTTTAGGCCATCTTCAGGGCTAAAAGGCAAACAAAATAACAACAATGAAAAAAGAGAAAGAGGCAGTACCAGTAACAGTAAAAATGATAAATGATAAAAAACAGAAAATACAAGTAAGATAAAAAAGTATTAAGTATAAAAAGAAAAAGATAACAGATAAAAGATAAAAAGAAAAAGATTATTTTTACTGTTACTGGTACTGCCTCTTTCTCTTTTTTCATTGTTATTATTTTGTTTGCCTTATAGCCCTGAAGATGGCCTAAAACTTAACCCGAAACGTAGGCACAATTATATAAGATCGCATTATAGTAGTCTATTTCTTTGACCGCACCCCCCGACCAACTTCTCCCTTTAAATATAAATATACGGTCAACAATAACTCCCTCCAACTTAAAAAATACTTTATTAAACAGAGTACAGAATTACCTGATATAAAATAGTGAGCTACTGACAATTTTAAATACAGATCGACTCAACTAAAGATATTACTACTAGACTCAAACCTAACATAGGATGAGTGCACTGTCTCACACTCTCCTTCACATTCTCTTACACTCTACCTTACACTCTAATTCTTACATTCTATTTGATGCGCCCATTTCAGATAGGTTTTTATACAAACGCAAAACAATAACTTCCTGGGTTATAAACCCTATTTAATAACTTCATGGGTCAATGCCATGTGTTAATTGCAGGTACACTGTCGAAATAATGGAATTGCACATGATGTGAGATGCTTTATCATCTCTTCAAAAATCTGTACCTGAGAAAATTTAGTATTTCTTAATGCCTTTTTATTAAATATTTTGAGTTTGAAAAGAGTTTGTTTAATTTTTATGTGAATTAACTTTTAAAATGTAATTTATGATTCCCATGGGCGTAGTGCTCGGTATTTGATGCTCCCAATTCGGTATAATTTATATTTCGCGCAAAAATCGAGTCAGCTAGGAAACTCTATATGACCTATATCCCCTATACATGCTTCAGCACGTGCCAACTTGCGTCTGTCGTGACTCTACCCTCAAGATGGTGACATCAGCCCGCCTTCAGCGCGATAGCCTGTTTCTTCTCTCTTTTACTTATTCATAACCCTCACGTTTATTGTATTAATTCCATTTGCGCCAGTCCTTATCCTTATTACGTGCTCTAATTGCCACAAGTGCTGAAGTTGTATTTATACGCATTTATCTCTACTGCGTTTTCCACTCTGAGATTCTACAAGCATATTATGTTTCCTCGGCTAAAGCCTACACATTTTGTAAAGTTCACATTCAAATTATTTCGTATCCTCATTGCCTCTCTTAAACTCAACTCCTAATCCCCTCACTCTGTGAACTCTTGAGGATATGCTTGCTTCTTTATCATCAACTCACAAGTACTACTAATTTCTTTATATTCTATTTGTCTATTTATTCTTGTCACTTTACGTATTTTAAATTCAATGAGATTCATAAACTTCTTTATCCCAATCAATATTTCTTGAAAAGGACACATCAGATAATAGTTTACCTTCATGCTTTATTTTTCTAATAAAGCTTCATGCTTTATTTTTCATGCTTTATTTTTAATCACTTTTTAAGTATTTTCTCATATGTATTGGTGGTCCCTGACCCCTCTTGCAACATTCAGTTATCTAATTGGGGAATATTTTGCATAAGTGATGTTGCATTAATTAACATTAACAGCGGAGTACCATGTGCGTATTTAATCTTTAATAATTCTTAGAGTTTGATTGGATTGAATAGAGATTATAACGAGGAACGAATAAATGGTAGTTTTAGAACTCTGGGTTATTTAGCCTTAGCATTATTGTAACAATACATAAGGCTGTACGTACGGATTTTAAAATAGTCCTTAGTTTTCCAGGTTCTTTTTCTCTGAAACACAATACAGAAAAAGTCAGTCAAAAATGATATTTTATGTTATAAAAAAAAAAAAAATCATGTTAAATTACTTGAAAATTACTGACTTGTTCTTTTGTTCGATTTCATAGATATTTCGATTTTTGTTCCAAACCTGAAACACAAGACAAACACAACTAATTTTCACCATCAAATTAGTTTCAATCTGAGAATATTAAGAGTTTCTTCCAAAAAAAGAGCTATTCGTTAATATTTAAGCGCTAATGCTGTTCAAGTCTCTTTTCTAATTTACGCCTTATTCAGTGAAGGCCCAGTGGTTCTAATCATGTGTAAATAGAAGCCAGTAAAAAAGAAAAAAAAAATATTGTAGTGAAACTAATGTCGGCCTCACACCAGTGGCAAATCGATTGCCAATGTTTGTGTAAATATATGGTTTGAAAACAAAAGTAAGGCAGACAAAATTACGAATCAAAACAATAAATCGAATTATCAACTAAAAGTAATCAAGCTAAGAAATCATTGATCATTTTAATATCGACTTTAAAGTAGCAACAATTATAAAATCAAATATTTAAGTGAAAATGATGAACCCGTTGAGGAAACAGTTCGTCACGGGTGTGGATGGAACGCAATGGCCATGGCAAATCCCGTTGATGTTTCTTTCACACATCTCCGCTCGGAAACGGCCGAGCCAAACATCGCGCATGTCAAGATCGGGTGTAAATATTTTTTTTTTTACTGTGAATGTTGAATTTGCGTTTTCTGAACTTGCGAATGTCGAGATACTACTGTATACACAAATATTGGATCAAAAATGGTATTTGAAAATCTCGGCGGATTGAATGAACAACACCGACCATTTGAACAATCCTATTTAAGACTGAAACGTGCTCCGAACAATTGTACTGAAGCCACAATTGTACTGAAACCACAATTGTATTGAAGCCACAATTGTATTGAAGCCACAATTGTATTGAAGCCACAATTGTATTGAAGCCACAATTGTATTGAAGCCACAATTGTATTGAAGCCACAATTGTATTGAAGCCACAATTGTATTGAAGCCACAATTGTATTGAAGCCACAATTGTATTGAAGCCACAATTGTACTGAAACCACAATTGTACTGAAGCCACAATTGTATTGAAGCCACAATTGTATTGAAGCCACAATTGTATTGTATTCTATTGCAGCTGAAATTTTTAGACGTGTTCCTATAAACTTATAGGATTATAATAGCTCTGGATTATAATAGCTAAGATGCACTGGAGGTAAATGGTGCTTTTTTTTTTTTAAAGACTTGACAATCTTTTATCATCCTTATGTCAGAACAAAAATACTGCATACCTCAAATCATCACAGTATCGCAAATTATTGAATGGGTTAATGGTGCTTTATTTTCTCCCATATATGAGGTAAATTTCCTCAAAATTTCAATTTGTTATCATATGAAATAAAGATACACGGTAAACTAAATTTTTAAGAATTTAAGCATTAGAAGTTCAAAGTGTATTGTTTACACTTCGATAAGAATTGTATTTCATCATGGAAAGATATAAATTTTCTTTATTATTTTTTATGAATTAAGCATTAAAAATTCAAAGTTCATTGTTCAAACTTCAATGAATATTGATACTTCGTAATCCATCATAGATTAAAATACATAGATACATACATCAAAGTAGATGTTTCCATTTCACCTTGGCATCATAAAACTTATTTATACATGATCCAGCCAGTTTACACATATGATCCAGCCAGTTTAAACATATGATTATATGTATTTACATGTGTTTACATGTAGATAAATTTAAATATTGTGAAAACAAAGCTTTAAGTCTTCTAAATTATGGAAAAATCAAAATAGCGGTTAGGCACACACAGCCTTTATAAGGTGGGTACCTGACTCCTCAATGAGTGGAGGAAATAAACCTGGCGGTTAAGCTGGATGCTGACAGCATAGTAAACAAAATGGTCCCTAATGACCCCTTCACTGACCTACTACATTTTCTGACAATTCAGATCGACTCTAATATCCTACCACCTTTAAAGAAAGTTATTTTCCAATCTTCAATCCTCAACTTACCCTGAATAAGTCATTGTTCTCCATTTTAGCCTCGGAGGATGGTGAAGCAGAAATAGTTTATTCTGCCGTGATAGAGGGAGAACTCTGTAACAGAAATGCATTACCCTCTTTATCTTTAACTACTAAAAACTATATTTGATTTATATAAAAAATATTTTAATATAGTTAAAATATTTTAAATAGTTTTCATAAAAATTTAAATACGCTGCTAGACAAAATTAATGAAAAACTTTTATATGTTTAATGATTTCATTTATTCATATTCATATACACATCAAAAATAAGTTTGGTTGTGAAAATAGCTCATTGAAAAAAAATACGTTTATTTTATACACAGTAAAAAAAAGTTAGTATTATGCCCTATATTTAAATTCATTTTCAATCATTCCTTTTTCTTTATTGATTTCGTTTGATTTTATTCTCAATTTTTAAAGTTTTATTTTGTTTCAATGGCATCATTTAGTCATTTGAATGAATGCGACTGTATTGGACCAATAACCGCCAGTGAGAAGTGGCTGCTATGAGACTTGGGCTAAATCACTCGACAACAGGAAGGTTTTTTCTTTTATTCAGAAAAACAAGGCTTCAGCCCGTCCAGGATCATGTGAATTAGACATTGGCTGATTGGAGGTGAGTTCTCTTCACAGGTGATGTTAAAGTTGGTCTAAAATCTTCAGATTGGCGTTATTTCATTTGGAATAATAATATATTTTCTCACATAATAATTTCAGGGAAGAGTTACGCCCCGTGGTGTTTGTCTCCTCAGGTGGAATTCCATGAGTCAAATTGATGTTCTTAGGTGGTCCAAGGAAATGGACACTCACATCGAATTTGTCGTTGCTGAATTTGAATTTGTTCCAGAAAGATCTCTAACTTCACAAAGGTACTTGTAGGGCCATTTTCGCCCAGGTTTTTTTTTTTTTTTTGTGTTGTGCACGGAATATATTTACCTTTAAAATGATATAAAAATAAAATTTTCTTTTCGTCACAGCTATTTTCCCTATATTTTTTTCGTGGATAGACTATATATGAAAAGTTAATGGGCTTTGAGAAGGCTGTAGACATGTTTCTTAAAAAATCGTTCGAGCTGTTTTCAATAAAATTTTAAAAAAGTGTAAAATTTATGATATAAAGAGGCTCTTTCAGTAAGTTTGATGATAGCATACATACACCTACGACCTCTCGTTCGCAGTACTAATCTTTTGGTACCACCCTGCTGGTTGTGGTTAAAGTTCCGGGACGTACTTGCGGAACGTAACCGGGAATTGTTACAAAAACGAAAAGATTCGGAAGCTCACCGGGCCACTGTAGCATAACAAGAGTGAAATTAGGCTCTTGAAAGATGGCACAGACGCTGGAATGACTCATCCTCTGGAAGATGAATCCACCACCTGACTCCTGACATTGCAGCATGGATATTTCGAAAACCTGGGGAGGTTTACCTAGCCCAACTGTTTACTGGGCATGATTGAACAAGCGGGGCTATCATTGTCCTAATTGCGCCCCCGTGGATGAGACTATTGAACAAGCGTTCCTCTCTTACCCATATTTTTCACAAGAAAAGGATGAAAAGCTAGACAGGAAGCTTGAATAGCAGCCAGGTCCAGAAAACTTAGTCGCTCTAATGATGGCCTCGCAGGAGAGCTGGAGTGCTGTTGTAAAATATGCAGCGCGAATCAGCAGAAAGCTCAAAGCACAGGAGCGAAAGAGGAGAGGTCAGGCAATGACCTTATCCATATAAGGTTGGATTCCATAATCCAAAGAAGAATTATACTTATCGCCATTCTACCTCCCCGCAAAATAATATATAAAAGCAGTTCCGGAATCTTTCAATGTTGTGGTGTTCTAGTCACACTTAGTCTTATGAAAGATTTTTCTATTATCGTTAAAAAACAAACACACAGAGCACGCATTATTTTCATTCATCCGCTTCATCCAGGAAAGAATAGAATTGGAGAAAGTGGGATGATTCTGTCGTCTTTCAGGTAAATAATGTACCTACTTTCGCTTAAATGGTCACTGGGAGTTTTTCGACCTAAAAACTTCTATCGGACCAGATAATTGAAGAGAGTCGGTCACAGGAGAATCATAGCATTTTTATTCAATATCGAAAACTTTAAAAAACAAATGGTATTCTATTATCCGCAAAAAATCAATCTACTATTTATACTGCGATGCGTGTATCACTTGCCTGATAAGGACGAAACCGTGGCTAGAGTACCTAGGGGTTATAGTGCGATAGACTTTAAGAGTGCTTATCATCAAATGCCTCTCTTGGCGTAAATAAGGCAATTCCTTTGTCGGAGGAATTCTAAGCACAGTTTTGTTATTCTGCTATGTGTGGCGGTGAAATTAATGGGCAGATAACCGTGTATTCCTTCCGATGAGTGAGGAGGGTTCATAGATTCGGGTCAGAAAACCAAGTCTCTCAATCAAAGAAAAATTTAACAGTAACGGCAAATTAAAATGCGCATGCGTGATCGGCCTCTGATAGTGAATTTGGAAATAGCGTCCTTGAAAACACAATAAACGATACTGATACCGAAAATTTTTTCAATGGTATAACTGGCATAAGCGATTTCTTAAACCTAAGTCAATTTCTCTCCTTCCAAAAAAATAAAGAATAATAAATATCTAAAAACATTAATTTAGTTAAAATCAGATTAATGACAATTATATCATCAAACAAACTCATTTTCTTCAATATGAAATATAAGAAATAAATCCTGCAAGGTATTATAAGAAACAAATAGTTAACTACTCGCGTCTACTATTGGGCTTGTATCCTCAATCCAGTCATCCTGTTATCCTCAATCCAGTCATCCTATACTTAAAAGTGTGATGTGGGTATTTTGTGGTGTAGAATCCAGGTCGCTAAGTTTACCTCTGATCAGATGTTCTCTCTTAGAATCTTACTCCCTTAGAGGGCGAGAGAATTCGGGATCAGCACAAACCACCAATTAATAGATTTCATGATTGCGTTTCAAGAGAGGAGCTCTATGAGGGAATGCTACAGTTAGGGATCCCATCGAACATATGGTCCGATTGACTATGAAGGAAGTGAAGTGATGTATGCGAGTTCAAGGAGGCATATCTAAGAGATTTCGCATACACGAGGGACTCAGACAGGGGGACCATATGGCATTACATCTTTTTAACTCCAGCCTGGAGTGCGCGGTACGTAGATCCAACATCCCGGTCGGAGGGACAATATTCAACACGTCTGCTATGATTCTAGACTATGGAGACGACCTCGACGTGATTGGATGGACTTTTGAAGTGATGACAGATGCCTTTCTCGACCTGTAAAGAGAGACACCGAGAATAGGGCTCGTTGTAAATGAAATAAAGACCAAGTATATGCATGCGAACCCTAAGGGTGGAGTACAGCGAGACGGCCAGGTATATATTGGTCAGTACACCTTTGAGAAAGTAGAAGAATTTGTCTACCTCGGAACCCAAATAAACTCCATAAACGACATCAACCCTTCGCGTTCAACGTCGAAGAATGGCTAAAAATAGGTACTACTATGGACTTTAGAGGTACTTGAAAAGCAGGACGTATCCAGGACTACCTATACAAAACACTCATCAGACTTCTGTTGACCTACAGATCAGAATGTTGGATACTTCCTAGATTCCAGGAACTGGCTCTCGCAAGGTTTGAACGTCGAATCCTCCAGGAGACTGGAGGCAACGCACCAGTGCTAAAGGTGCTTTTCAATAGCGCCAACATTACCACCTTAATTAAGATAGGTCGACTGCGATGGGCGGGACATCTGTCGAGAATGGGTGAAATGTACGTGGAATGTAGTGCCAGTTAAGAAGAAGAATCCAAGTTAGCCAATTCGATAACGCTGTGGAAAATACATAGGCACCCGAAAAATCTGTAAATTTTGTTGTTTTTTTCAGTTTCTTGCTAACCATACAACACCTACGCACTCTAGCCGAAAACACTCAATTACTAAAGTTAAAAATCATGAAATTTTCTACGATTTGTACTGGTTAAATGCTTTTCTAAACCAAATATGTACCGAGATACAGACAATCAATATATCGAGAAAAAAAATTCAAAATATCGATAAATGCAAAACATGCAGATTATTTCCTAGTAACTCTATTCTTTGAACATTTCTATTTGGATAATAATACAGGTAAAGTAAGGTGTCTGTAAACAAAATCGTTCCATATCCGTCGTTAGGGTGGGGCAGGGTGCTGGTAAAGTTCACGGTGCCCGGACTTCCGAGTTATCTAAAAAAAGTGTATACAGTGAAAAGGTTTGTCAAACAAATATATACAATAAAAAAGTATTTCAATCTATAACAAATCATATCACGTATCGTAAGACGGAGTAACATTAGGCATTTAATGTATATTTAAGATATTTTCGGGTATTGCCCTGATCGGAATAGTTTTTAATTTTTGACCTAAACGAAATAGAAGCTATTATAGTGGAACATTACTACTATTATTATCCATATAGAATTGTTGAAGGATGAAAGCTACTAGTGAGAAACCTGCATTTTTCACTATTTTTTTCGAAATTTTAAAAAAAAAGTTCGGAATATTGAAAGGCTGTATTTCGGTACATGATTAATTTAGAAAAACATTTAACTAGAGCAAATCGTGGAAAATTTCATGTTCTTTAACTTTTATAATAAAGTGTTTTCGGGTAGATGGAAAGTCATTTAGGAGTAAAAAATTTAAAACATCCGAAAATTTCTAGCTTCTTCGTGTGCCCTTTTTTTATCCATAAAGTAATCTCTAACTTGGTAGGAAACGTTAAAACCGTAAAAAAGCTAAGAAACGGGTCTCTACTAATACAAACAATAAATGGACAATTTCTAGCTTCTTCGTGTGCCCTGAATTTTCCGACAAAATTTTACCACAAAGCGAAGAAAACATACCACCAACCTATTTCTTAGTGAAAAGAATAGATGAAGAAGACTTTAAAAAAGTCTCCCCTTTTTTTATCCATAAAGTAATCTCTAACTCGGTAGAAAACGTTAAAACCGTAAAAAAGCTAAGAGACGGGTCTCTACTAATACAAACAATAAATGGAAATTTTAGCTTCTTCGTGTGCTCTGAATTTTCCACTGGGTTCTCGAATTGGCTAATTTGTATTCTACACCACTGAGTACCCACATACAACATATCAAAAGATCATTAAATTTGTAATTGTCTCCAGGTAAAAAGTTCCTGATGACTGGACTACATGTCCACTATTGGGATTTTAGTGTCTACTATCGGGGATAATAACCATTTTTAATTTTCAGTTATAAAAATTTATCTCATTTTCACTGTTTTTAAATTTCTTGTTATTGCAGGAATCAGCCAGTTAATCGATCTAAGCAGTCAAAATAATTTTCTAGTTTATGTTTATTTCTCTAAAGGGCATAAAATGGAGATTCTGTCTTAAGCATCATGATTTATGACGTTTATGAGTTTTGACGTTGTTGCAGCAAATGAGCGATGTATGAAACGCCTTTAGATATCAGGATATCCGAAATTTAAATTTTCTTAAATCGTTTCAACTTCATAACTTACCGTGTCCGATCTTCAACGTAAACTAAATTTCGAGTAGTCTTCTAACGATTCCAATTTCAGATAATGAACAACAGTTATTTTTTCTCATTGAGTAACAAAGGCCGTGAGAAAGGCCATTTGCATTTGAAAATTCCTGTTTTAATAATTTCTTCATAAGTGATATAACATAGCAAAAACATTATAATTGGAAATTAAAAGGATAATCTTAGAACAAATATTAATTAACATATTATTATATAAAAGGATAATACCCTTCTCCGTTTGTAACCGCTAACCACAAAAAGTACTGAGCTAATCTTTACATATTCCCAGGAAGCTTTAGCATTAATAAAATCTAGCGATTTTTCATTAAAAAGTTATTAAAAAAGAGATTGATAAATTGAAAAGTGAAAAAGTGACTGTGGCACGTGAGAAAAATCACTCGAAGTAGTTTTAATTTGATTCAAAGATTTATGATTTATTTGTTCATATTCTATAAGGACAAATAATTTCACAAAATAAACTTATAAGGTATATATCTAACAGTAGCTGTTTAGATTCCGGCCGAGACAGTCGTAGACTCTCCGCACAGTATTAAACAGAGAAGAGTTTTGCTTTATTATAACATCAATTTATTTATTGTTTTGTTTTTTGCAGTCTGTTTTACTTTATTATTATTATTTTGTCTTATTTATCTGGAAGAAATTCTTTTATTTAGTTAAATCACTACTCTTTATTTATTTTATTTTTTTTTATATTTCTTTAAACGAAAAATGGGAGAGCCTCCTGACCCTCCCGAATTAACTAGTCCTTTAAATAAAAAAAGAAAATGGACTCGGGGTCGAATCAAATTTCCCACCGACAAAATTTTACCACAAAGGGAAGAAAACATACCACCAACCTATTTATTAGTGAAAAGAATAGATGAAGAAGACTTTAAAAAAGTCTCCCCTTTTTTTATCCATAAAGTAATCTCTAACTTGGTAGGAAACGTTAAAACCGTAAAAAAGCTAAGAGACTGGTCTCTACTAATACAAACAATAAATGGACAATAGTCCAATAAGCTTCTATCCTATACGGATTATGGTGGACAGTACCCAGTACAGATAACTCCACACAACACACTTAACTATAGCAAAGGCGTGATCCGTTGTTTCGATTTTCAATATATGGAAATAGAAGAAATTAAAAAAGAACTGACCCCAATTATTAAAGACATAGTAAGAATTAAATCAAAGAATAACGGAAACCCTGGTAATGGGTTGGATGTGGGGTTAACAGCTCTACCTCGGAAAAAAATCTATTATTCAGAAACCCGAAGACAAAAGAAAGCTGAATGTGATTAGTGGACAAAGACAACGGAATTTGGATATGGGTATTCCTACATGGAATGTACGCACGATGCTCCAGCCAGACAAAATGGCAGAGGTTGCGGAGCAGATGCTTAATTTTAATTTTGACTTATTAGCACTACAGGAGATTAGGTGGAGTTAAAAAGGCAGAATTGATAAAAAGGAATATACAGTATTATATAGTGGAACCAATGAAAGAAATGGAAAATATGGAACAGGATTTATGATTACTGCTAAAACTAGAAAAATTTTGCTTCTGTTTGAACCAATAAATGAAAGGATATGCAGGATGAGATTTAAGGGTAAATTCAGAAATATTAGCTTGTTTTCAGTGTATGCACCTAAGGAAGACAGTGACGATGATACAAAGCTTCTGTTTTACCAAGATCTAGAGCGAACCTAGAAGATAGATATTGCGGCATTGCAGGAAATGAGGTGGAATGGAGATGGAAGAATGGATAAAAGGGAGTTCTCTATATTATACAGTGGTCCAGAGAAGAAAACTGGTCAAGCAGGAACAGGCTTCTTTGTAAATAGTGAGTTACGAAAGTCTATACTCCATTTTGAACCTATATCTGACAGATTATGCAAATGAAGGGTCAAAGGTAGATATAGAAATATATCTTTGTTTTCTGCATACGCTCCAACAGAAGATGCTGACGATGACAGCAAAGAGGAATTTTATGACACTCTGGGAAGCAAAATTGAAAAAGTGCCTAAATATGATGCAATCGTATTATTAGGGGACTTCAATGCAAAAATTGGGAGAGAAGAGGCTCTAAGAGAAGTTGCTGGAAGGCACTCATTGCATGAAATAACAAGTGAGAATGGCATGCTATTGGCACAATGCGCTGAAATGTACAGATTGCATATAAAAAGCACATGTTTTCCACATAAGAAAATGCATAAAGGCACTTGGAAAGCACCCGGAAGAGATGTTATTAATCAAATAAATCACATCTGAATATCAGCAAGACATTCCTCTAACATCATAGATGTGAGAAGCATGAGAGGCCCTAACTGCGATTCAGACCACTTTTTGGTTAGTGCTAAGTTGAGGCAAAGGATGGCAAAGGTGGCAAGACCAGGAACAATCAAAAGAACGAAATGGAACACTGAAAAATTAAAAATAGAGAACGAACTCAGAAATTTTCAAGAAGTGATGGATAGAAGGATGGAGAGAGAGGAAATAGACGGGGACCAACCAGAAGAGGAAAACAGGGAAAGCGTGTCAATTGAGAAGAAATGGAAAATTGTAAAGGAAGCTATAAACAAGGCAGCAGAGGAGGTATTGGGAGAGAGTACAAATGGAAGAAACGAGGAATGGTACAACGAAAAATGCGCAAATGCCATTGAAGAGAAGAATTAAGCCAGGCAGAGGATGTTGCAGAGGTTCACAAGACAAAATCGAGAGACTTATAGTATGAAGAGAAGAGAAGCTAAGAAAGTCTGTCGAGAGGAAAAGAGAAAAATGATTAATAAGAAGCTTAAAAATATAGAAATGCTGAACAGTGAACATGAGAGCAGGAAGTTTTACAAAGAAACAAATTGGTTCAGGAAAGGATACCAGCCGGAGCTGGATAATTGTAAAAATAAAACAGGAGAGGCTTTGGAAGGCGAGAGAGAGATGATGAACAGGTGGACTGAACACTTCTCAGAGCTTCTTAATGTCGGTCAGTGGAGAAGGATGGTGAGAATGAGATTGAGGAAGAGTTTCAAGTGTGGCAACCACAACCGCTCATTGATGAACCTGACAGAGAAGATGTTGAATTTGCTATTATGGATATGAAGAATTGTAAGGCCCCCGGTGAGGGCAGGATTGTTGCTGAATTAATTAAAGGTTGTAGTAATAAAATGAAGGCACTGAAATATGAGTTAATCTGCGATATATGGAGAGAGGAAAAGATGCCGGATGACTGGAAGGTTGGGCTAATATATCCTATTTTTAAAAAAGGCAGTAAAGATCAGTGCGCAAATTATAGAGGAATAACCCTGCTGGGAGTCTTGTATAAACTCCTTTCTGGCTTAATATTGAAAAGGCTGCGAATATATGCCGAGAAAATGTTGGAAGAATACCAATGTGGCTTTAGAACTGGTAGAGGTACGACAGATCAAATTTTTGTTCTAAGGCAAATGATGGAAAAGTGCTATGAATATAACATTGATCTGCACCTATTATTCGTTGACTACAAGCAGGCATTTGATAGCATCAAGAGATCAACATTGTTTAAAGTGCTAGTGAAAAATGGGGTACCGCATAAATTAATTAATTTAATACGAATGACCATGGAAAATGCATCATCCAAAGTTATTATTGGAAATAAAGCTGGTGGATCGTTTAAGGTGTAATCTGGAGTTCGTCAAGGAGACGCATTGTCGGCTACACTATTCAACATAGCACAGCATGATGCTGTGAAAGATGCAGCTAAAAACGGTACTATCATTGATAGGACATGGCAAATTTGTGCCTATGCTGATGACCTAGTGATTGCGGCCAGAAGTGAAAAGGCACTCAGAGAGGCGTTTGACGTAATATATGAAAATGGCAAAAAATTAGGGCTTGTGGTCAATGAAAATAAAATAAAGTACTTAAAATTGTCCTCGGCAGCAAGTAGAAGATCCTGCAGCGACATTAAACTAAAAAATTTTAAGTTCGAAAATGTACCGACATTTGTGTACCTCGGTTCTGCCCTCAATAATGAGAATTTAATAAGCAAAGAAATTAACAATAGAATAATGGCTGGTAATAGAGCCTATTATGCAAATCTTAAGATTCTCAAGTCTCAACTATTATCAAAAACAACAAAACTAAAGCTGTATAAAACTCTTATTAGACCAGTAGTCACCTATGGAGCGGAAACCTGGTGCTTATCGCAAGAGGTTGGCCGTAAATTAAAAGTGTTTGAGAGAAAGATAGTAAGAAGAATTTATGGTGCTACTAGAGTTAATGGTGAATGGAGATTTAAGAGAAATAGTGAAATTGAGACTATATTGGAGAATGCTAACATTGTTAACCATGTTAAGGCAAGTAGGCTGAGATGGGCAGGACACGTGGCCAGAATGGAGGATGAAAGAGTACAGAAGAAGATGCTAGAAGCGCGTTTCGTTGGAAAGAGGAAAAGGGGAAGACCGAGAAACAGATGGAAGGATGAAGTGGAAAGAGACGCGAGGGTGTCCGCAATTGGAAGAGAGAAGCACAGGACAGAGCGGTATGGAGGAGAGTAACTCAGGAGGCCAAGGGTTATACTGGCCTGTAGCGCCGGGGAGTTAGTTAGTTAGTTAGAGCGAACCTATCATGGAACTCAGAGATATGATATTAAAATTATATTATATTATATTATAAATTATATATTTATATATACGTATAACATAGGCGAAATCTTCCCATTTTCTTTGGGAGGAGGAGCGAAATGTTAATCTCACCCTCCTAAAAAGAGAGGGACGAGAGAGTATCTTAGAATCGAACTCTTTAGGTCTGGATCAAACCGTTCGTTATTGCTGGAATTGTTTACTCCGAAGCAACGAACGACGGGCATATCTAGACTTGGAGAATTTGATTCTACTTCAAATTTAATCTTACTTTTAGGTCTAGGCCTATTCTATTTTTCCTATTTCATTAATTGGTTTTTAATTTATATATTTTCTTCTTTGATGCAGATGAAATAATAAAATATATAAATGCCTATTATGATTTGTATACAAAGGTAAATCGACAATAATTCATTATGACATATTTCCTTTTATTCAAAAATATGCTCTTTTTGCTAAAACCATTTGCCGAGAGTGAACGTTATTTTCGTGTAAAATAATGTAGTGATTCGATAAAAAATCACAATTATTTCTTTTCATTGTTTTTTTTTAAAGACTGTTTTAGAAAATTACGGTATATTCCTTTTCTCTCATTCTTTCGTCAAAGTCTTTCGACCTACCTGCGTATTTACATAGGCTCTTGGAAATCCCTTTCTCAATATAATAAAAATGTAATACATAAATATATTTTACGTACTCGACGTGCGGAGCGAAGAGAGGAATCCCTCAGTATCCTTTTAATGCGAAACTAACAGAATGTAATCAGTGCTGCCAACCTTAATATTAAAAGTGCTTGAAGATAATTTGGAATGATTTCTGAAATTATATTGAAACGTTGCCGGGTTATACTGAACATTGGCGCAGACTTTCCATTTCGATTGAGGGTGGCGAGAAGCGGCGATCGCTCCTCCTCCTCATCCCCGCTAAGACTCAGAAGTGAACTGGAGCCGTTGAGCTTAGCTCTGTTAGCCCATCCAAGCCCTATTTCTTCACGCAATTTTTCACTGCTTAACACAGAGGTTCCCAGACTTTATGTCACTGCGTACTACTTCCACAATTCAGATAACTAGCTGATCTTATGACATTAGTATTAAAGATCCGCCTTCATAAAAAATACAAACAAATTGGGTCCACACTATGCTACAAAACCTACAATGTATTCACATAACACCAAAAATTATGCAAATAATAGTGTATCCATCAAAAATAAGAAACGTGCACATTTAAAAAAAAAAAATCAATATTTTTCAGTTGGAGCAGGTTGTTTTTTATTTACAATCAGATCATCAATGTTAGGGTTGATGCAGTCCAACTTGATTCTTTCTGAAGTCCTCTTCAACACATGGTGCTTTCGCCTTTTCCATGGTAACTATCCTGAATTATTTTTATTAATTGTTGATCGCGTTTGTTCATCTTATTATAATTATAATTGATGCATTCAATAATAATTTTTAAAGGATTGTTAAAAGTATTAAAAAGATGATTGTATCCATGACTTTTGTTTGTTTGTTCCCGTACCATCTGGATCGTCCTCTACTAAAACTACTGTCTTAAACCAAGTAACGAATTACATAGCCATTTACTGTTATATATGTCTTTGTTATATCATATTATATTATTATATACTTGCTGTTACATTATATTATAACAGTATTCTTTATTTAGTTTTATTAATATGCTATAATTTGAACACAAACTTACATATCTAAATTCCAATACCCTTCTTTCCTTCTCGTACTTAGTTACTGGATAGCACTACAGCCCGGGGTGGGCCTTGGCTTCCCTTACATCAGACAGTGGCTCTCTCTTCCAATTTATTTCTCCCAGCGTACACAAATCTCCTTCTACGTCATCCAACCATCGTCGTCTCGGGCGACCTCTACCTCTTGTGCCTTGCCTTGGAGTGAACAAGATCTTCGTTGGAATTTTATCATCTGGCATTCTCATTATATGGCCTAACCATTCTATTCGTCTAGCCTTCATGAAGTTAACTATGCCACATTCGCCGTACAGCTAAAGTTTAATATTGGCGTGATAGGGGCGGTTATCTGCCATTATTCTTTTATCGATCTCTGCATTTATTTTATTTTTTTCATTAATCTCCGCCCCTAGGTAAGTAAAAGTTTTCACTCTTTCGAAGCAATATCCTTCCATTTCTGTTTCTGTCTATCGTTGAATTGCCACTTGGATTGACATAATTGGTCTTACATTTATTGACAGTGAGACCAATTTTCTCTCATTCGAATTTTAAGGCTTGAAACGTCCTCGCAGTGATCGAATATTTCTTGCTACCAGACATACAACGTCTGCATAAGCGCAGATTTGATTCGAGGAGTAAATTATGATGCCTCTAGCATTGAGCTTGTTCACTATACTGTGGAGGACTATGTTGAAGAGTGTGGGAGATAATGCATCTCACTGTCTTACCCCAATTGAGATCGGAAAGGCATCACTGACAAAACCATTGAATAGAACTTTCGCGTCGTTGTTATTCAGAGTCACTTTTATCAATCTTATTAATTTGTTTGGGATGTGAAAATCCCGCAACGCACCAATTAACTATTCTCTAATCACGTTATCAAACGCCCGGCAATAGTCAATAAATAGTAGATGGAGGTCAGTTCTGTACTTCCAGCATTATTTCAAAGTTTGCCTCATTACAAAAACTTGATCAGCGGTACCTCTTCCTCGCCTAAATCCACACAGGTATTCTCCAAGTATATTTTCGGTGGAGTCACCAAGTCTTTTAACTATTATATTTGAGAAACTTCTATTTGCAGCACCCAGAAGAGATATCCCTCTATAATTCTGGCACAGCTGTTTATCTCCTTTTTTAATAATTGGGCATATAAGCTTGGTGCTCCAGTCACTAGGTATACTTTTTTTTCCATATTTCTTCTATAAGCTGATTTAAAAGGAATTCTCCATCATGCTTAAAAAATTCCATGCTAAGGCCATCTTCACCCGGATCTATCCCGTTCTTCAATTTTTCAATCGAATCGGTTACTTCTTCTATAGATATTGGTTCCAAATCACCAACAACTTCTGCATCAGGATTAATCAATCACATCAGATTCACGTTCCATATTAGTTTCATTTGACAGATCACAAAAATATTCTCTCCACCTCTCTTTCACATGGATACTCTCTAATACTTTCTCTTCCTTATCATTGCGTGTGTCTATTTTGGATTGAAAGCCTCTGTACATGTATTTTATTGCACCATAGAATTTTCTAGTTTCATTGCTTAAGCGCAATTCTTCAATCTGCGCAAATTTTTCTTTTAAAAACTTTTTTCTTATTAGTCTTTTTGCTTTTCTGCAGCTGTGTCACCCTGCCTAATAAATTGCTGTAGAACAACCATTATTCATTTCTACTTCTTAATGCCTCTAAACACTCCTCATCGAACCATTCCCTGTATCTTAAATCCTTTTTTTCTCCTATTACTTCCTCTACCGACTTAAGAGATAGCTTCTTTGATTCTACACCACCTCTCATCAACTCCACCATCAACACCATCTTTTATACTCCCTATTAGCCTTCTATCCGCCGTTTCTCTAAATCTTGTTATCGCTTCTGTATCCTTGAATCTATCCAGATCCCATTTCTTCCTTCCATTTCTTTGACCAAGCTTAACACATGCTATACGCTTTCTTAGTTTCGCTTTGATGACGTAATGGTGCGAGTTACAGTTCGGTCCTCTGGCAGTTTTAACATCAATAATTGATGAGGCATGGCGCTTATCAACTAGTGCATAATCTATCTGAGTAATAGTTCCATTTGGAGCTTTCCATGATCCTTTATGAATATCTTTACTATGGAAGCTTGTACTTTTTATCAACATATTATTGGCTTCAGCGAATTGTCACAGATGTTCATAATTTTCGTTAGTCATGCCATGATGGGAGAAGTGTCCTGCAACAGTCTGCGTAAAGGTTTCCTTTCCTTCATGAGCGTTAATATCTCCAAGTATAATTTTAATATCATATCTCTGAGTTCCATGATAGGTTCGCTCTAGATCTTGGTAAAACAGAAGCTTTGTATCATCGTCACTGTCTTCCTTAGGTGCATACACTAAAAACAAGCTAATATTTCTGGATTTACCCTTAAATCTCATCCTGCATATCCTTTCATTTATTGGTTCAAACAGAAGCAAAATTTTTCTAATTTTAGCAGTAATCATAAATCCTGTTCCATATTTTCCATTTCTTTCATTGGTTCCACTATATAATACTGTATATTCCTTTTTATCAATTCTGCCTTTTCAACTCCACCTAATCTCCTGTAGTGCTAATAAGTCAAAATTAAAATTAAGCATCTGCTCCGCAACCTCTGTCATTTTTTCTGGCTGGAGCATCGTGCGTACATTCCATGTAGTAAATTCCGTTGTCTGTGTCCACTAATCACATTCAGCTTTCTTTTGTCTTCGGGTTTCTGAATAATAGATTTTTTTCCGAGGTAGAGCTGTTAACCCCACGCCCAACCCATTACCAGGGTTTCTCTCTCTTAGGCCAATTACTTTCACTACAGTTCTACGAGATCGCTCTGCCCTTGGTTTCTTTTCAGAGTTTCCTTCCTAGCCTTTGGGGATCCAACCCCTTACCATGCAAGGCAGCATGGGTAAGTGCTTATTTACTGGCGGCACTGACTCGCCATGGCACAACATTGTTATGGAGATACTGTGGTATTTAACCGAAATGCACTCACCACAAGCAACATCACGCCACACTCTGATAATGTTGCCGCCTCGGTCCGAGACTGCTTATTTGGGTATACCCCTTATTCGCAGCTGCTCACTAAATATGGTGGAATTTCACTACCATCCAGTAGCTGAGGCTCGCCATAGGGTGGTTCAGGGAAAAATCCAATTCAGGTAGATGTTTTGAAAAAGGGGGGAGATAGTTCATGACTTTTTAACCTGGACAACTTTTTGAGACTTTATTTCATGTTTATCTATAATTCTAATTTAAACGGTTATGAAATAGTAATGTTGATAAAAAAGCGGGTTAGCATAATCAGTTGATACCGGATGCTTTACATTGAGACGGGTGTCTAATATGCTTCGACATTAGCTTATTTCATTAAAATCATGCAATAATTGATAAAATACTTCATAATATATTCATATCGAAGAAAAAGGAAACAAATTTTGAGGAAAAAAAAGTTCTGCCCCTAGCAAAGGTTTCGGTTAGACAATGTGCCAGGAATGGAAATATTAATACAATTCTTCTTCTTCCATGGCTCTACAGCCCTTGTAGGGCCCTGGCCTCCGCAACAACGCCTCTCCAGTCTTCCCTTAATACAATTAATTAGTTAAAATATTAAAAACTAAAATAAAAAATAAAAATTTCATGTCATCCATCACAAAAAAATATTATAAATCATTAAGTAATTGTAATATCTTTGTCAGAGGGTCTAGTCCAGTTGAATGTGTGTTGTTGTAGACACTGGTGAAATGATTTTGGAGGCTTCTGGTAGGCAAGTTTTGAGACTCTCTAAGCTTCTTACTCAAAATTTAAAGATGTTGCTGTGTGTTATATATAATAATAATTTGGTAGTGTTATTGACGGTGAGAGTATGGTTGACCATGGAAAATGCACATAGGAGAATCTTGGTTGGGGGTGCGGTCAATAAATAAACACGCAAATAATAAAAAACTTATTATAATAGATGCCGATGTTTCGGCCTAGGCCATCAAGGCTAAGAAAATACAAGATAACAATAGATATAACAACAATGGCAGTACCAGTAATAATAAGAAAGCTAACAAACAGTAAGATAAAAAAAATATTAAGTATTAAAAAAAATATGCTGATCATAATATGTTAATATTAATGTGAAAAATAAGGAATATAGAAGAATATGTTAATAAAGTTTAAAGAAAAAAATGCTAATCATAATGTGAATAATAATGACAAAAAAGATATTTAAAATGATAAGGACAAAAAAGGTATTTAAAATTATTGTGAATACAGGGCCACTGGAGGATTAGGAACTAAGGATTAGGAATTAATTAAAGCATAATGTCGATCACGTGGGTAGGAGTGCCTCTTGATGAGCATTTTACAGGAGCCGAGGGTCCAAAGTCCAAATTGGTATAATGCAAACATTGTATGATCCACTTGGCCGTATTCATAAAAATAAGGATATGCTTGTACTTACACAATATGAAGCAAATCCTTCAGTTTATATTCATAATATTTGAAGGAAAACCTTATACTTTTTAAGTAAAACCATTTCCTTTAATGTTAGATGATTCACTTCACACAGAGGTAAATTGGTATTCATAACTGTTGCCTTTTACTTTAAATAAAAAGCATATCTTTCAAAACTACTAAGTATGGTCAGTATTAGACTCACCTTTAGTGTTAAAGGTTGTTTTTTCAGTGCTAAGTGATGGTAGATGTTCTAATTGTGGGAAATATTAAACAGTACAAACCCCCGCTTACCTACACTTGTTAGCAGTGGTGTGCCAAGGCAGGGATGAGAGGGGAAGTCAACCTCGGGCACCATTGTTGTGCAGAATAAAAAAAATTGTATACATTACTGAAATTGGAAGATTATATCAAACATTTTTTTGTGATTTGTGTAAATATAACATTTCATGATCTTAATTTGATCTCACATTGTATAATTTCAGAATGTAGTCTACTCTTATTTATAATGTATATAGCATGTTGTAATATAAAATTTAAAAGAATAAATAATTTTAAAAAAAGTTAATATGTAGTGTGATAGGTAATAATTGTTAGGGATAGGTCGCATAAATTAAGTGAAAAGGGGGCATAAGAGAAGTAGATTGCCCTAGGCACATAAAGACCTCAGCATGCCACTTTTTTCAGTGATTTTAAAGATCTTTATCATTTTAAAAACTTTAATGTACCAATATAAAAAAGGAATAACTTATTCTTCTACCTTTTACTTTCACAATTACCTTATATTTCTACCTTACACTCGGAAGAAAATTCTTCACTTTTATGAATAGGCTCATTCTTCTCATGTAATATTGTGATTTTTTTATTTTTATTTAATCCTCCACTGGACCCTTTAATGTCCGTAGGACGGCAATCTCATATTTCATCACACATTATCAGAAAAAAGAAAATTTTGTTGACTTTTTGGGGCCTAATTATTTTACCTGCAACTCATCTCTTACAGTAGGAGAGAGGGGTAAATGTCCTTACTTGAGGGAATTGTAATTTACCTCCATCAGTTTTGGAATTTTGCATGATATATATATATATATATTTATATATATATATATATATATATATATATATATATATATATATATATATATATATATATATTATACTGTATACATTAATATATTTAATGCAATATCTATATATATATATATATATATATATATATATATATATATATATATATATATATATATATATACCATCACGTAGCACTGAAAAAACAGCCTTTAACACTT